>OX235262.1:177912520-178265746 GCA_944472135.2 Trichobilharzia regenti | reverse complement strand
TCATTAGATTGATAATTTGAGGGTATCTGTAGTTACACGATCACTGCTTGACAGTTTCCAATCGTGTTGGTATTGTTTTTGGATTTGTTTGAAAATCTCAATAAACTGCTGAAAATGGTAAATGTGTCCATCATTACTGGAGCACACTTTAGAATGAGGTCGAAGATTTGTAGCGCAGGGGTATGTTTAATGCATGGTTATGTATTCGGAGACAGGTGGCTGAATTACCCACGAGGATATTGACTTGGCGACGTTACACAATAAAATAAAACGAAAACAAGTCTGTGGGTCACATAAGAACATCTAAAGGATACTGACATACTCCAGTGAACAATTTGAATTTAATTCATCCCATCCACAGCCGGTAAACGCAGGTCTAATTAAGTGTCTATACAATCAGAACAGGCGACAAATTACTACTAAACCAAAAGATGTAATTAACGAACACACATGGCTGCAGAATTATCAACTGAATGACATTCCAAGCAAAGTTGATTCCTCGTCATCATATCAATTCATTCACAGATCTTCATAATTTGTCTTATGTTTATATATTTCTGCCTCTGCTGTCATTTGTCACAACTTTTCATATCTCATGTATATGTGCTGTGTCATTTCGATTGCATGTCTTCAGTGTTGACTCAACAAACACACATTCATTTTAACCGTCTCTCACCATCTAATCGCATTACTTATCAATACATTCACAATGTCCTATCCACCCTATTCTGTGAATACATGCAAATCAATTCAATCCGATGATCGACTGTTTTTCTTGGTTGATTAACTTCTCAAATTGAGTAATTTCAGAAGTGGATGAACTTTAATGCTCTCATAATCTCAGCGACGCCGGCCTACTAGTCTAACCAAAGTATTTGGCCTTATTTACAGTGATTACATGGTATCTGGTAAATTATACTGCGTTTACTAATTGTATCTACCACATCCTTAGGCTGAAGAAGTTTGTGTCTGAGTGAGTTTGTTTGTTTAGATGACAAGTTGTTTGCAGCCTCAGTAAGAGTTCTTACTACGAAAGACCTGTGATGTTTCTCCTTTGTACACCCCGAATACAGAGACTGTGTATTCCATATGATTTCTGTTATTTCCGTCATTCTCATTACTAATCTCATTCTCATTATCACATTTAGACATTTTTGAAAAAGTTCTGTTAGGTGGTTGTTTGGTAGTTTCCTTATTTGTTTTATTTCGTCAATTACGTATTCTGGTCAATTAGTAATTGGTATTAGTATTTGATCACTATTCACCAATGTACTACTGATGAAGACGGTAGAACATATATCGCAAATGTAGAGTGGAGTGAGAAATTCAGTTATGACTCACGAAGGCACACTTCCGAGATGTACGATGAATGGTTATTTTACACTGAACAACATCTGTCAGACAGAGAGACAGAGAGAGACCGATGATATTCCTATGGATTCTTCGTAATGCCGTTTCCTCAAGAAGCTTGGTAATGATCCAATGAAACAAGTAATAGATAAATTCGTTTCTTGTTATGATTATCTTGGTGAGTCATTTGTCGTTCTTCATTCAAAAGCACAAATGAACCCACTGGTAACGAAATCCAATGATGTTTTTTTCATGGAAGCTGTTTAGTGTGCATTGGTTTGCACCAGTGTGATATGTATCCATACTTATATATATATATATATATATATATATATATATATATATATATATATATATATAATTAGCCAATCATGTTAAGACTGTCTATTGATTTTTTCACACACTTGTTCGGACATTCATATATATATTTTGCCCTCACACTCCTGTGTGAGACTTTGATTCTCCTTGTGTTTGGAAAATGGAAGTATCATCGCAAACCTAGTGGTCTTCTGATTTCCGTCTTTCTTGTGTCAGGACTATTAAATTCTCGACCAGTACATAACAATAATTTGGCGACGAGTACATAATACAGTGGTAACGTGGTTCGTTAATATATGAGACTGTAAATTATAATAACAATAATAATTTACTTAATTCCATAAATAGCACTGATAATAAAGAATCGAGTTCTCAACACTTATTGCCATACTGCATCTGATTCACTCAAAACATATATCGAGTTCAAAGTGAAATCAACCACAGGAATCTGTCCACATTTACGGTATACAGTCGAAAATACTCGGAGTACAAAGTTGGAATGATAAGTACAATAATAAAAATGATAACTATGGGTTTGTTTGAAACAGTAGTGTTGATTCAGATAGGATATGTTTAGCATGTTATAAATTTTTTGAATCCAATGTTTTGTTGATATAGCAAGGTGAGGAGATAGAGGAAAGTAACAGTTTATTACACAGCCTAAGTGATATTAACGCTGATGGATAATAGACTAACAAAGCAGAAATAAATGAGAGAATTTATAAATATAAGAAGAACAATGACAGTAACGATAAATGGAATAAAAGTGGAGAAAATGTTTCCATTTATTAGTACAAAAAAGGTTAGTCAGTTCATTCGTCCCTGACACTACTTTCATCACACAAAATACATTCCAAATATGGTGTAGTGGAATTTTTATATCTAGGTGTAAGCGCATAAGGTCTTCTGGAATGACTTCTGATTCAACCTGAGGAGACATGAGGTGAAAGCTTTAGGTGATGAGGCGGATGTTCATAGTCTGTTGGAATTCCTTTAGCGAATGTGTTGTCTGAAATCAAGTGCTTGTTGACGACAATGTCAACGATTTGGCTCAATGGGATCCCACCACATGCCCCACTGACATCTAGTCTTCAGAGTTTTATGAAGTATGGTATAGCCTTTGGAATTCAACTTGTGTCCACAGATTACGATCAACAATATATTCACATTGATCGCCAGAAGTCAGTCTGCATACTGTAAATACCCTTCATCACAATCATCAAATCGGAGTATTCCACTTCCATGTATACGTCAAGTTTCATTCAAAGACAACCAGACAAATGTGGACGATAAGAGACAGGACAAAATACACATTAATCACAACGATAATTATCCTCTGACTACAACTTGACTTGATTATTTACGAAAATTATTAGCTGAACACTGCACACATAATAATAATATTATTATTATATCCTTTAGTTCCCAGAGGAACATAGGGCTTCAGCTGCGCACCTCCATTGCCTTCGGTTTTCTGCCAAATTTTTCACTCCGCTCCAAGTCTGCCCACATGCTTTCATCTCCTCTCGCATGACCTCCTCCAAGTCACCCTTGACGATCAACTCACCGCCTCCCTTTCGGGTTCCACTGGAGAGCTTGTCTAGTGATGTCGCTTGATGGTTTCCTCAGAGTATGGCTAGCCAATCCATCTCCATTTCTTCCTGCTTATTTGTTTCACAATCGGTTCCTGGTTGGTTCGCTCCCAGAGATCTTTGTTGCTGATCTTTTCTGGCCATCTGATATTGAGTATTGAGCGAAGACAACTGTTGATGAAGGTCTGAAGTTTGTTTGAGATGCTCCTTATGACTCGCCAAGTCTCTGATCCGTATGGAAGCACTGATGTTACATTGGAGTTGAAAATCCGATTCTGGCTTTGATATCCTCGTCAGTTCCGCCTGTAGTTGAAATGATGCTTCCCAGGTAGGTAGGTAAAGGAGGTTGTTTCTTTCAGGTTCCTCCCATTTATGCTGGCTGATTGTTGTCTGTTGTTGTTGGTGTTGGTGTTGGCCAGGATTCTTCATCACCTCTGTTTTATCTATGTTCACTTGAAGTCCTATCTTCTCTAGATGCTTCTTCTGCCAACTTGTTACTTTTCACTTGCATATCTTCCAGTTTGTGGAAATCAGACATATATCATCGACGGCGAAGTCCAAATCCTCCAAGTTCGCTTTTTGTGTGGATCCATTTTATGCCTGTTTCCTCATTGCCCGGCCCGTTGTCTGTCGCATTATCCAGTCTACTCCAATCAGTAGGATCATTGGTGATATTAGACAGCCTTGTCTCACTCCCGTCCTCACTTCGAAGGCTTCCGTAAGTTTCCCGTTGTGGATTACTTGGCATGCAGCATTGTCGTATAACTGTTGGATGAGATGTATAATTGTCGATGGGACCCCGTAGTAGCGAAGTAGATGCCAAATCACCTCTCGATCAACGCTGTCGAAGGCCTTTTCAAAGTCGATGAAGTTGAGATAGAGAGGTGACTGCCATTCTAAGCTTTGTTCAATGATGATCCCTAGAAATGCGATTTGATCAATACATGACTTGTTTCTCCTGAACCCAGCCTGTTCCGGTCGAAATTTTTCATCTAGGGCTTGTTTGATTCTCTTTAGGATGATGCGGCTTAGTATTTGGCTTGGAATGGACAGGAGCATAATTCCGCGCCAGTTTTTACATTGACTTAAATCTCCTTTCTTTGGTAGTTTGAATAAGTATTCTTTCTTCCAATCCTCGGGTACTTTGCCCTCTTTCCACACCTTCTCCAGCAGTGGTGTCATCAAGTCCGCTGTTGTCTCTGGGTCCATTTTCAATGCTTTTGCTGGGATTCCATCTGGTTCAGCTGCTTTTCCAACTTTCAACATCTTGATTGCATTCAGGACCTCTGATTTCGTCGGAGGGTCGACGTTCACTGGTAGTCCTGCTTCCGTTGTTGGTATTGTTGGGCGCGTTGTAGGTGGTGGTCGATTTATAAGTCTTTTAAAGTGTTCAGCCCAATGTTTTCTTTGTTCCACCCTTTTGGTGATTGACTTTCCATTCTCATCCTTTACTGGCTTAATCTGTGTCGAACGTTTGCCCGATAGGTGCCTAGTTGTTTGGTAGAGTGTGGCGAGGTCTCCTTTGCCTGCGCTGCAGCTTGTTCTGGCTTCATAATATTTCCTTTCGTCTTCCCTGGCACTCTGGTTCACCATTTTTTCAGCGTATTGTAGCTTGCATTCAACTCCTGTTTTTGTTGCTCGTCGGTGCACTGGATAATCTTTTGTTTCACTATCCTTCCCTCCTCTATTAGTTTCCAAGTGTCCACAGTGAGCCACTGTTTGTCCTGCCTCTTCTTTCTACCTAGAACCTCCATGCAGTTTTGACTCCACACCATTCTCAAGTTTTCCAAGTGCTTTTCGACGCTGACCTTTTCGCTGGTGTTGATTTGTGTCTCGGCTTTGTCCTTTACGCTTGCAATGAAGATGTCCTTTGTAGCCTGGTCCTTCAGCTTTTGAGTGTTGAACTTGGCTTGTGGTCTGTCTGCAGCTCGTTCTTCTTTGAAAGCTTTTAGATTGATTTGGATTGCCCCTTGTACGAGATAGTGGTCTGAGCCAACGTCTGCTCTTCTTCTTACTTTTGTGTCCAGTAGGCGGCGCCTCCACTTCCTTGAGCACTATTGAGGTGAAACCATTTTGGTTTTGGTCTGCCCATCTGGTGACACCCATGTAGCCTTGTGGATATTTTTGTGTTTGTATACACTGCCACCAATCACTAGTTCGTTGAAGGCGCAGAAGTCGGCGAAGAGTTCTCCATTTTCATTCATTCCTCCGATAGCTTCTCTACCCATGATGAGTTCCCTTCCTGTGTTGTCTGGTCCTAGCTTGGCGTTCATGTCTCCCACTAGTAGTTTAATGTCGCCAGCTGGAGTATTGTCCATTGTTGCCTGTAGTTGTCTGTAGAATTCTTCTTTCTTTTCGGGTCTGCATTATTTGTGGGTGCATAACATTGTATGATGGACACTTTGCTTCCTTTGGAGTTGAATCTGGCGGTCATTATCCTGGACGAGATCGCCTCCCATTGCATCAGGGCCTTTGTTTCCGTTGGTGACATCATGATAGCCACGCCCCCGCACACATAATATAAACTCAGTGATTTCATCTTCCACACGTTGACTGAAGATACCTGTTCATCAGAATAACATGATCAGACAGTCTACATACTGATATGTGTAGTTGAATACCACTCACTTCAGTTACATAGACAATTACAAGCTTCATTCATGACGCAGGATTTTACAATTCGTGTCTTTCTACTAACACTTTGCCCACCCCGTATATCTTCTCTCTAGTCTGATATTGGAACCAACCAATCGTCGAAAATTTAACTCATGTAAATAAATTATCATAGAGACAGATCATGTATCCACTCTAAAAATCTGGCCATTATTATCAAGGCGAATAACGAATAATTATCTGTTTCAAGAAACTATCCAAGTTTTGAAGTCATTTTTTTCATTCGAGAGTATAATTAAGGAGAAGGACATGGAAAGTAGCTATTAGTCTACAAATATCAATATACAAAGAGTTGATTGTTCTGTTTTTTACTCAGTCTTTCATACATTCAAACGGAATTCACACGAACCAGTTAGATACTTTGTCCACTTGCCTAAATGAACAGAGATTGACATTCGCTTGAGAACAGATCTGCCTCAATAAACATCTGATGGATTACACTACTAATATACTCAGATGGACTATCGGAACCATCTCGATGGTGGCAATACTCGTCAACTCTTATATCGGTTTACTGTGGATATCCAATCTGTGTGCTTGTTCACAGAGGGGGCGGAACAGTCACTCTATGGAAGGAAATTCCAGTGGTGATCAAAATGAATCACAATCGGAATCATCTCACAATTCACTTCGTCGATCTACGAAGGTTCACATGTCACTCATTCTAATTTCTGGATTTGTGATGCATCTTACAGCAGGAGTGAGAGTGGCCCACCTCACTTTGACTGGAAAAGACATACGTGTAATCTTCGGTGAATGGTTCTGTCGAATTCACACATTTTTGACTTTGCTTTCATTGGATACCTATAATTGGTGTTTCGCTCTTCTGTGTTGCGAAAATCTCTTCCCCGTTTTACTCGTCAGAACACACCAATCGACATTTCTGAATTCTGGAAACTTCATCATGATTCAAGTGATGATTGTCATTGCAATTGCATTGACAACAAGTATCTCACCTCAAATTCCATCGAACAAAATGTGCAGTCAGCCCTATCACAGCGTGAATCTTGTGTACAGCAGATTTGTCCTGAGTACACTGCTTCCCTCAATTATTTCAATTGTTTCCTCCACCGTCTTGATTAAAATGATGTATAGACGAGAAATGTTAGTGAACAACACTCACCATGAATCTTCCTCACCTATGGAAAATACCTCGAGGGAATCTTCATCACCAGGACGTGGAATCATTGCAGCCAAAATAAAAATAATGACAGCCAGTTTGTTGCTTTTATTTGACATTCTGATTTCTTCATTTTTTCTGAAAAGTAGTAACTGTGGTTGTTTCCCAGTAATTCATAAACCACTAAGGACTGAACAGTATTATTTATTGTCTTTAATCCTGATGCACTGCATCCTACATACACTTCAATGTTTGCTCTTAATGATATCTTCACCAAACATGAATTGCAGCTACCAAATCATATATGTGATGATTCGAAGAATACTGCACCCTAGAAACTGATCACACGATGCAAGAAAGCTTTCAGAGTGTACACCACAACGAGAAGTCCATTATATCTTAAGCTATTGGTGTGTACTATTCCAAAGTAATGATACTGTCGGCTTTATTTTATAAGGTGAATGAATGACACATTGTCTGTACTCGCTGTTTTGCTCTTAACCTATGTGTGACTATAACCTCTTCGCATGAAACAAATATACACGTATTTGTTCACACCTGCTTTCTTCTCTCTCTTTAATTGCCTGTTAGACATACTTATAATCTGGTCTTGTACTTCGTCGATTACTGGAAACTCCCATCCTCGCTCAATGGACAGTAACAACAACAACAACAAGAACAACAGCCACAGCCTTGTTGGAAGAACCTACAGTGGAGTGAGATTGTTTGAAACATGCTTCACGTATCGTATCTCTGTTATTCACTGTCATGTTTGTGGAAAGTGAAGCTAATCCAATCTCCAAATGACTGTCACTGTATTCGGTCATAATTGATTGTCCTCTCTGGGTGTAACACACAGTATACATACATTTAGTTGACTCGGATTTGCATCTTCATATTTCAAATAAACGAGCTTGTGACGAAATTTTGATTATGTTTTCTCATTTAAATTGTCTAGACTTTTATTGATCTAGATCAAGGTTATTTTCGTCTCCTAATTTGTATCTCTGTAAGTGCTACGCAGAGCTTCAGTTCACAATAAGCAGTGCTTAAGCCATTCGAATCTATCCTGGGTTATTACTTTAGTGACCGTACTGACTGTCTTGCCTCACGATTCACTCAATATCGCTTTGTTAACTAAGTTAAGACTGGCGCCAAATCCAACTCATCACATACGGTAAAACACTGATTCAGCTCATCAGACCTAACATAACCACACAGGAATATTACAGTCACACTCTTCGAATGTCTCACTCACAGATGTCACCAGGTTAATGACTACATCGTGGAAGTCTCAAGCATTAGGAACGTTCACATCCAGCTGTTAGTTTCTTAACTTTCGAAGTAAGAAGAAGTGTGAGAAATTCTACTCCAAATAATCGATGGTTGTGTAATGCAGAAGAAATGATAACAACAGCTATTACAATAATAATGATATCATGAATGCAAGCAGATATTTATAGGTGTCGGATCCTCACTGAATTTGCTTCTTTTCAATCGTAATCCAAGTCATTTCCTTTGTGAAACGATTTCAGATTCGACCCACAAGAATCATTGGCTTACGGTTTCGTTTCTTACGGGTCAATTATTCACGAATATTACCTCCATTTACGAACTCGAAGAAAAGAGTAAGGAGGTGTAGTTTATCTGAAACATGTAATTTATTTGACCAACTCGATTCGGACATTTCCATCATACACCCAATTGTCATGTATACTCATATGGAAGGCAGGTAGCTGTATGTATGTATGTAGATTATGTATGTATGTATGTATGTATGTAGGATATCCTAAGTGTGTCGAGCAAATCAATTACATGTTTCAGATAAATTATTTATTTCTTCACGTTGTTTTTTCGAAAGACAATCATTCGCAACAGAATGGGAGTATGGACACTGTTATTTTCAGTCGGACGTATTCCCTGTACTTGTAGTACACACTATACAGGCTATCTATATGACTCTTAACAGAGCGTAGTTATCTACTTGGCGATAGGCTGAAGACGTGTTGAGGAACTGCACCGATAGACAAATACGTCAAAGAGAGAGAGAGAGGAAGACACTGTTTTCTTAATGTGTGATGATTTTCAAGCAGTGGTGATTCGACAGCTAGTGAAAATACTTACTAAAATCAGAGTCTCAGTCATTCTTCTATGAATTGACTTTTTTTTTTTTTTTTTTTTTTTTTTTTTTTTTTTTTTTTTTTTTTTTTTTTTTTTTTTTTTTTTTTTTTTTTTTTTTTTTTTTTTTTTTTTTTTTTTTTTTTTTTTTTTTTTTTTTTTTTTTTTTTTTTTTTTTTTTTTTTTTTTTTTTTTTTTTTTTTTTTTTTTTTTTTTTTTTTTTTTTTTTTTTTTTTTTTTTTTTTTTTTTTTTTTTTTTTTTTTTTTTTTTTTTTTTTTTTTTTTTTTTGTAATTCACACAGATGTACATCACCGTAGTTATGGAAAAGGCTGTTAAACGATTTTTCTGACTTTATTCAGAACACTAGGAAGTATATCAACGAATACAGTTAGTGGATTCGGTGGCAAATAGGAGGACAAATACTCACTAAAGTCATTGGCTAGCGGTAGTGGTGTGTCGTGAATTGGCAGAATTTAGAACTCATGGGCCATTGGCTCGGGTCCCAGTGGCCTAACGGTATACGAGATCGCCTTGTAACCAGAAGGTGCTGGGTTCGAATCCCAGTGGATGAGTACTGATGTAGAGTCCCAAGCCAGGACGAAATAGCTGTCAGTACTCCGAAGTTTTACAAAGGTTGTCTAACTAATGTCAGCTCGCTGGCCTCTCCTCAGCTGTGTACCACCTATGATCTCTAATACGTCAATTTTCAAGTTCAGTTTACATTTGTCTATCAACCGGAATACTTCAAGACAGCCAACGTGAGATCAATCATCAGGATGACAAGGTATCTCAGGCAATACAGTGTATAACATGAATACTATATATCTTGTAAGAGAGAAGATTACTTGTCAAATTGAATGTTAACAAAAGATTAGTCCCAGACGCCTACATAGATGGGAGAAGATCACGGTTTGATGTGCAAAAGATCAAACGAAAATAGAATGGTGTATTTTTGTGAATAAACCTCACGAAGTCAGAAAGATAATCCCTCACGGAAGTCAGATGAATATAAGAATGAGAGGACGTGAAAAGATAAGTGAATGAAGTGAATGAAGGCGAATAGTTGCTTCCTGATGGGTGACTGGGGAAACTGAAGTCGAACGACAGATTCGTTTTGCACACACAGGTCAGGTTTAGGTCGATTTATCGCGATAGCCCCACAAAACAAAAGAAGACTTGATCCTATTTCGTCTGATGATTATTTTGAATGATCCCAACGCGTTTACTCGGCATTCTGTGTCTATCAAGTGTTTGTAGATTGAAGAGCTCAAACTATTTGGCCCCTTTAACCGTCAGCTCCACAGTACTTGTTCGAAGAATCTGACTTAGGCCTTTCTTTCTTTTCTTTCAATGTAACTTGTCACTCAGTTACATGTGAATTCATATAGAGTTGGAGACAACGTATGAGATGTGCTTGTCGATGATTGACTGGACTAATGAGTAGGCTGTTGTGGTCAGAGAGACTGGTGCGTCAGTCGGCGAACAAACCCTGGAACGCAAGCGTGGTTGGTGAGCATCCTACCACTGGACTACAGGTGCACAGAAATAAGGATGCACTACATAATTCCACTGCCTCTCTGTGTGTTCACGAGGTCAACTGTTCTTCATCAGCAAGTTACATTCGACAACACAATTTAGTGTGTTCACAGTCGGAATTCTGAACATCTACATGCATGAATGAATATGTAAGAGATAAATTATGGTCCAATCACATCTCAGCTGTTACCACAATCTCTAGATAGAAATAATAGTGAGGTGAAGAGTGTGGATGGGTGAAGACAAAATGGACCAAGACACAAATAAACCACAACTATAATTAACTTGGCCAATATTGAGTTCAGTATACTGAAATCAAGACACCTGTAGACAAGATGAAGAATAATACTGAAGAATATACAGCTGATGCAGTACCGCGAAGGAAGTTATATTTAGCTGATTACAGATGGCTCAATAAAATGTCTAAGCCTAATAATCCTAGTAGAATGTGCTACTATTGAAATCCACAATGAAGGATATTCTATTTTGGAGAATGATTGGCTGAAGGAACATCCTGATTTATGAACCATCTAAATATTCAGCTTGATTATTATGTTCCACTAGCCATTGGTCTGATTCCACGCAAACTACTTCATATGAATGTGAGAAGCGAGATGGACGAAAATCAAATAGAAAAAGATGTGCATCTGATTAGTTTTGACATAACTAGTTTGTAAACTGTTGCCCCTCTTCAGGTAGTTAAGAATTAACTGAAGTCAGAAACATGACAGAGCTATCGATTATTGAAATAATACTATTAGAAGTTCAGTTATTTCTAACCTCCACTGTATTCAAATGCAAAGAAAAAAGTAAAATCTAGACATGTGGTTGTCGATGGGATCATCAATATCCTGAAACGTAGCAGACGTATTTATGGATAGTTTGGAACATAACGCTCTTAGAGAGCTTCATCCTGCTAATATGCTATGTTGGATATATGTGGATTATACATTCACTGTCTTCAACTCTGAATGTATCTCTCAGTTAGTCAAACGTTTAAAATCAGTAGTAGATGGAATCCAATTCACTTGAAAGCTGGAAGACCAATATGGCGATTGGGAAATGCTGAGCAGTGATAGCGAAAACGCAGAAAACACCGTTTTCGCATAATACATTCTATAGAGAACCGATACACTCTAGTAAATACTGTTGTGGTGGTGTGATACAGACAATGTATGCCAACGGAGTGCTATTCTCATATGTTCCCATCGTTCTATTCAACATTAACAACAGAATGCGATACATCTATTAGAAAATTCTATTTGATATTAGTGTCGAGATGCTATTCTCACATTCTGATATTGCATTGACACACGGAAGTCCTCGGCATATTTCAACATTGTCTTTCATGTTATTTCATGGGAACTGAACAAACTGTAGATGAATTAACAGCGGTTTGATCAATGGGCTTCTGTGACTTGCCGTCTGTTGTTACACCGTGAATTTAATTCATCTCATGCACCATGGGTAAAGGTAGGTCTACTTTAGTGTCTGTATAGTCCAACCAGCCGACTATTGACTACTTAGCCAGAATATCTAATTAACGGAATAAAACGAATAAGGAAAACGGCACTGGCAAATAACGACCACCGAACAGAAGGTTTTAAAAATGTATAAAGATGATGAAGAGAAAAAGATAAGTAATGAAAATGACAGAAATAACAGAAATCATCTGGGATACACAGTCTGTGTATTCGTGCCTTATAAATGTGGAATATCACAAGCCTTTCGTAGAAAGAACTCTTACCGAGACTGCAATCAACTTGTCGATGATACAATAAAGCTGCTGCGTGAACATTTTGGAGACCGCTCCTCATTATTCAGCATACGTTATCGTTCCCTCAAGCTGACAATGAATGAAAATGATGATTTTCTTACTCACGTTGGCACAGTCAACCGAGAATGTGAGAGATTTCAACTCAGGTCCTTAACAGATGATCAATTCAAAGCCTTGATTCTCATATGCAGTCTTCAATCTCCTCGTTTCACAGATATCCGAACTCGACTGCTCAATCAGCTAGAACAAAATCCTAAGTTAACATTACACGACATAGCTGATGAATATGAACGGCTGATTAATTTGCAGAAAGACACACACGTGGTCGAATCAACACCTTCGAGAAGCTCTGATATTCGTGCATTACGAAAGAGCGAAAATCTCTCATCATCCAGTCCTGACCCACCTTCTCCTAATGTTCCGCGTAAATCTACACATACTCGTCCAACTTCACAAAATACTGCAAAGAAGACCCCACCATCACCATGCTGGCATTGTGGCGCGTGGCACTTTGTAAAGTCTTGTCCATACAAAAATCATCGTTGCAGCAAGTGCAAAATCATCGGTCATAAAAATGGTTTTTGTCAGCCACGCAAACCCAGATATCATAGTCCAGCGAAGGCTCGACCAACTGTTGGTCCTAAATCTCCAAGGAGATCATTGAGTCTACTCGCAACCTGTCAAGTCACAACACCAGGTATGCGGAAATATCTTGATCTTCAGATGAATGGTCATGATGCACGTCTGCAGCTAGATACCGCCTCTGATATTACTGTTATATCAGAGAAACTTTGGAATAATATTGGCAGACCACCAATCGCAAATACTTCTCAGACTGCTGTCAGCGCCTGTGGTGGGTGGCTCAAATTAATTGGTGAACTCAAATGTTCTGTTTCACTCCATAACATTAAATTCACAGGAATTTGTTACGTCACCAAGAATGATTTAAATCTTTTGGGACTTGATTGGTTCGATCGTTTGCATCTGGCTGATGTCCCACTAAATTCGCTATGCAATGCAGTCAAGAATCATAAAATGTCAGACAATTCCGGACGAAGCCGAAGCCGCAAATCCAACAGGCAGACGAAGTGACAGACGTCAACTACAAGCCTAAAGGTTCCAGATAAACCCCCAGGAAAACATCCTACTAATCATCAATCTTCTCAAAAGGGGAGGTGATATGTATCCATACTTATATATATATATATATATATATAAATGTGTGTGTGTATGGTGGTCTCTCTTTCTGTTTGCTCGCTTAGTCTGTGACCATTTCACTTGTATGAACCTGTCTCCTTTAACAATGTATATTCCCCTTATATTATATATAATATGTGTGTTTGTTGACATGTCTGCTATATTTTGCTATGTATATATGGATTGATACTCCGTTATAATTAGCCAATCATGTTAAGACTGTCTATTGATTTGTTCACACACTTGTTCGGACATTCATATATATATTTTGCCCTCACACTCCTGTGTGAGACTTTGATTCTCCTTGTGTTTGGAAAATGGAAGTATCATCGCAAACCTAGTGGTCTTCTGATTTCCGTTTTTCTTGCGTCAGGACTATTAAATTCTCGACCAGGACATAACAATAATTTGGCGACGAGTACATAATACAGTGGTAACGTGGTTCGTTAATATATGAGACTAAATTATAATAACAATAATAATCTACTTAATTCCATAAATAGTACTGATAATAAAGAATCGAGTTCTCAACACTTATTGCCATACAGCATCTGATTCACTCAAAACATATATCGAGTTAAAAGTGAAATCAACCACAGGAATCTGTCCACATTTACGGTATACAGTCGAAAATACTCGGAGTACAAAGTTGGAATGATAAGTACAATAATAAAAATGATAACTATGGGTTTGTTTGAAACAGCAGTGTTGATTCAGATAGGATATGTTTAGCATGTTATAAATTTTTTGAATCCAATGTTTTGTTGATATAGCAAGGTGAGGAGATAGAGGAAAGTAACAGTTTATTACACAGCCTAAGTGATATTAACGCTGATGGATAATAGACTAACAAAGCAGAAATAAATGAGAGAATTTATAAATATAAGAAGAACAATGACAGTAACGATAGATGGAATAAAAGTGGAGAAAATGTTTCCATTTATTAGTACAAAAAAGGTTAGTCAGTTTATTCGTCCCTGACACTACTTCCATCACACAAAATACATTCCAAATATGGTGTAGTGGAATTTTTATATTTAGGCGTAAGCGCATAAAGTCTTCTGGAATGACTTCTGATTCAACCTGAGGAGACATGAGGTGAAAGCTTTGCGTGATGAAGCGGATGTTCATTGTCTGTTGGAATTCCTTTAGCGAATGTGTTGTCTGAAATCAAGTGCTTGTTGACGACAATGTCAACGATTCGGGTCAATGGGATCCCACCACATGCCCCACTGACGTCTAGTCTCCAGAGTTTTACGAATTATGGTATAGCCTTTGGAATTCAACTTGTGTCCACAGATTACGATCAACAAATATATTCACAGTGATCGCCAGAAGTCAGTCTGCATACTGTAAATACCCTTCATCACAATCATCAAATCGGAGTATTCCACTTCCATGTATACGTCAAGTTTCATTCAAAGACAACCAGACAAATGTGGACGATAAGAGACAGGACAAAATACACATTAATCACAACGATAATTATCCTCTGACTACAACTTGACTTGATTATTTACGAAAATTATTAGCTGAACACTGCACACATAATAATATTATTATTATTATATCCTTTAGTTCCTAGAGGAACATAGGGCTTCAGCTGCGCACCTCCATTGCCTTCGGTTTTCTGCCAAATTTTTCACTCCGCTCCAAGTCTGCCCACATGCTTTCATCTCCTCCTCGCATGACCTCCTCCAAGTCACACTTGGACGACCAACTCACCGCTTCCCTTTCGGGTTCCACTGGAATGCTTGTCTAGTGATGTCACTTCATGGTTTCCTCAGAGTATGGCTAGCCAATCCATCTCCATTTCTTCCAGCTTATTTGTTTCACAATCGGTTCCTGGTTGGTTCGCTCCCAGAGATCTTTGTTCCTGATCTTTTCTGGCCATCTGATATTGAGTATTGAGCGAAGACAACTGTTGATGAAGGTCTGAAGTTTGTTTGAGATGCTCCTTATGACTCGCCAAGTCTCTGATCCGTATGGAAGCACTGATTTTACATTGGAGTTGAAAATCCGATTCTGGCTTTGATATCCTCGTCAGTTCCGCCTGTAGTTGAAACGTTACTTCCCAGGTAGGTAGGTGAAGGAGGTTGTTTCTTTCAGGTTCCTCCCATTTATGCTGGCTGATTGTTGTCTGTTGTTGTTGTTGCTGTTGGTGTTGGCCAGGAATCTTCATCCCCTCTGTTTTATCTATGTTCACTTGAAGTCCTATCTTCTCTGGATGCTTCTTCTGCCAACTTGTTGCTTTTCACTTGCATATCTTCCAGTTTGTGGAAATCAGACATATATCATCGACGGGCGAAGTCCAGATCCTCCAAGTTCGCTATTTGTGTGGATCCATTTTATGCCTGTTTCCTCATTGCCTGGCCCGTTGTCTGTCGCATTATCCAGTCTACTCCAATCAGTAGGGTCATTGGTGATAGTAGACAGCCTTGTCTCACTCCCGTCCTCACTTCGAAGGCTTCCGTAAGTTTCCCGTTGTGGATTACTTGGCATGCAGCATTGTCGTATAACTGTTGGATGAGATGTATAATTGTCGATTGGACCCCGTAGTAGCGAAGTAGATGCCAAATCACCTCTCGATCAACGCTGTCGAAGGCCTTTTCAAAGTCGATGAAGTTGAGATAGAGAGGTGACTGCCATTCTAAGCTTTGTTAAATGATGATTCGTAAAGTGGCGATCTGATCAATACATGACTTGTTTCTCCTGAATCCAGCCTGTTCCGGTCGAAATTTTTCATCTAGGGCTTGTTTGATTCTCTTTAGGATGATGCGGCTTAGTATTTGGCTTGGAATGGACAGGAGCATAATTCCGCGCCAGTTTTTACATCGACTTAAGTCTCCTTTCTTTGGTAGTTTGAATGAGTATTCTTTCTTCCAATCCTCGGGTACTTTGCCCTCTTTCCACACCTTCTCCAGTAGTGGTGTCATCAAGTCCGCTGTTGTCTCTGGGTCCATTTTCAATGCTTTTGCTGGGATTCCATCTGGTTCAGCTGCTTTTCCAACTTTCAACATCTTGATTGCATTCAGGACCTCTGATTTCGTCGGAGGGTCGATGTTCACTGGTAGTCCTGCTTCCGTTGTTAGTATTGTTGGGCGCGTTGTAGGTGGTGGTCAATTTAGAAGTCTTTTGAAGTGTTCAGTCCAGTGTTTTCTTTGTTCCACCTCTTTGGTGATTGACTTTCCATTGTCATCCTTCACTGGCTTAATCTGTGTTGAACTTTTGCCCGATAGGTGCCTAGTTGTTTGGTAGAGTGTGGCGAGGTCTCCTTTGCCTGCGCTGCAGCTTGTTCTGGCTTCATAATATTTCCTTTCGTCTTCCCTGGCACTCTGGTTCACCATTTTTTCAGCGTATTATAGCTTGCACTGAACTCCTGTTTTTGTTGCTCGTCGGTGCACTGGATAATCTTTTGTTTCACTATCCTTCCCTCCTCTATTAGTTTCCAAGTGTCCACAGTGAGCCACTGTTTTTCCTGCCTCTTCTTTCTACCTAGAACCTCCATGCAGTTTTGACTCCACACCATTCTCAAGTTTTCCAAGTGCTTTTCGACGCTGACCTTTTCGCTGGTGTTGATTTGTGTCTCGGCTTTGTCCTTTACGCTTGCAATGAAGATGTCCTTTGTAGCCTGGTCCTTCAGCTTTTGAGTGTTGAACTTGGCTTGTGGTCTGTCTGCAGCTCGTTCTTCTTTGAAAGCTTTTAGATTGATTTGGATTGCCCCTTGTACGAGATAGTGGTCTGAGCCAACGTCTGCTCCTCTTCTACTTTTGTGTCCAGTAGGCGGCGCCTCCACTTCCTTGAGCACTATTGAGGTGAAACCATTTTGGTTTTGGTCTGCCCATCTGGTGACACCCATGTAGCCTTGTGGATATTTTTGTGTTTGTATACACTGCCACCAATCACTAGTTCGTTGAAGGCGCAGAAGTCGGCGAAGAGTTCTCCATTTTCATTCATTCCTCCGATAGCTTCTCTACCCATGATGAGTTCCCTTCCTGTGTTGTCTGGTCCTAGCTTGGCGTTCATGTCTCCCACTAGTAGTTTAATGTCGCCAGCTGGAGTATTGTCCATTGTTGCCTGTAGTTGTCTGTAGAATTCTTCTTTCTTTTCGGGTCTGCATTATTTGTGGGTGCATAACATTGTATGATGGACACTTTGCTTCCTTTGGAGTTGAATCTGGCGGTCATTATCTCGGACGAGATCGCCTCCCATTGCATCAGGGCCTTTGTTTCCGTTGGTGACATCATGATAGCCACGCCCCCGCACACATAATATAAACTCAGTGATTTCATCTTCCACACGTTGACTGAAGATACCTGTTCATCAGAATAACATGATCAGACAGTCTACATACTGATATGTGTAGTTGAATACCACTCCCGTCAGTTATATGACAATTACAAGCTTCATTCATGACGCAGGATTTTACAATTCGTGTCTTTCTACTAACACTTCGCCCACCCCGTATATCTCTCTCTAGTCTGATACTGGAACCAACTAATCCTCGAAAATATAATTCATGTAAACAGATTATCACAATAATAGGTCATTTATCCATTTGTAATATATGGCCATTATTATCAAGGCGAATAACGAATAATTATCTGTTTCAAGAAACTATCCAAGTTTTGAAGTCATTTTTTTCATTCGAAAGTATTATTAAGGAGAAGGACATGGAAAGTAGCTATTAGTCTACAAATATCAATATACAAAGAGTTGATTGTTCTGCTTTTTACTCAGTCTTTCATACATTCCAACGGAATTCACACGAACCAGTTAGATACTTTGTCCACTTGCCTACATGAACAGAGATTGACATTCGCTTGAGAACAGATCTGCCTCAATAAACATCTGATGGATTACACTACTAATATACTCAGATGGACTATCGGAGCCATCTCGATGGTGGCAATACTCGTCAACTCTTATATCGGTTTACTGTGGATATCCAATCTGTGTGCTTGTTCACAGAGAAGGCGGAACAGTCACTCTATGGAAAGAAATTCCAGTGGTGATCAAAATGAATCACAATCGGAATCATCTCACAATTCGCTACGTCGATCTACGAAGGTTCACATGTCACTCATTCTAATTTCTGGATTTGTGATGCATCTTACAGCAGGAGTGAGAGTAGCCCACCTCACTGTGACTGGAAAAGACATACGTGTAATCTTCGGTGAGTGGTTCTGTCGAATTCACACATTTTTGACTTTGCTTTCATTGGATACCTATAATTGGTGTTTCGCTCTTCTGTGTTGCGAAAATCTCTTCCCCGTTTTACTCGTCAGAACACACCAATCGACATTTCTGAATTCTGGAAACTTCATCATAATTGAAGTGATGATTGTCATTGCAATTGCATTCACGACAAGCACCTCACCTCAAATTCCATCGAACAAAATGTGCAGTCAGCCCTATCACAGCGTGAATCTTGTGTACAGCAGATTTGTTCTGAGTACACTGCTTCCCTCAATTATTTCAATTGTTTCCTCCACCGTCTTGATTAAAATGGTATACAGACGAGAAATGTTAGTGAACAACACTCACCATGAATCTTCCTCACCTATGGAAAATACCTCGAGGGAATCTTCATCACCAGGACGTGGAATCATTGCAGCCAAAATAAAAATAATGACAGCCAGTTTGTTGCTTTTATTTGACATTCTGATTTCTTCATTTTTTCTGAAAAGTAGTAACTGTGGTTGTTTCCCAGTAATTCATAAACCACTAAGGACTGAACAGTATTATTTATTGTCTTTAATCCTGATGCACTGCATCCTACATACACTTCAATGTTTGCTCTTAATGATATCTTCACCAAACATGAATTGCAGCTACCAAATCATATATGTGATGATTCGAAGAATACTGCACCCCAGAAACTGATCACACGATGCAAGAAAGCTTTCAGAGTGTACACCACAACGAGAAGTCCATTATATCTTAAGCTATTGGTGTGTACTATTCCAAAGTAATGATACTGTCGGCTTTATTTTATAAGGTGAATGAATGACACATTGTCTGTACTCGCTGTTTTGCTCTTAACCTATGTGTGACTATAACCTCTTCGCATGAAACAAATATACACGTATTTGTTCACACCTGCTTTCTTCTCTCTCTTTAATTGCCTGTTAGACATACTTATAATCTGGTCTTGTACTTCGTCGATTACTGGAAACTCCCATCCTCGCTCAATGGACAGTAACAACAACAACAACAAGAACAACAGCCACAACCTTGTTGGAAGAACCTACAGTGGAGTGAGATTGTTTGAAACATGCTTCACGTATCGTATCTTTGTTATTCACTGTCATGTTTGTGGAAAGTGAAGCTAATCCAATCTCCAAATGACTGTCACTGTATTCGGTCATAATTGATTGTCCTCTCTGGGTGTAACACACAGTCTACATACATTTAGTTGACTCGGATTTGCATCTTCATATTTCAAATAAACGAGCTTGTGACGAAATTTTGATTATGTTTTCTCATTTAAATTGTCTAGACTTTTATTGATCTAGATCAAGGTTATTTTCGTCTCCTAATTTGTATCTCTGTAAGTGCTACGCAGAGCTTCAGTTCACAATAAGCAGTGCTTAAGCCATTCGAATCTATCCTGGGTTATTACTTTAGTGACCGTACTGACTGTCTTGCCTCACGATTCACTCAATATCGCTTTGTTAACTAAGTTAAGACTGGCGCCAAATCCAACTCATCACATACGGTAAAACACTGATTCAGCTCATCAGACCTAACATAACCACACAGGAATATTACAGTCACACTCTTCGAATGTCTCACTCACAGATGTCACCAGGTTAATGACTACATCGTGGAAGTCTCAAGCATTAGGAACGTTCACATCCAGCTGTTAGTTTCTTAACTTTCGAAGTAAGAAGAAGTGTGAGAAATTCTACTCCAAATAATCGATGGTTGTGTAATGCAGAAGAAATGATACCAACAGCTATTACAATAATAATGATATCATGAATGCAAGCAGATATTTATAGGTGTCGGATCCTCACTGAATTTGCTTCTTTTCAATCGTAATCCAAGTCATTTCCTTTGTGAAACGATTTCAGATTCGACCCACAAGAATCATTGGCTTACGGTTTCGTTTCTTACGGGTCAATTATTCACGAATATTACCTCCATTTACGAACTCGAAGAAAAGAGTAAGGAGGTGTAGTTTATCTGAAACATGTAATTTATTTGACCAACTCGATTCGGACATTTCCATCATACACCCAATTGTCATGTATACTCATATGGAAGGCAGGTAGCTGTATGTATGTATGTATGTATATATGTATGTATGTATGTATGTATGTATGTATGTATGTATGTATGTATGTATGTATGTATGTATGTATGTATGTATGTATGTATGTATGTATGTATGTATATTATGTATGTAGGATATCCTAAGTGTGTCGAGCAAATCAATTACATGTTTCAGATAAATTATTTATTTCTTCACGTTGTTTTTTCGAAAGACAATCATTCGCAACAGAATGGGAGTATGGACACTGTTATTTTCAGTCGGACGTATTCCCTGTACTTGTAGTACACACTATACAGGCTATCTATATGACTCTTAACAGAGCGTAGTTATCTACTTGGCGATAGGCTGAAGACGTGTTGAGGAACTGCACCGATAGACAAATACGTCAAAGAGAGAGAGAGAGGAAGACACTGTTTTCTTAATGTGTGATGATTTTCAAGCAGTGGTGATTCGACAGCTAGTGAAAATACTTACTAAAATCAGAGTCTCAGTCATTCTTCTATGAATTGACGTAATTCACACAGATGTACATCACCGTAGTTATGGAAAAGGCATTCAAACGATTTTTCTGACTTTATTCAGAACACTAGGAAGTATATCAACGAATACAGTTAGTGGATTCGGTGGCAAATAGGAGGACAAATACTCACTAAAGTCATTGGCTAGCGGTAGTGGTGTGTCGTGAATTGGCAGAATTTAGAACTCATGGGCCATTGGCTCGGGTCCCAGTGGCCTAACGGTATACGAGATCGCCTTGTAACCAGAAGGTGCTGGGTTCGAATCCCAGTGGATGAGTACTGATGTAGAGTCCCAAGCCAGGACGAAATAGCTGTCAGTACTCCGAAGTTTTACAAAGGTTGTCTAACTAATGTCAGCTCGCTGGCCTCTCCTCAGCTGTGTACCACCTATGATCTCTAATACGTCAATTTTCAAGTTCAGTTTACATTTGTCTATCAACCGGAATACTTCAAGACAGCCAACGTGAGATCAATCATCAGGATGACAAGGTATCTCAGGCAATACAGTGTATAACATGAATACTATATATCTTGTAAGAGAGAAGATTACTTGTCAAATTGAATGTTAACAAAAGATTAGTCCCAGCGCCTACATAGATGGGAGAAGATCACGGTTTGATGTGCAAAAGATCAAACGAAAATAGAATGGTGTATTTTTGTGAATAAACCTCACGAAGTCAAGAAAGATAATCCCTCACGGAAGTCAGATGAATATAAGAATGAGAGGACGTGAAAAGATAAGTGAATGAAGTGAATGAAGGCGAATAGTTGCTTCCTGATGGGTGACTGGGGAAACTGAAGTCGAACGACAGATTCGTTTTGCACACACAGGTCAGGTTTAGGTCGATTTATCGCGATAGCCCCACAAAACAAAAGAAGACTTGATCCTATTTCGTCTGATGATTATTTTGAATGATCCCAACGCGTTTACTCGGCATTCTGTGTCTATCAAGTGTTTGTAGATTGAAGAGCTCAAACTATTTGGCCCCTTTAACCGTCAGCTCCACAGTACTTGTTCGAAGAATCTGACTTAGGCCTTTCTTTCTTTTCTTTCAATGTAACTTGTCACTCAGTTACATGTGAATTCATATAGAGTTGGAGACAACGTATGAGATGTGCTTGTCGATGATTGACTGGACTAATGAGTAGGCTGTTGTGGTCA
Source organism: Trichobilharzia regenti (assembly GCA_944472135.2). Lineage (NCBI taxonomy): Eukaryota > Metazoa > Platyhelminthes > Trematoda > Strigeidida > Schistosomatidae > Trichobilharzia > Trichobilharzia regenti. The sequence continues at coordinate 178,243,102 of OX235262.1, read as the reverse complement.
GAGAGACTAGTGCGTCAGTCGGCGAACAAACCCTGGAACGCAAGCGTGGTTGCTGAGCGTCATACCACTGGACTACAGGTGCACAGAAATAAGGATGCACTACTTAATTCCACCGCCTCTCTGTGTGTTCACGAGGTCAACTGTTCTTCATCAGCAAGTTACATTCGACAACACAATTTAGTGTGTTCACAGTCGGAATTCTGAACATCTACATGCATGAATGAATATGTAAGAGATAAATTATGGTCCAATCACACCCCAGCTGTTACCACAATCTCTAGATAGAAATAATAGTGAGGTGAAGAGTGTGGATGGGTGAAGACAAAATGGACCAAGACACAAATAAACCACAACTATAATTAACTTGGCCAATATTGAGTTCAGTATACTGAAATCAAGACACCTGTAGACAAGATGAAGAATAATACTGAAGAATATACAGCTGATGCAGTACCGCGAAGGAAGTTATATTTAGCTGATTACAGATGGCTCAATAAAATGTCTAAGCCTAATAATCCTAGTAGAATTTGCTACTATTGAAATCCACAATGAAGGATATTCTATTTTGGAGAATGATTGGCTGAAGGAACATCCTGATTTATGAACCATCTAAATATTCAGCTTGATTATTATATTCCACTAGTCATTGGTCTGATTCCACGCAAACTACTTCATATGAATGTGAGAAGCGAGATGGACGAAAATCAAATAGAAAAAGATGTGCATATGATTAGTTTTGACATAACTAGTTTGTAAACTGTTGCCCCTCTTCAGGTAGTTAAGAATTAACTGAAGTCAGAAACATGACAGAGCTATCGATTATTGAAATAATACTATTAGAAGTTCAGTTATTTCTAACCTCCACTGTATTCAAATGCAAAGAAAAAAGTAAAATCTAGACATGTGGTTGTCGATGGGATCATCAATATCCTGAAACGTAGCAGACGTATTTATGGATAGTTTGGAACATAACGCTCTTAGAGAGCTTCATCCTGCTAATATGCTATGTTGGATATATGTGGATTATACATTCACTGTCTTCAACTCTGAATGTATCTCTCAGTTAGTCAAACGTTTAAAATCAGTAGTAGATGGAATCCAATTCACTTGAAAGCTGGAAGACCAATATGGCGATTGGGAAATGCTGAGCTGTGATAGCGAAAACGCAGAAAACACCGTTTTCGCATAATACATTCTATAGAGAACCGATACACTCTAGTAAATACTGTTGTGGTGGTGTGATACAGACAATGTATGCCAACGGAGTGCTATTCTCATATGTTCCCAACGTTCTATTCAACATTAACAACAGAATGCGATACATCTATTAGAAAATTCTATTTGATATTAGTGTCGGATGCTATTGCCACATTCTGATATTGCATTGACACACGGAAGTCCTCGGCATATTTCAACATTGTCTTTCATGTTATTTCATGGAAATGAACATACTGTAGATGAATTAACAGCGGTTTGATCAATGGGCTTCTGTGACTTGCCGTCTGTTGTTACACCGTGAATTTAATTCATCTCATGCACCATGGGTAAAGGTAGGTCTACTTTAGTGTCTGTATAGTCCAACCAGCCGACTATTGACTACTTAACCAGAATATCTAATTAACGGAATAAAACGAATAAGGAAAAGAGCACTGGCAAATAACGACCACCGAACAGACGGTTTTAAAAATGTATAAAGATGATGAGGAGAAAAAGATAAGTAATGAAAATGACAGAAATAACAGAAATCATCTGGGATACACAGTCTCTGTATTCGTGCCGTATAAATGTGGAATATCACAAGCCTTTCGTAGGAAGAACTCTTACCGAGACTGCAATCAACTTGTCATCTAAACAAACAAACTCACTCAGACACAAACTTTGTCAGCTTAAGCACATGATAAATGCAATTAGGAAACGAAGTATAATTTACCGGATACCAGGTATTCACTGTAAATGAGGTCGATAACATCGATCAGATTAGTAGACCGGCGTCATTCATATTATGGAAATGGTTCTCTAACTGATATGAATCCGTACTCAAACGATTCCCCACATATCAACTCTTGTAAATTAATCTGATACTCACTAGTGACTGGCCACAGGTCAGAGTTCCGTGGAGTTCTAGTGAGAAGTCATGACCATCGGGGTCTATTCTATCTGTAGATTGCACTATTATTAACAAGTAGGGAAAAATATATATGTGTTTAACGCAACTCAACTAAATCTACTTGAAGAAGTATGTTGACTAAAGTTTAGACAGATAAGTGTTTCATCCATACGGAACTTCTCAAGTTCCTATTTCACAATGAAGTTTGAACTGAAGACGTTGGCAACAAAGGCTCCAAGTGCTTCGTATTGAGAGAGTTGCATTCGCAGAACATCACAACAACCGTCGAATCACCCATCCAGCTGGGCCACAAACCTTTTCACTACTTGGAAATAAACAAATTTATCAACAAATGCATATATCTTTTTATAATGTCGCACCATAACTACAACAAACAGAATTTCAATAAAAGAAAAATGATGATTGAGAAGACAACAGCATAGCCATTCGTTGATGGTCTAGAAAACTCGTCATGACATATAACTGTTAAAAGGAAAAAAAGAAGTTCGTGCACTTTTCACAATTATCAAATGAAACAGAACATTCAGATGTCAATTACCAGTTGACTGAAATGTCGTATAATCTCATGAATTGTGTCGATTAAGCATCTGATGAAGCATTCACTACTTGTCAATTTATTGATGCATGGAAGCTACACATATCTACCAGACAAAAATGAAGATGGAAATGTATCGAATACGACAAATAATACTTTGATAATATGAAGACAAGATCAAGATAAGATTTCTTTTTCTGTCTGTAGTCAAAGCATAGCCATTTCACTGAATGACATATTCATGTTCAATATTTATTGAATGATGAAATTTTGGCGAACAATTTAATTAGATTCTGCGACACAGAAATCGCTGCAATCTTGTCATTATCAAGAAACAATAAGCTTAATATCACGATTAATATTCGGTGAAGATATAATCAGGAGATAACATTTCAGGGTATGTAGGACACAGAAGACTAACTGTAAAGTGACAAAACAGTAATCTCCAGTAACTAAAGCCTTTTGAAATGCTGAAAGACAACAATACTCTCTGTTTATCACAACAAATACAAAAAATGGTACTTGACATATAGGAAATATACACGTCATCAATAGTGTCATCTTAGCTGCAAATATTCTATTCACCAATTCAACAGATAGGCTAGACAGCGTTCACCTGATTCACAAATCCGATTTCGACTGAAATTCAATTGAGTCGCTCTTTTATAGCATATTCTGATGGTGAGAAGAGAAGAGATTATTGAGATCAATGTTGGCGCAACTAATCCAATTATAATTCTGACATACCAAAATTGCATACTGAAGTAAAAGTCTTTACAATCTCGACTCCAAACCACTAGAGACTTACTACTTGTTATTGAAGATAGTAAAAAGACGAATAAAGCTTGAGGAATAAGTGCTAGACTCGAGTTGAGAAATGTTGATTGACTAGCTTCCTTCTGATGAATACGAAGCACATTTTCTAAACTCATCAGTGCTGAAAACCAGGCTGAAACATCCAAGGAAAGAATTTTCAAGAAAATATGTATTCTACAAAACCATTCGCCATAGATTACACGAATATCAATTCCAGTAAATCCGATAATGCAATATCTTATACCATCTGTCAGATGAATGGTGAAACCGGCTAGTACAATGAAGAATATATAGACTTTTGTTGAACGTCGTAGACTACAATTTGGCCATTGTGATTGACATTCATTTACAAAGCCTCGATTCCCACTTTCTGAGTTGTCTTCGTGTCTTTGAATAGTACCACCAGTGAATAAGTAAATAATCCATAGGAAAGTGATTAAAGAATTAGTGAGTATTGCTAACACTGCAATACTTCCAATTGTCAAACCAAGTAGGTAATCAAAAGTGGTCATTGTATGTACTTAGTTTACACCAGTGAAGTGAATTGTCACTTGTATACGCTTCGACTGATATTTAAGCGTCGTGAATGAAATTTATTCAACAGGTATCTGATGTCTATTTTTGGTCGAAATGAAATTGGAAGAGATAATTGATTTCGGTTTTTATTGTAGACTATTCAGCATCCTTCAATTCATTGTAATTATAGCTTACAGACTGAGAAATAATCGTGGCGAACCTGCTTGAAACTGATCACCCTTTCTAGTGTGTGTGGAGACAACAAACACACACATTCTCACCACCCTGTTTTAAATTTCAGGTTATATAATGATACATGTGTAGCGACAAATTCTATATCCAGAAATAACCTACAATATTGAGTGGAATGAAAACGCCTATGCAATTTTCATGTATCGGGAAAAAATATGCAACGATAAGTCCACCAAATTTTAAATAAGTTGGTTCCAGAGAACTAGGTATACGTGAATACAGTGGTATATGAACATTTATTATTAAACCCGCCACTCCATCCCGATCAACTCGCTTCTTGTTTCATGTTCACGGTGTTCTAATTTCTACCTGATAATTATTATTTTAGATTATGGAATTTCGTGGCGATATCTGTGTGGATTTAGTGACGGGCCAAATTCACTTAAAGAGGTCAGTGAAAACCGGAGAGTACTGGGTAGTTGTTTCCTCATAGTTTTGTACTGTTCACAAGGCGTGGAATCTGTGACTTCGAAGTTGAACAACCAAGCATTAATAAGTGTTGAATCCTAACTTGTGTCTGTTTGTGATATGGCGTTACTGTCAACCACTGCCTTCGACAGAACATCTACTTCAGCCATACATAATGGATTCTGCTTTGTAGTACAGCTTCAAGTCTATGTTGATTTCGTCATGAAGCCACATCATTAAAAAGTTTATCATATGCCAGGAGGTATTGGGCAACTATTTCGTCCTACTTTGTGGATATTCAGTAGCGTGCAACTACAACCCCGCTGGGTGTCAAGTTCGAAATCTTCACGTTACGATATCAAAATCGTTGGACTTTCCACCACTGAGCGTCAAATCTGATGACTTGTGAATTCCAGCTTCTATCAGCTTGTTCAATAGCTGTAAAGTACTGAATAATTTTCAGTCACCTCTACCTGATTTCAGTTTTTGACCGGGTCTACAGTGAAATTGATCTAAATTTCTAGAAGAACTCATAATTTGAATTGTCAGTCTATATCTAATGGATGGATGTCCTAAAGGTTTATCGAGAAGTCATGATTAATGGGGTCTGTCATGTGTGAGTGAAGTAGATACACTGTCGGAGACATTGGATGAGGGTAGCGCAACATCATGAATGGATACGAGATACGATTCATTGGTTATTGAATTCTCGCCCAAGCGGCTGAATGGTCAACTAGATTGGCCGTGTGACCTCCACCTCCAGTCTCCATCCCTGGTTAACAGTCCCAAACTAGAAGGGAAAGGCTGCTTAATGCTCCCTGTTTTTCAGTGATGACTAGCTGACGTTGGTTTGTAGCGAAATCCACATTTACAATGTTCATTGCATGGATTTGTTTTTCTCAAATATATTTTCTATTATTGGTTTTATCGGTTGGAGGATTTCATCAAGAGCTAACATCGGTTATCAAACCATTGGAAAACCTGGGAGTACTGGACAGCTGTTTGGTCCTAGTTTGAGGATCTTCGGCTGGGCTTTGAGTTTGTAAACACAAATCTAATCCTTACAAACCAACTAAAGAAAATTAGTCTGACGCTCGTTATTGACTTGCTACAGTGTGGTGTTTTTTAGAGTTCTAGGTGAGAAGTCGTGACCAGTGAGGTCAATCCAGTCAAGTGTAAGGATGGATGTCCGACGTTCGTCTGGTGTCGCGCTAAATGTTGAATTGGTAGAAGTTAGAATTCATGATCTGGCCACTGAATCGAGTCCCAGTGACTGAACGGAACATGAAGTTGCTTTGTAACCGGAATGTCCCGGGTTCGAACCCTGGTGTTGAGTGTTTATTGCCAATGATTCTCAAACTAAGAGGAATTACCTGTCCAGTACTCTAGCGCAGGTTTCTATGGTTCTCTAACTGATATCAATCCGTGATCAACTCGTTAAAGCAAAACTAATCCATGTAAATCAAACTATAGAAAATGATTAAATTCAGATTGCAGTTGAAGTCGTGTCATCTAAGTTGTGAAGAAAAACGCTAGTCAGTTAGGTTTCCACATATACCTGAAATCTACTAAAGAGATGAACCATGAACACCTGTGGCCTTGTAAAGTCTAGAAAAGCTTAAACGTTTCAAAAACTCTAATCAGACTACATTTTATTGTAAGAAATACAGAGAGACATTTTTGAAATTAAATAATAATAATAATAACAGCTTTATTCCAAACAGTATTTGTGGTGCAGGTATGGAATTTTCAGCGTGCATTACAATATATTGCATCTAATTACCTCATAAATTTTATAAGATTTAAAAATCAAAAAGCAACACAATGAAAGATAAATAAAAAAATAAAAAAACAACAGCGTTGCGTTTACATTTTAAACAATGCACCACAGGATATGAAATATAAAATTAGTGTGTAATAGAAGATGAGAACAACAGTGTAATAGTAACGAAGAAAGGAAAACAAAAACCAATAGGACTATTTGTTAGAGTGCTGCAGTAAGTTTACCGTGCCATACCTAACGGATTTCTCATCACATAACAGCTGTGCCAGATTTGGTATTGTGTAGTTTCTTGTACTTGGTAGTCCTAGCATACAGCCGCCTATAGCTGCTTCTAGTTCTACCAGATGAAATGCAAGGAGACAGCTGCGTATAGAGAGGATGCTCGGGGTCTGACCATATTGTATTCTCTAGTTTCTTGCATGACATTATATGTCCACCCAGAATAGTGTTAACCAGTTGGTTTAACGATATCCCACTTGCCCTACTAACGGGTTTTAGTGCCCTTCTCAGCAAAGCAAAATCTTTATTAAGTAGTCCAGGAAAGATTAATGGGGAGCAGTAGAGGGGGATGGGTAGAATACAAGAATTTACAAACTGAGAAAGCAAAGACTGTTTATGCCAGACTGCCTAAATTTCCTAATGTAGAACGTTAAGCGAAACATCTTTCTAGTCATTAGCAGGATGTGGGAAGACCAGGAAAGATAGGTGAGGAAACTCAACCCAAGTTACTTGACATTGGATGTAATTTCAACCTCTATGCCGTCAATGATAGTGGGGCCATGTGAGCTAACTAGTTGCTGTAGGTCACATTTACGTCTGAAAGTGAAATTGACTACCCGACATTTAGACGGATTAAGCTTAAGACCGTTTGAAGAGGACCACTGACTAATTTCCGACAGAAAGTTATTTAATTTGGAACAATCTGACTGAGAGTTGACAGGCATAGAAACAGAGAGGTCATCGGCATACTTAACAAAAGTGGCTACATCAGAATGAGGCAAATCATGTAAGAAAAACGAAAACAGAAAGGGAGAAAGAACAGCACTTTGAGGAACACCAGCTAAAATAAGTGAGGTGGTGGAGGGCTTTCCATTGTAGACGGTGTACTGCTTCCTTTCAGAAAAATAGGAATGCAGCCACTTATTTTTCCAGCTCTCAGCCTGTGTTACCGCAAGTTTAATTAGCAAGAGAGACCTGGGATCAGAGTCAAACGCAGATGTGCAATCAAGAAAGGCACACCTTTATCTAAACTAGAGACTATACTACGATGTAGGGAAGCAGTGGTATTTAAAGTACGCCTACTATGTTTATAGGCAAACCGGTTGGGGTCATTGAAAGGCTTTAAAGAGGGTTCAAGATAAAGTAAAATAAATCTTTCCATAACTTTCAAAAAAGGTGAGGTAAAAGCAATGGGTCTAAACTTAACATCAGGTCCACTTGTTGATTTAGGCACTGGAACAATCTTGATATTTTTCCGTGAATCAGGTATAGTGCTTTTTGAAAACGATTTGTTGAAAATGTCAGTTAATGGGGAACACAAGATGTCAGCACACTTCTTGAGGATAACAGCAGAAACACCATCAGGACCAAGGGACTGAGTAGGTTTGAGAGATTTAAGACACTTGATGACATCATGCGTACTATTCGTATTCGTAAATATATAATTAACCCAAAAGGATATTTCATTTTATTGATAGTGGTTGCCAGTGGGATGAAAGATGTACGCTTCATCTTATTTGGTACTCACATGGTGGGTATATCAGTGAAAGTATTCTCACCCAATGCATATCGTCTGAAACTTCACGGCATCAACGAATAGTCTGCACTTGGAGCCGAGATGAAAACAAAATCCTAGTACTACAGTTAACAGAAATAAGATGATATAAAATTCAAAAATTTAAAAAAAATCAGTGGATACATTTTCAAAACTTCATGCAATTCTTCCAATTAATAAACTTGAACAAAGCAAGAACAACAGGATAATATGAGCTCATCTTTTATTTTTTTCGAGGATTCTTCTCAACTGGTTACAACCTGAACGATAAAAAAATATGACTTACATCAAAGATATGAACATAGTTTTCCACAGTTACAAGGAGTAATTGGTAGGAAGTAAAAGTAATAATTATGAGTTTTGCACAAACATTTAAATTATATATAAATTATATATAATTACACAAAAAGGGAATTTGAAAGGTAAGGTGCCCTGTGTATTTTATTATATTATGGGTTTGGGAATATAAGGTTCAACAAAACATCTCCACTTTGTTCTATCCTCTGCCACCCTCCTCAGCATGGTTCACTATTGACCATAGTCTCTCATTGCTTCCTCTAATGTTCACGATCTCCTCCATATCACCCTTGCACCGACGACCCATTCATCGCTCCCCAATCACATCTCACTTGAGCAATAGCCTGCATTGAGCGAGATGTCGCTCAAAGGGCTCCTCCTTTGTGGGGTATGCCCAACGTATCTCAATTTCCTCCTATGTGTTTGTTGAGAAATTGGCTCCTGTTTGGTTTGTTGCCAGTCAGAGTATCTTGTTGCTTATTCATTCCTGTCGGCCAACCATCTGATTTTCAGCTCTGATGAAGTGAAGTAGGCAGCTGTTGATAAAATTTTGCAGAAGCTTGTTGGAAATTCTTTTCGTGAAACACTGGTCAAGTTTCTGGCCTCTATAGAAGAACTGATTTCACATTTGTTTTGTGTGATACTTAATAGATAATATATTCCATACCAAGCCAGAGCAGTAATACCGGCTGGAATTTTTCCTCTGATATAGCCACTTTAGGCTCTTTTAAACGAATTGCCATGATCTATGTTTTTCAGGGCAGTCGGTATCTAGTGGGTGTTCACGGCTATTTTTTAGACACACAATAAACAGTAAGAGAAGGCCAATCACTGCCTCTTGTAAGTTCTGTTCAAATCATGCGGGCTATTTTATCTTATTGATTTATGTTCCTAATGGAAAATAGGGCTTCAAGCTATGGCTCTGAAGATTCGGTAGCAGTGGTGTTCAGTTTTACGGGATGAGATGGCTAGCCTGTCTGAAGCCCAACATTCCCTCTTTACCAGTCTTATTACTGGCTTAGCTAGGTTTAAGAGTGCGTTGACCGGGGATCGAACCCCGGACCCCATGTGCGCTAACATCACATAATTTTTTGATTTTTACTAAAATTTTACTAGGCCACACCACTTGATCATCCAGTGCGCTGCTGGGACAATGGCCGAGATAACTATAGGCTCCTTCCTATAGGCTCAGAGGAATTAATAAGTACAAGAAGTGGCTTGACAATGCATTTCATCATCTAGGTTCGTTGTATAACTTGGCTTTCCAATAAAAGAGCTGTAGTTTGCAAGTATTAAGAGCTGGCCGAATATGATTTCTTAGCCTCTTAATAATTTGTTAGTTGCTTGTGCATTTGAGTACATACTTCATATAAGCTGGAAGGAAACATTTTCTGTTCACTATTTCCTTCTTAGTTCTTCTAATGTTACCTCTATCCTTTCAGTTTTCTAAATTTTAAAATCCCAATTTATCGTGCAATATATAATTTGTATACAGAACTTGTAGCCGGGATAAATAAGCTCCTCAGGTTTCGTAATTACAAAAATTTTGTAACTAAGCAAACTGATTTGACGTCCAGCTGTGTTTCTGCCTTGATACCGCTGTAGTCATGCATACTGTCTTCAGACTAACAATAGTAATCTACTCGTTTGAGTCTACAGCTTTCTCATTTCAAGTAGGAGAATGAAAACAGGTCTTTCGTCTAACTGTATACATTTTTGAAATAACTACTCATAAGCATATAAATAAGGCAATCGCTTCTACTGATAAAACTCAACTTTAAAGAAAGTAACTTGTATGGTGCCAGAATTAATTCGACATTAATACAACTACACGCCAAAGACGTTATATACAAATACTATTCAAGAGGTCCAGCCAGGACTATTAGCAGTACTCTCACCTTTAGAAAAAATTGAAGAAAGAGATTTCATGGACGTCTCTCAAAAGAATAGACATAAACGGAACTGCATCAAATGACATACACCACCAAGCCAACCTACCAAATCAAAGGCGCACAAGGAAAGCACAAAGAAAATCGCCCTATCGTATATGAAGGACATCAATGCATGACTCTCCATACCTTTAGCCATTGACGTCGCACATAAACCAACAAAATCACTTCAGTCAGCCAGCTTTGCGTCAACCGAAAGACTCAACAACGAAAGGAGATAGAACCAACATCATCTACAAAATAAATTGTAACAACTGCGAGAAACACTACATTGGCAAAAGTGGACCTCCCCTCGTCTTCGTATCCATGAACATAAGCTAGCCTTCAAAAGACATGATATCCACTCCCTCGCTCATATCACTGCATACAGACAACAACATATATCGATTCGCCTGAGGCAACGTTCAGATATTAGACACAGGAAGCAACAAAGAATGCTAGAGAATTTTTGGAAGGTTGCCTGGTATTCAAGTCAATCGTCAATCAGCAGACATATCGATAAATCTCACACCCAAAGGAGAAAACTTCAGGTCAAGGAGACAATTAGCACCAATATCAATACAAGTACTCTAGAGGGTGTGAAAACACACAAAAGCAATCAATCACGACGTTCAGAGTGACCCAGCAGGAGAGATGATCTATAAACGTGTGGAGAAATCTAAAATCTCACTTCAACAAACTGGTGTATGCGCTGAAGAAGTGGCCTAGTAGGGCAATGAAAGCTTTGCAAATAAACCATCTAGCTCAGAGAACACAACTACATCAAAACTCTACAGCCTGCTGGGTGACTGATAGCCGCTAGCTTGTTTTTAAATCCCTCGATTATTTTGGTGGAAATTTTCTCTGTTCTCATTTCGGTCGATTCAGAAATCTTATTTTAAGGAAGATATTCCAAAAGCCTTCAGAAATTCATCAACAGTTTGTTCTCTGACGGTGAATTTCATTTTAGTCTATTATGTATAGCTAACAAAACAGTCTATCTGACTTTAGGGATATTTCCCAATCTATTTTTATTGGGATAGGATATCGCATGACCCGGTCATTTCTAAATTGATTTCATATAATGATCTGATTCTATGCAATCTTTACTGAAAACTAATATAATTTTTTATTTCGAGAAGTTTGTAGTTAACCTTCGAAAATGCATAGACCACAATAAGATGGTATGCTAGCCACAAGGCTCTAATTGTTTGAAAAAATAAAAACGGTGATTGGCAGGGAAAAGAAAGTTCTTTTCAATAACCTCCTCTTGATGTAATACAGTTAGGTGATGTAATTACGCTTCATTCTCGGTTTTATGATTCGATCACTGTTTCCATATTAGGCCTAGTGTTTTTAAAGACCCTCATTCAGACTGCTGTTAATCGGGGTGGAAAAAGGACTACTAATCACTTGCATGTTCTCTTCTAAACGTCAGGTTTGTTGCGGTGCAGACATAACTTGACAGACAGAAATGAGGTAGAGAACTGCTGAAAACTAGATGGTCTTCTAAAGGTATTCGATCCAAGGTAGAAACGCTTCAGAAGTGCTTTCTTACAATCCAGAGAAAGATGAAACCTTTGGTCTCCAAGATACATGACGCACATGTTCTAACTTAACTAGTAAAACTGAATCTGAAGACATCATCCCATCAAAAGCTGTTGATCAGGCTAACAATGCTTGCTCAACCCCATCTTTTATCACTCCCCCCCCTTGGAACTTTAGTATACCTGTTTCAAACTTAGTCATTAGTGAATAGTAAATTAATATTTCTTTTCGTTGAATCCCTAAGGATCCAACTCATATCATGGTAGATTTCAGTTTTGATACATAACATCATTAAAAATCAAATACCTTTTAAACAGTATGATCGATCATACATTCACGTTTCACAGTAATTTATATGAAAATAATAAAGCGTTATGAGGCGGAAGAATAGACATACGTCAAGTTAAAAGACTATTTTTTTTTAAGGCAAATAAACCTAAGAAGACAAATGAAACAGTACATTTACCTTGGTGTTAAAACAAAATTTACCAAGGAAGGTTTAATGTAATGTAATGACATGAAGGCGGCTTAAACTTCCACAAACTTTACGGCGTACCATGAACACGTTTACTAGATAGGCTCAAAAGATATATATGAGTATCAATTTTATGACTTATATCAATAATATATTTTGTATAGGAATGGTTTGATTGTCTGTTTTCACCAATTATAGACATGGAGGATTTGATATTTTTCTAAAGTCAGTTAAGAATATCCCCTGAAGCCCGGTACTCGTAGAAATCGATGAGTCCTCTTTATGTATATGTGACGACACGTACATTTAAATCGATAGATACAATGGGATGTATAATTGTCCAGCTTGATGATAAATTCATTGTACTGAGTCTGTTTACATTGGGATATAATATCATTTTTCATATGTTATAACCGCTTAGATGGATATGCTGGTTTCATGTTCTCAATGGATGGTATCTTAATAGAATAAAACGTATTTTTGACCACAGGGTTCAAATATTTATCTATGTATCAAGCTACTCTGATCATTCATGTACAGCAGCTTGATATATATACATCCTTTAACAGTGGTACGTTGGATAACAAATTTTGATGCCTTTACGATCTTATATGAACTTCTTTGGATAATTATTTTTAAATCAAATTACTAAAAATATTTTTTTCTATTTACGTCCAAATAAGTTATGTATGAATACTCTTCAGATCTTAACCAACAGGCACTTTAACGCTTTATTATTTTTACATGAAATCATATCGTGATTATACATGTGATCAGATTGTTCGCAATATTTTTTCCAAAAATACATCAGATGCTTAGGATGAAGTTAATCTGCTTACTTGTTTTTATCAAATTTCTTTGGTTCTAAATCGAATAATATTGTTACAGGATAGTGTAAATTTGATATTACAAGCTTTGTGATCAACAGAGTGGTTTATCATTTCTAAGAGCATTATTGTAATATATTATTATTGTTCCCTTGGGTTTAGAGTGGAATATTTAGGCTTCAATGGCATTTTTCCACTCTGTCATATGTCCTGCGGTCTCCTTCAGCCGGTCTCGCGATTTTCCGTAGGGTCTTCTCTCCTCCTCGTGCAAACTCTACCAGGTCAACTTTGGGCACAGACCTAACTTGTCGTTTTCCAGCCGAGGGTTCTACTTGAGGTTCTGCCTGGCACAGGATGTCATACGAGAGTCTCTTCAGTGTGACCCCGATCCATCTTCATTTTCTTCTACATATTTGTTCAGCAGTCGGCTCTCGCCTGTTGATTTATTCGCAGCCAGAGTTTCTTGTTACTAATTCTTCCTGGCTGAAGATTCGATCTTTAGTATGAAGCCAGAAAAGCCAGCTGCTTATAAAATTCTGAAACCACCAGCTGGAAATGCTTTTGATAACGCGTTCTCCACGTTTCCTACCCACATAAAAGCAATAACTTACTCGACATTGGTGTTATGCTAAGTTCAAAAGATTTCCAAACTGAATTTAAAGATATAAGGTTCTGTCTTGCCCTTCAGATTCTGGTTTCCATATAGTCATCCGCTTCACCTGTGTGCATACTCAATGTTCCATAATAATACTGTCAGATGCAACATATTCCTGATTTCAGGATTTCATCATGAGCTGCCATTAGTTAGAGAACCATTGGAAAACCTGGGAGTACTGGACAGCTGTTTCCCACGTCCTAGTTTGGGGCTATTCAGCAGTACCCACCTACCAGGATCAGAACTCAGGACCTTCCGGTTACAAGGCGAGCTCGTATTCCATTGAGCCACTGGGACCTGATCCAATGGCCCTTGAATTCGAACTTCTGCCAATTCACGACATAGCGCAACCGCTAGCCAATGTCCTCGGCGAGTATCTGCCCCCACACCCGATCCGCTGCACCCTACTGGTCATGAAATCCTGAAACCAATCAAATCCCTACAAACCAACACTTGTATTCCTGATTTGTAGATTTTTTATGTCGAAATATTTCCATCAACTAATTCTATCTACTAACTATTATTAAGTAGCTAAGGTTGTAACAAAACATTACACATCGAAGCTACATATGTTATTAATATGCTTGTTTGAATGTTTATGAATAAAATATTAAACTGCAAAGGTGAAATTTTCAATTGAATTTTGACCAGTTTCACATATATATCAAGATGTTCACTCAAAAAGTCAGAAATCATCACTTCTTTAACCTTACAAGCGTCTCTTTATACTGTCACATTGAGTATCGATTTTTCTTCACAATGAGAAAGTAAACTTCATAAAATCTGATAGTGTGAAATGTTCTCATATCACATGAATTAAAAGTCAATCTGAACGAAGAATATTCTTTGCAACAATTTCTCCTCTTCAGGTTCTTACAACTATAAAATATAATATTTGTTGTCGTTACAATAAAGGCGGATACATTTTTAACGTAGAATAACAGATTAGTAGTTATGGGGTGTCAGAATAAATAGTCGTATTTGTGTGATAAACGTCATGCTAGGCTGAAATCGTTTATAAAATATTGTGAAACGTAAGACAACGGTAGTGGTTAATCATAGCAGAAAACTGACAAGTCAGTTCAAGGTTATAAAAGGGGTCATGTGAGTGGGTGGCTTGTACAAAGTGGTCTGTCTTAAACAGGAGATAGTAAGACTGCAATGAGAGGTTCATAATGAAATAACGAATTTGTGAAATGAAACAGGTGGAGGCATATATTGAGAAAAGAGATAATATCACTAATATTAATTCCGGATAGCTTAAATGGAAAATCCGATATTATTGAGGGAATGTTTGCATGAAGGACATAAATATGAATAATAATAATAATTGCAATAATAATATTTTTAATAGTAAGCAAAGGTAAAAAGTAATATATTTTATAATTGTAAGAACCTGAAGAGAAATTATTGAGGAGAATATTCTTCATTCAGATTGACTTTTAAACTTCATAAAAGCAATTAAGTAAAGAAGAATAACTCTCATTCATTGCACATCTCACATTTTGAAATGATGGAATATGCACATTTGGTCATAGGAGTTATTAAGAAGACAATTGTAACGAAGAAAATTTTCTTTTCGACGAAGTCAGCATCATCTAGGCTGTACATTCGTGTATTTATATCAAATAAATGGGAAAGTTCCAGAATAATTTCCGGTCAAGGGGCAAATTAATAAAAATAAATTAAAATTAGGGATTAGAATGCCATAATAAACAGGTGGATGGATAAAAATCAAACAAAGTAGCATCATAATTACTAGGAAGATTGACATTGTGCAATTAGGGGTTAGAAATGTAGAAATAACAAAATAGACAGGATGTTTGGATAAAAACTAATGTGATGAATAATTGTTTATGCAATCAGGAATTAAATATGTAGAAATAGTAAAATGACAAAATAAATACGAAGTTCGGGTATGAAAATATGGTAGTGTAAACAGGGATTAAGAAAAACTTAAAATAACATGAATAAACAGGAAGTTTAGGTAAGAAAGGCGATGGGATGGTCATTACTAAAAATTACCTGTTTGTATATTACTTTGAAGGATTTTTCGAAAGGTGCTGAATGTCCTGAATCAACCAGATGTTCTGTCACTGAACTGTATACACACTTTTGGTCTCCTTTTACTAACCAGGCTGGGTAGTGTTCACCAGCGCGTTTTTCAAGCCGGCGCATGGTACGGCCAACGTACTCAGCTCCACAAGAGCAAGTAAGCTGGTATATGCACGTTGAGGTGGCCCAATGCGACAGTTTGTCTTTCGCATTCTGGCTGAACAGTTACTTGCAGGAAAACGTCAGTCGTAGGCTCGCGGCGAAGTATGTTTTCCTTAGCGATTTGGAGAGGCTTTTGCGAAGGATTTTTGCTTTAATACCACCTTTGAATTCTAGATTAAGCAGAAGTATTTTCTTAATCCCTGTTTACACTACCATATTTTCATACCCGAACTTCGTATTTATTTTGTCATTTTACTATTTCTACATATTTAATTCCTGATTGCATAAACAATTATTCATCACATTAGTTTTTATCCAAACATCCTGTCTATTTTGTTATTTCTACATTTCTAACCCCTAATTGCACAATGTCAATCTTCCTAGTAATTATGATGCTACTTTGTTTGATTTTTATCCATCCCCCTGTTTATTATGGCATTCTAATCCCTAATTTTAATTTATTTTTATTAATTTGCCCCTTGACCGGAAATTATTCTGGAACTTTCCCATTTATTTGATATAAATACACGAATGTACAGCCTAGATGATGCTGACTTCGTCGAAAAGAAAATTTTGAAATGATTTTTACCTCATCTGGGTGAATTCAAGGTTGGTGGATTATTTCCGCTGGATAATATCAATGATGAAGTACTCGTTAACCTTCCACATAATGTCTTCAGGAACGAGTTTATTTCCGTTATTTCAGTGATATCCTGACTCCACTATAGAATGTAGATAGGCACCATTTTTGTTCACTTTCAGAAGACCATATAAATCAGGAATGGATAAACTGGAGTAATAATGGAATCATTTAACGTTTTATTGGGAAATTCAGACATTTCTCTCTCTCTCTCTCAGTGTGTTTGACTTCATCCTTCTAAGCAACTAGATCTACAAATTAACTGTTGTCTAAAATAATAGTGCATAACTTGTTTATATAGTCCTTGTTTATAGTCCTCACCTAACACTGATTCTTAATCTGGATCCGGATGTATTGAAATCACTTTGTGTGCCACAGAATTACACCTGGTATTCCAGAGCAATAGTATTATTCAACAATTCGTGAAGGATAAACTACCGCTTATATCCTCCTTTATGTGCATCTGTTCTTTCTATATGCTCATGTGTAGCTGACTACAGTTCTCAAAAAATATGTCGATGAACACTGCAATGAAAGGTAAACATAGGGAGACGAAGTCTTCTGTTTGCTAACGCTCCGACTCAGATCATTTATTCTCACATGACCTACCTCTTAGGGTAATATGCAGGGCTAACTTCAGCCACTCTAGAAGTCTATATTTCCACAACTTGTACGTACCCAGACAACTAGCTATATATGAATAAAACATAGTGTCTATTCAGAAACGCTTTTCAAAATTCTTTTCTTTACCTTGCTGACCATACCACGTTGTAGAAACCGGTTCTCGTTCGATCACCGAATTAAGGTGGCATTCATTTTGTGGTGGTATGTTGCTCGCTAACTATTCAAGTGGTTTAGGGTTCGATTCCCAATCGGCGTACTTCCAAACTTCACTTGATTAATATTAGGCGTGGTAAAGAAGAAAGGTTAGGCATGAGGTTAACAGCTTGTTATATACACCTAGATTTTGCCTAAAACCTGTTTGGATTGCTGGATTCCTATTGGCTGTTAACACTTTTAATGCATTACTGAATTACTGTATTTTCTAGGTCATTCTAAGTGTTTATAAACAGAGTTTCTGTCTAGCATTTTGGACTGTTGTTTGAGACAGTGAAAGAGCTCTTATTAACAGCCAGTCATTTCTTCTGTCTGTCCGTGCCGGCGGTGTTATTGTTGTTGTTATTGACGTGCGATTAGGACAGATTAGCCAGCGCGTTAATTTAGTATTCGCTCGTAGTCCACTAGATCTTATTTACGGTTATAACACAGTTCTATACCATAAAAAACACCACACCCACTGAAACGTCAAAACTGTAGCTTGAAGATCTATGCTCCATTCAGGAAGCAAAAGTTACTGAGGGAGTGTTTTGTCTTGGTCAAATTATTGTTCTCTATTTATCAGATTACTTCCATTCCACTTAATCATTGTTCTCTTCGTGATTTTAATTTTGGTGCTCCTTAATCTACTTCAAACCTCTTAGTACCATTATTACTATTGTTTCCATTGGTTCCTAGACGACAATAGGGATTCAGTCGCAATTCTCTCCAACGTTCGGTTCTCCGCCAATGTTTTCACCAAGTGGCCCCACCTCTGCCGACATGTTTTTATCTCCTCTCCACATGACCTCCTCCGTGTCACAATCGCACTGATGACCAACTCACCGCTTCCCTGTTGGGTTCCACTCAAGCGTGGGCCTGTCGTGTGATGTCACTTGATGGTTTTCTACCGTCTACCTACCATTCTACTTATTTGATAATTTCTGATAATTTCATAATCCATCCTCTTTAACTCTACTACCTAAAATTTCATATCAGTTATCGTCAATACTGTTATGTTTATTGACTCATAAATTGATAGATAATAATAACAATAATAGAAAAGATTTGTAACTCAGGTGGATGATTTGCAATTGATAGTGTTCTCTGAGCTCCTTGGTTTAATTGCGGAGCTTTCATCGTCTTTCTGGACGACATCTTCAGCGCAGTATTTAGGATAGAGTGAAATGATTTAAATTTCTTCATGAGTCTCCCGGTAACCATCTTTAGATATTTATTGACCGTTTTCTATTGATTGGGATTTTAAACTTTCTGATCACCTGATTTACTTCTTATTAGTTGGTATATTTCATCTATATTAACGTGTTTATTAATTGCGTTTTCATTTGAGTAACAGGCTTCTAGGAATTCTCTGGCACACTTGGTGTTTCCTCTGTTTAAGATTTTGACATTATCCCAATCAAATTGATGTCCATGATCGTCTGAATGTATTGATATTAAAGAATTTATTTCATGTCTTTTCACGGCTGATTTGTGTTCCTGGATTCTTATTCGAAGGGGACGCCCACTTTGGCCGATGTAATGTTTGTTACAGTTCACACAATTTATTTTGTAAATGGTGTTAATTTTATCTCCCTTTTCTATCGGATCTTTTGGTTTGCATAAGATGGAATTAAGCGATTCAGCTGGTTTGTGTGCTACATCTATATCAAACGGTTTCATTATTCTAGCTGTTATTTCAGAGATGTTTCTGATATATGGTAGGATGAATTGCTTTTTGGTCTTTGGTGATGGTTTATATAATTTACAGAATTTTCAGAGGAGATTATTGCGTGACATTTTCTCTTCGTCCGGAATCTTCAAACAGAACATTAAATGACAGTAGATTGTGTAACACATGGCTGGCTGTTTCACCTGAAGCATAAATCAATCCAGTATGATACTGCTTCTTCGACTCCTTTCAGAAACACCTGAAGTTTAGTTGGAAGTCAGTTATGAAATCTTTTAGGAGTACATTTTGAAACCCCATTAGATAATTCAGCAACCGTTATCTCATGTATTCAAATGTGTTGCCACCGACGATTGCACTTTTTATCTTGTTTAGTAGAAACATATGAATCGGCAGGTTGTAAATGTTTTAAATATTCGAGAGAGAGAAAACGATACCACTAGAGGTTATATTCTGATAGATCAACAGTTCTCTAACTCATATCATTCCGTGGTCTAACTCGTCAAAAACAAAAAAAATTAATGTGGTGCTTGCTAGTGACTTGCTACAGGACGGAGCTTCCTGGAGTTATAGTTAGAAGTCGTGACCAGGGAGGTCCATCCAGCGGCGAGTGAGGCTGGAGTCCCCATCGATGACATTGGTTGATTGTCGCACTGACTCACCAATTGGTAGAAGTTAGAATTCATGAGATGGCCATTGAATCGGGTCCCAGGGACTGAATGGTATATGAGATTGCCTTGTAACCGGAAGGTCCTGGGTTCTAATCCTGATGGTGGGTGCGTACTGTTGATGATTCCCAAACTGGTATGAAAAGGCTGTCCAGTACTCCCTGGTTTTCAAGGTTCTCCAATTAATATCGGTCCGTTGTCAAAATCGTAAAAACAGATCTAATCCTTACAAACCAAACTGTCAAAGATTAAAACAAGCTGAATGAGGGAAATTATATAAAATTTAATGATAGAGAAGTTTGTTAGCTCAAGTGTTCAGTAGACTGCTTTTAATTAATGCCTTTTTCCTTCATATAAATACAACTGTACAGCTTTTGAAAATGAAGTTGTCGGGAAAAGCAATATTTCTCTACTGATAAAAAAAACTGTGTATTTTTTCCTTGCCGATGAATAAAGGCTTCACCAATATCCACAGTCGTGGAAAATATATTCATGGATAGGTGGGAAAACATAGCGCTTGAAACATTCACTCCCACCCCAAACGTATGTTGGAGGTATGTAGATGACACATTCACTGTACTTAAAATATAGGATATAAATAGATTTTTCGAACGCATTAACTCAAAGGTGGAGGCAATTCAATTCACTTATGAATTCGAAAGTCAGGAAGGAAGGGAGCTTCCAATGTTAGGTTGCAGCATGAAGAGGAAAGGAGATGGGAAGTTGAACACTAGTATTAACTTAATAATTACTGAGATAAATTAGTCAGAAAGTGTGCAGGGAAATGTAGAAATAAAATAAATAATGATAGTAGTGATGGTAATAATAATAATAACAATAGCAATATAAATGACGAAATGCATGTCAAATATGCGCAAGATAAAGACAACACCAACAACAAGGAATCTAAATCATTAGTAGTAATTCAATACAAGGAATGAACCTCGGAAACTTTACTCAGAATTCTTAAAAAGGCAGAAATAAAAGTGTCTGACATTCAATCCAACCACAAACTCAATTAGAAACAAGCTTTGTCAGTTAAAGGATCCCGCCTGTGGAGCCTTTAAAACAAGACAATTTAGTTTATCTAATACTCTGCATGCAATGATTATCAGGTCAAATACATAGGTCGAAGTAGTAGAACAGGTGCATTCGGTCACACTAGCCGAGCATAAAATCCTAGCAGCAAAATCTAGATTAGTTGACTCCAATAAGAAATTAAATATAGAGGAGAGTTCATCTATAGCACTCACTTCATGGAATTACACACAACCACATGATAGGACGGATGGGATAAGATGACAGTTTTAAAAAATTATGTCACAGCAGGGTGGAGGGAGAGATTGATAACAGAAGCTTTGTTTATCAAATCAACTGCAAATACATGTAATAGGAATGATTTAACACCTGATTCAACAGATAGCTGGAAAATTCTACCACTACAACGATGACAAATGGCAGAGAACAAAGAAAGCTATAAAACTCGAGTTTCGAAGTCGTGTGATTACATGTGATGAGATGATTATGAACAATAACAGATTGTCTTCGAAACTGTCTCATCCAGTAAATGCTAATACTGTTTCACTGACTGTGTGTGATACACCTAATAAACAAACTAATATGTGATAAAGGAGTACATTTCATTATTTAAAGAAATATCATGGTGGCGGTATCTATGACGACTCATCATTAAAGTCTGATGCAGAAACTGTAATCCAAAATGTAAAGTAACTCGCAGTATAAGGAATCAATAAAATATTCCCTTCGATAACCTCTTCTTCATCAGGTTCTACAGCTGTATATACATAATAGTGAATGAATTAGTGTTATAACCAACAACATTAATGTTGTTTAAATAACATCGAATCAATATTGACAATAATATCAATGGATTACAGTTCGATAGCATCAGCACAAGAACACACTGAATATTAGAAAAATTAAGAGAAATAACAATACAAATTCATGCACTAAATTTTAGTTCCCAATGAAGGCCCGTCAGGACAATGGTAGTGGCTGGATGGACTTGCTCCTTGTGCACACAGAGCAAATCCCGATGGCCTTAGCTTGTGGAGCGAGTTATACTGGCTGTTGCTAAAGGAACTTGATTTCTCATGCTCACCAGTGTGATTAAATAAAGGTGTAGTAAGAAGCATCAATAGCGGCAAATTAGACCACCGGGACCAAACTGGCCAATGCTGGTCAGCATTGAAGAGTCGCTCTCCATCATCCATTGGGTATCAAGAAAATTGCCGAAATCGTTCAAATACCGCGTACTTCAAACCGCAAAAGCTATCACTATTCGCCTGAAACAACCTGTGCTCTGTGTGCAGAAGAAGTAAGTTCAGCTAGCAACTACTTCTGCTTTGGCCGGCCTCCATTGGAGACTATAAAATCATGAATTAGTAATCTCGTCTTTCCTAAGTTTTCTGATATTCAGTGTGTTCTTGTGTTGATGCTATCGAACTGTAATCCATTGATATTATTGTTATATTGATTCGGTGTTATTTAAACAACATTATTGTTGTTGATTATAACACTAATTCATTCACTATTATCATTATATCCTTTAATTTCTAGAGGAACATAGGGCTTCAGCTGAGCACCTCCATTGCCTTCGGTTTTCTGCCGAATTTTTCATCCCGCTCCATGTCTGTCCACATGCTTCCATCTCCTCTTCACATGACCTCCTCCAAGTCGCCCCACCCTCGCACTGACGACCAACTCGCCGCTTCCCTTTCGGGTTCCATTCGAGTGATGACTTGTCTAGTGATATCGCTTGATGGTTTCCCCAGCGTATGGCCAATCCATCTCCATTTCTTCCTGCTTATTTGTTTCACTATCTGTTCCTGCTGGGTTGATTCGCTCATTGCCAGAGATCCCTGTTGCTGATCTTTTCTGGCCGGCCATCTGATCTTGAGTATTGAGCGAAGACAACTGTTAATGAATGTCTGTAGTTTGTTTGAGATGCTCTTTATGACGCGCCAAGTCTCTGATCCGTATAGTAAGTAGCACTGACTTTACATTGGAGTTGAAAATCCGGATCTTAATCTGATTTTCATGTTGAGTGCTGTTGACCTCCACATAGACTTGAAAGTAATGAAAGCTTGTCTCGCTTTTCCGATTCTGGCTTTAATGTCCTCGTCAGTTCTGCCTGTAGTTGAAACGATGCTTCCCACCCAGGTGGGTAGGTAAAGGAGGTTGTTTCTTTCAGGTTCCTCCCATTTATGCTGGCTGATTGTTGTCTGTTGTTGTTGTTGATGTTGGTGTTGGCCAGGAATCTTCATCACCTCTGTTTCCTCTATGTTTACCTGTATTTATAACTGTAGAACCTCAAGATGAAAAATAGGTTATCGAAAAGAACATTCTTTGTTCAGTAACCATTCCTTTGGAGAAAAGCTTTTAATGAGCATATTTAATCAATAAATTATTGATTTTGTTTTCACTACTTCTTATTTTTAGAAATACAAAAGAGAAGAAGTTTAACATCATTATAATGCCATTTACTTATCAGCATGCTTGAATTTCTGTAATTATAGACTATGGCTTGAAAAAAGTTATTTATCAAGTTATAAATTTAACAAAGAACGTTTTTACTATGTTATTTTTCTATAGAATTAAAGGTGTATGATAATAGTAATAATTTATAGTTAGAAGTAGTAATTTATAATAGGAAAGGACAATACAAATGTAGATATGATAGAGAAGATTTGTAGCTCAGACGGATGATTTTGATGTGGTTGTATTCTCTGAGCTGGATGGTTAATTTTCGAAGCTTTCATCACCCTACTGGGTGACATCTTCAGCGCACACTTCAATTCGATGGAGTGATCTTTTAGATTTCTCCACGAGTTTATTAATCATCTCTCCTGGTGGGTGACCTTGGATGTCATTCATTGTTTTTGTGTGTTTTCACACCTTCTAGGCTACTTGTATTGGAACTGGTTGTTTCTCTGACTTGAACTTCGACCCTTTGTGTGTGAAGTTTCTTTCTTATCGGTTGATAAATTTTGTCTATTTCTATGTGTCTATTGATTGATGATTCACCGGAATGCCAGACAGCCTTCTAAAGATTCTCTAGCACTCTTGTTGTTTCCTCTGTCTAATATTTGAACGCTGGTTATCCTAGTCGAATTGTTGTCCGTAGTTGTCTGTGTGTAGTGATATGAGGGAGTGGATAGCATGTATTTTGAAGGCTAGCTTATGATCGTGGATACGAAGACGAAGGGGACGTCCACTTTGGCCAATGTAGTGTTTTTCGCAGTTGTTACATTTTACTTTGTAGATGATGTTGGTTTTATCTTCTTTCGTTGTTGAGTCTTTTGATTGACATAGAGCCAGCTGAGTGGAGTGACATCAACTCCTAATGAAAGGTTTCAAGAGTCATGCAGTGATTTCTGAGATGTCTTCTACATGTACATGGTGGGGTGATTTTCTTTGTGTTTTCGTTGGAGGCCATCGGTTTGGTAGGTTGACTTCGGGGGGTGGTAGATGTTTCTTTTTGATGAAACTCCGTAGATATCCACTTTTTGGAAGACATCCATGAGATATCTTTCCTCAATTTTCGCTGGATAACTCTATTACCTGTGTCCTCACTATATTCCTTTTGAGTACAGTCTTCGCTGCCTGCCACTTCTGATAACTTCGTGGTTTTCATCAGTTGATATTCGAGTTAGTGTGACAGCAGACTTAATTCCTCCACAAAGTCCAAATCTTTTTAGAGTCTTCTAATAAGCCAAACATGTGTCCTTTTCTGCCAGTCCACATGGCCTACAGCATGATACGGTCCACTAAGATCTTGAATATCACTAGTGGCAGTAGGCAACTCCCATCTTCACCTCAAAGTTGTCGCTGAGTTTTTCATTGTGAATCATCACACATGTGACATTCTCATTATATAGCTGTTGAATAAAGTTGATCAGAGATTTCAGCCACTCCACAGTCTTTGAAGCATTCCCTAAATCCAACAAGCCCAAACGGTAATACGAAGCTGGTCGATTAGGTGAAATATATATTTTCGATGGGATCACAAACATCAATAAAAGATAACCTCACATCATATCGATTTGAACAAGAGGTGGCTCATTGGCCTAGTGGATAATGCCATGGCATTTGAACAGGCTGCTGACAAATCCAAAATGAGATGAAGTGTGCAGCATGGATTCAATTAACAGTCATCACCAAAGACGTAACCAGGGTGATCATTCCACTTTACTGCTTTCACTAAAATAATATTTGTGTAAAACTTAAGAATTGTGGTAATAAATAACACCATATTACTTTGCGTATTACATGTATCACACACAGTCAGTGAAACACTAACATTATTATTTACTGGATGACACAGTTTCGAACACAATTAATTATCTGAACAAGGCATTAAGAAGACAAATTTCGCGAGATGATATCGTCATTTCGTAGTTTCTTTACAACCGCTTTACAACTAACATGGTTAACAATGATAAAATAAAGTTCATGAAAATTACTCAGTTAAATAAAAACAAAAGTACATACTAATGACCAATCATATTTAAATAGGTCATGTTGTCCATGGTAGGCGAAGATTGAAGTCTATCGATTTTTGTACACACAGTTTAGGCTGTATGTGATTAATACCCTAGAGTGTTTCCATCACCTTTAATAACCAACGTTGAATTAGAGTTATGTGAAATAATTGTGACCAGACATTAATAAGTGTTTTGCAATGGATGATGCTGGATTTCCATTAAGATTAATCGCGTTAGGATTTTCCATATGATTTACTGGCCATTTTGGAACATGTTCTTTTCGACGACATTGGAACATTCTGTTAGTTCTACCTATATAGGTGTCACCGCAGCTGCAGGTGAACTTGTAGATACAGTTTGAAGTAGAGTCCACAGAATTTCGTCTTTTAATCGTAGGAACAGGGATCGAAAATGTTCGGCAAGTGAGAAAAAGAGATGTGGCGTAGAATGTGCGTTTGATGGCTGATCGAAGTCTTTGAGTTGTCAACTGCATAATCTGGTCGCCCTTGAATGGTAGATTGATAAAGATGGCCTTCTTTGGTACAGAAGCTGTCTTTTCGAGATATGGTTTTCCTTTGCTGTGAAAAGTGATAAAGCCTGTGAGAGACTCATTATCAAATCATTCTGTAAAAAGTTCATTTGATCTTACAGAAATGCTGGACACCTTGAACATTAAGGAAAAGGTTATGTGTTCAATTGACATAGAATCTTTATTCACCAATGTTCCCCTTCATGAAACTGTTGATTTTATTTGCGATTACATCACAAGCAACGGCATAAACTTACCCATTCCCGTCACTTGCATCAAAGACATAATCTTAATGTGTACAGAAAATATTAGATTCACATTCCAAGAAAAGGCATATAAACAAATCGATGGTGTTGCGATGGGGAGCCCTCTGGGGCCCCTGTTAGCAGATATATTTATGTCGAAATTAGAGAAACAAATGCAAGGTATGCTTGGAGGATTTATGCTGTATAAACGTTATGTAGATGATACTCTTATTATTGGTATTAATAGTAAATCTATCGAAAACTTCATTACTCTATTTAATCATATTCATCCAAATATTCGAGTGATTTCCGAACTAGAATCGAATAACAAACTCGGTTTCCTGGATATTACTATAATTAGGAGAAATGATGGAACGATTCAGCGCTCCATTTTTCGTAAACAAACATGGACTGGACAATATCTTCATTTTACCAGTTTTGTTCCTATCCAGTATAAACGTTCCCTAGTGAAATGTTTGTTCTCAAGGGCCCGAAAAATATGCACGAGTGACACACTGATGGATGAGCTTCGACATGTACATTCAGTTTTATTAGCTAATGGTTATCCGGAGAGCTTTATCACTTGTCACAGCAAAGAAAAACCATATCTCGAAAAGACAGCTTCTGTACCAAAGAAGGCCATCTTTATCAATCTACCATTCAAGGGCGACCAGATTATGCAGTTGACAACTCAAAGACTTCGATCAGCCATCAAACGCACATTCTACGCCGCATCTCTTTTTCTCACTTGCCGAACATTTTCGATCCCTGTTCCTACGATTAAAGGACGAAATTCTGTGGACTCTACTTCAAACTGTATCTACAAGTTCACCTGCAGCTGCGGTGACACCTATATAGGTAGAACTAACAGAATGTTCCAATGTCGTCGAAAAGAACATGTTCCAAAATGGCTAGTAAATCATATCGAAAATCCTAACGCGATTAATCTTAATAGAAATCCAGCATCATCCATTGCAAAACACTTATTAATGTCTGGTCACAAAATAAATATTAATGACTGTTTCACAATTATTTCACATAACTCTAATTCAAGGTTATTGAAGGTGATGGAAGCACTTTGGATTAATCACATACAGCCTAAACTGTGTGTACAAAAATCAATAGACTTCAATCTTCGCCTACCTTGGACTGCATGACCTATTTTAATATGATTGGTCATTAGTATGTACTTTTGTTTTTATTTAACTGAGTAATTTTCATGAACTTTATTTTATCATTGTTAACCATGTTAGTTGTAAAGCGGTTGTAAAGAAACTACGAAATGACGATATCATCTCGCGAAATTTGTCTTCTTAATGCCTTGGTGAAAGTTATCAAAGGGACTAATTGTTTTAACAAATAATTATCGTTCATAATCATATCATCAGTTATAATCACACAACTTCGAAACTTGGCTTTTACAGTTTTCTTGATTCTCTACTATTTGTCCTCGTAAGGATAGTAGAATTTTGCAGAACTCCTGTCGGTTGGATGGGTGTTGAATCATTCCTAATACACGTGTTCGAAGTTGATGCGATAAACAAATCTTCCGTTATTAGCCTCCTCCTCCACCAAGTTGTTACATCATATTTTGAAACTGTCATCTTATCCCATCCGTCGTATTGTATGGTTGTGTGTAATTGAATGTAGTGAGTAGTATAGCTGAACTATTCTGTAGATTTCTTGCCTCATTCGGGTCAACTAATCTTGATTTTGCTAAGATTTTGTGCTCGAGTAATCTGACCACCCATGTTCTACTAATTTTCCCTATGTATTATACCTGACAATCAACTCAGGCAGATTATGACAGAAATCAAATTGTTATGTTTT
The DNA here is from genome assembly GCA_944472135.2 of Trichobilharzia regenti. Taxonomy (NCBI): domain Eukaryota; kingdom Metazoa; phylum Platyhelminthes; class Trematoda; order Strigeidida; family Schistosomatidae; genus Trichobilharzia; species Trichobilharzia regenti. The sequence goes on along the minus strand of OX235262.1, from coordinate 178,215,018 downwards.
AAATGCTCCACAGGATCCTTTAATCGACAAGGTTTACCTCTAATTAAGTTTTTGGTTGGTTTGAAGGCCAGCCTTTTTTACTCTCGCCTTGTTAAGAATTCTGCCTAAGGTTTCCCAGAAACCTTACAATTTTAAAATTTGATATAACAGCTGGGTGGAGGGAGAGATTATTAACAGAAGCTTTGTTTATCGCATCAACTTCGGACACTTGTAAAATGAATGATACAACACCTATCCACCAAGCAGGATTTCTGAAAAATTCTACTAACCGTACGACGACAAATAGGAGAGAACAGAGAAAACTATAAAACTGAAGTTTCGAAGTCGTCTGATTATAATTGATGAAATGGTTATGAACGATAATAAATTTTATTTAAAACGTCAACATCTAACAAACAAACGAATCTGGAATTCACTAAGTGAGATAATAATTGCTTCGAGCGAACCAGACACTCGTTTCTCGTAAAGGCAAACACCTTTTAACTGTGTATTTTTGCATCTGCTATAATTTTATCACATTAAAGTTTGTTCTAGATATCCGTTACTGATAATCATTACCGAAAATACTCGATTCATTTTTACTGTGTGTAGAGTTGTTTATTACATTCGGCTTTGCAATCACATATCAGTGAGATAGAGAGAGAGATTATTATGTGACACAGTAGGCTTTTTATTGTTCTACAGTTTAAGCGCTGATTACTGATTTTTTGAAAAAAAATTAACTTGTAAAGCTTAAAAGAAAAACAACTTAGTTTAATGAAAAGGTTTCACTTTTAGGCATGATTTTCAAATTTTTGAACACCTCATTTAGGAGACTTGAAATTTCAAGAAGAGCCTTCTTCTTGTTCTTCTTCCTTTGTAGATGATTTAAGAACAGTTGTTTTATGTTGACTGATAAGATTTAGTGTGATTTAACAGTTGTATCAAGTGTATCTAGTGGATAACGCTTTGGTGTTTGAAACTATGGGTACTGGGTTCGAGCTTCGGTGGGAACGTCATCACTCACTGAGAAATGCAGGTACATCCAGGTGATGAGTCCCAAATAGGACGAAATGCGCATCCTGGATTCCACTGCTAGCCACCATCCACCAATTGTATACTAATTAAATGGCCAGACATCGTCGAAGCATCTGCACAAGAAGCCGACATGTCAACCTGAGACCGAGCACTTCGGTCCAATCAATCGACGGGAAAATCAAAAATTCAATTCAATAGTTGTATCAAGGGTTTCAGAACAGCTAGGGCTCTTCAACTCTGTTTTTGTCAGTCCTCTGCATAATCATCATCTAGAGTATAGGGAAATAATTATAATGGTTACACTCGGTTTCTGGTGAAGAGCAGTGACATCCTTGAAACATTTTAGATATTGTCTATGACTAATCGGATGCATATGGTTGTATTCTCAGTGCGTGACAGTGGAACACAGGACTCATCTTCTCAGATGCTAAAACTTTATCCAGTGGGCTACAAATATTCGCTGGAAAATATGAAAAAATAAAGTTGGCCTAACCTTTAAAATAATGAAATGCATAAAATCCATTTGATGCTCACTAGCGACTGGTTATATTTAAGTTATTAGGGGTCCTAGTGGGAATCCATGACCGGTAGAGTGCAGCAGTTTGAAGGTGAGGCAGTAACTCATCGAAGAAGACATTGCAATGTGGTCGAGCTATGTCATGAATTGGCAGTGGTTAGAATTCATGGGCTGGCCGTTGGATCAGGTCCCAGGGGTTTAATGGTCTACGAGCTGGCTCGCATTGTAGCCAGATGGTTCTCTGTTGGAGCCCCGTTGGTGCATGCGTACTGACGAAGAGTCCAAAACTAGGCCGACGAAATAGCTGTCCAGTACTCCCTGGTGGTTTTCAACTGCTCCTCTAACTGATGTCAGCTCATCATTAAATCCTCCAACCAATCAGAAAAAATGCCCACAAAAACCAGTACTTTTAAATAAATACGTTTTATGCTTTTCGTATTGAACAATAGGATGACGTTAGGCATTTAATTTATGTCATTCTGCCTCTGATTAGTCGAACTAAGCACCATATAGAAGCATTTGCAGCACTTCCACCTTGAGTAAAATTGAAGAAAGATATTTCAAGGACATCTTTCAAAAGGATGGACATTCACAGAATTTCAATAAAAGACATATACTCCAAAGCCATACCACCAAACCAAAGGCCCCAACGAAAGTACAAAGAAAACTTCCCTACCAAATATAAAACACATCTCAGAAGTCACTGCAAGACTCTTCACACAATTAGGAGTTGACGTCGCACATAAACCAATAAAATCATTTCACTTGGCTGGCTCTATGTCAACCAAAAGACTAAACCACGAAAGAAGATAGAGACAACATCATCTACATAATAAATTGTAACAACTGCGAAAAACACTAAATTGTCCAAAGTGAACGTGCTCTTCGTCTTCATATCCATGATGATAAACTAACCGTCAAAAGACATAACATCCACTCCGTCGCTCATATCGCCTCACTGCATACAGACAACCATGGGCATCAATTCGGCTGAGACAACCAGCATTCAAGTATTAGACAGAGGAAACACTAAGAATCCTAGAGACATTTAGGAAGGGTGTCTAGTATTCCAGTGAATCGTCAATCAATAGACACATCGAGATCAACAAAATTCAACAACCGATAAGAAGAAAATCTCACACACATCTGGTCAAACTTCAGGTCAAGGAAACAATCAGTACCAATGCCAGCAGACTAGAGGGTGTGGAAGCACACAAAACAACCAATCATGACGTTCAGAGTGACTCACTAGGAGAGATGACTAATAAACTCGTGGGTGAATCTAGAAGCTCACTTCATATTGAAGTGTCCACTGAAGATGTTGTCTAGTAGGAAAATGAAAGCCTCAGAAATTCACTATCTAGCTCAGAGAACACAACTACATCACAGTCATTTCCAACGTGCTGAAAACTTTATTCACCACCTGCCTTTACTCGGATAGAATACTAGCCAACAGTCTGTTGCTCAACAGATATGCCAAGGAGGATGGAGACGGATTGGACATGGGCTGTGGGAATCGTTGATTGACGGCATGTTCCAGGCCCTTGACTGGGACTCGAACTGCAAGCGAAGAGGTTAATATGCAGAAAATCATGTGGTGAGGTGGAAATGAAAGCTTATTCTTCCAGCTAAAGAGGAGTTTGGCGAACACAGTAACAGGAAGATGTCCTGCCGAAGTTGTATGTTCCACGATGGACACTCAGTAACACAACAGAAAACTTACCATTTTAACATGATTTAAACATTGAAATGAAAATCCAGCTTATTTTAATAATGAGTAGAATGAACTGTAAATAACGTACGTCGGTGGCACAGTGATTAGCACTCTTGCTGACCATGCACATGGCCTGGAGTTCGAGTCCACGCCGACGCACACCTGATATCTATGGTCGGCCTGCGAAATTTGGGCTACCGATATCCACGCTGAAAATTCCATACTTGTACCGAAAATACAGTGTGGAATCAAGCTGTAATCAAAAGTAAATAAAAAAAATATAATAAAATATGTGAAGATTATACGGAAAGTTGGAACAATCAGTCTACCACAATGCTGAAATTATATCAAACCCCAACTCCTACTAACCCAAATCATGTTTACGAATTCCCATGTATATGCGGCATCACGTATGTAAGAAAAGCAGAGAGCCGGTTGTCCGCTACGAATGAGGATGAGCAAGTGACGAGAAGTCTAAATTTTTGACGTTCAATTTTATTTAACAGTGTCATGGCATGGTGTATGGTTGGTACTTACAACCAGGTCAACATAGTAGAATATATCAAGATGTTGAACAGACAAACTGCTTGACGGCTACTTTGAGTTGCTGAAACTGCCTGAATTAGGTTCACAAAACAAGTGAACCAATAAGTGATAACCACTTTGATAAGCAACTAACTTCTCATTTCATTAATTTTGTGAAATAACTTGCATCCATCTATTATTTTGTAATTTTGTGAATACCTATGAGATCTTTGACTTCTTTTGACTTTGGTTGAATAAGTTTTCACTCGATTGCGTAATCGCCTTCACATATATCTGGAATCAATATCTGATTACAAAGCGCCCCTCTCTCTTGCAATTGATGATGCGTCTGTTTTGATCATAGTCGATTTCCTGTATGATTTTTACATAGGGTTTTGTTTCTGACATTTAATTCTCCTTTTGTAAAAGTGAACTCGTTATGTATCAGCAATATTTTTCATGTGTGTTTCTGTGTTGTTCACGTGGTCTGAGCATTCGATACACACACGACGAACTCCTAAGTCTCTCCTGACCAGTAGTAAGCTTAATAAAAAGGGGTTTTTCGGGTTTGAGGTAAGTGACTTCACTAGAAATTCATAGCTCAACTTGAAGACATAATGCTGGGAGTGCAGCTATGCCTGATTTCCACAGTATTTAAATTCCAAGAGAGTTACCATGAGATGACCAATATTCCGTTGGTAGCAGATATATTCATGAATACGTGGGAAAACACGGCGATTGAAACAATGAGCCCCACAGCAAAAGTATGGTGGAAATATGTAGATGATACATTCATACTTAGAACACAGGATATAGATAGATTTTTCGAACATATTAACTCAAAAGTGGTGGCGATTCAGTCCACGTATGAATTGGAATGTCAGGAAGCGTGGGAGCTTCCAATGTTAAATTGCAGCGTAAAAACCGAAGATGGGAAGTTAAACACACACTAGTGTTTACAGTAAACCCACACATTCAAAAAGAGATTTCAACTTCCGGTCATCATATCCTATGTCGTTGACGATAGGATTGAAGCACAAGGAAAATTTGAGACAGAAAGTGACACATATAAGAGAAGCCTTGAAACTTAATAATTACCGTGGTAAATTAGTCAGCAAATGTGTTGGGAAATGTAAAAATAAAATAAATAATGATAATAGTGAGTGATAACAATAATAATATTGATGACGACATGCATGTGAAATATACGCAAGACAATACCAACAATAAGGATTCTAAGTCATCAGTAGTAATTCTGTACAAGGAAGGAACCTCGGAAACCTTACGCTAAATGCTTATCAAGGCAGGAATAAAAGTCGCTGGCATTCAAACCAACCACAAACTCAAATAGAAACAGGCTTAGTCGGCTAAAGGATTTGTGAAGCCTTTATAACAAATCAATTTAGTTTATCTAATACTCTGCCTGCAATGATTGTTAGGTCAGATACATAGGTCAAACTAGTAGAACAGGGGAAGTCAGACTAGCCGAACAAAATCTAGATTCAAGTGTTGGTTTGTAGGGATTTGATTTGTTTCAGGATTTTATCATGAGCTGACAGTAGTTAGAGAACCATTGGAAAACCTGGGAATACTGGACAGCTGCTTCTTCCTAGTTTGGGACTCTTCATCAGTACGCATCCACCGGGATTCGAACCCAGAACCTTCCGGTTACAAGGCGAGCTTGTATACCATTAAGCCACTGGGACCCAATCCAATGGCCCTTGAATTCAAACTTCTGAGATGTCTGTCTGTCTGTCTGGATTCAACATAGAACTTGGCATCGAAGTGCAGCAGTTCGATTTGCCACCTTCCAAATAGCACACAGAGGTAGACAAGAAGATGAGTGAAGAGAATCAATACAGTCTGACAAGTATAAGAGTGAAACAGAATAGGTAATGGTAGAAAGGAATATGAAAGATTACAGAGACTGAATACATCTGCGCTGGCCATTGACAACGATTTTGAGCCATATCACCTATTGTCTCCAGCCATTGATTCCTAGAGTCCCGAGGGCCCCAACCCGGGAGTCTGCATCTCCCTACCTGACTCAGTTTAACTGTCAAGGATTTCATGGATTGGTGAGGCCATGTTTTTGTTTGGCCACCACTGGCTCTTTTCCAACCTGCACCTATATCAGCTAGCAATGCCCGTCGGGGGAGGCGATGGTTAGGCATGCTCAGCACGTGACCTAGCCATCTTAGTCTATGTAACTTTATAGCCTCGTCGATTGATTTTCCCTCTTTGCCCAACACTCTACGTCTAACGTCAACATTACTTACCTTGTGAAACCACCTAACGTGAGACAGGGATCGCAGACATCTATGATCGAAAGCAGTCAATCTGAGATGCTCACTGGCGACTGGCCCTATTCAGGTAGGTAGTTACCTGGGTTCCAGTGGGAAGTCGTGACCAGTAGGGTGCAGCTGGTCGGGTGTGAGGACAAATACTCGCCGAAGACATTGGCTAGCGGTCGCGCTATGTCGTGAATTCGCAGAAGTTAGAATTCAAGGACCAATGGATTGGGTCCCAGTGGCTTAATGGTATACGAGCTCGCCTTGTTCTAATCCCGGTGGGTGCGTACTGATGAGGAGTTCCGAACTAGGAGGAAACAGCTGTCCAGTACTCTCAGGTTTTCCAGTGGTTCTGTAACTGATGTCAGCTCATGATTAAATCCTCCTCCATGTAATATGGAATTATTTACTACCACATTGCCAAAGTTGTACACATATATTCATAGCTCGAGGTTGAAGCCCTAATGCACTACTTGGAAAGCAAAGGAGTCAAATAATAATACTAATGTCTCAGTGCTATGTCACTACTCTATCTGAGTACAGATGACCAAGACTCAAATGAGGAAAAATTAAGTTACCCTATCAGTAATGAATTACGATAACAGCTAAATGACAGAAATATTTCCTAACACAATAAGTAAAATAAAACAGAAATTTTTATAATTTTTATTCCTTTAAGTTCCCATTGGAACATAGTGTTTCAAGCTTTGGGGTTTGAAGTTTCGGTAGCAGTGGTAGCAGTGGAAAGTCCTCCATTATCTCACTTACTTTATCTGATTTTCCTCAAGGTGCTGTTCTTTCTCCCTTTCTGTTTTCGTTTTTCTTGCATGATTTGCCTCATTCTGATGTAGCCAATTTTGTTAAGTATGCCGATGACCTCTCTATTTCTATGCCTGTCAACTCTCAGTCAGATTGTTCCAAATTAAATAACTTTCTGTCGGAAATTAGTCAGTGGTCCTCTTCAAACGGTCTTAAGCTTAATCCGTCCAAATGTCAGGTAGTCAATTTCACTTTCAGACGTAAATGTGACCTACAGCAACTAGTTAGCTCACATGGCCCTACTATCATTGACGGCGCAGAGGTTGAAAATACATCCAATGTCAATACTTTGGGCTGAGTTTTCCCACCTATCTTTCCTGGTCTTCCCACATCCTGCTAATAACTAGAAAGATGTTTCGCCTAACCTTCTACATTAGGAAATTTAGGCAGTCTGGCATAAAGCAGTCTTTGCTTTCTCAGTTTGTTAATTCTTGTATTCTACCCATCCTCATTTACTGCTCCCCATTAATCTTTCCTGGACTACTTAAGAAAGACTTTACTGTGCTGAGAAAAGCACTAAAAGCTGTTAGTAGGGCAAGTGGGATATCGTTAAACCAACTGGTTAACACTATTCTGGGTGGACATATAATGTCATGTAAGAAACTAGCGAATACAATATAGTCGGACACCGAGCATCCTCTCTATACGCAACTGTCTCCTTGCATTTCATCTGGTAGAACTAGAAGCAGCTATAGGTGGCTATATGCTAGGACTACCAAGTACAAGAAACTACACAATACCAAATCTGGCACAGCTGTTATGTGATGAGAAATCCGTTTGGTATGGCACGATAAACTTACTGTGGCACTCTAACAAATAGTCCCATTGGTTTTTGTTTTCCTTTCTTCGTTACTATTACACTGTTGTTCTCATCTTTTATTACACACCAATTTTATATTTCATATCCTGTGGTGCATTGTTTGAAGTTTAGACTCTGCGCTGTTTGTTTTTTATTTTTATTTATCTTTTTTTTGGCGTTGGTTTTTATTTATTTTTTGATTTTAAAAATCTTATATAATTTATGAGGTACTTAGATGCAATATTACTGTAATGTACGCTGAAAATTCGATACCTGTACCACAAATACCGTTTGGAATAAAGCTGTTATTATTATTTACTTTTTACGGGATGAGGTTGTTAGGCAGCCTCATGCCCAATCTTTAACTCTTTACCAGTCTTATTATTGGCTTATAGAGGTAAATGAGTGCATCTGTGGCCAGAGATCAGAAATCAAAAGATGCTTTATGCATCCATTTAATAGAAAGAGTGGGATATTTTTCAATGATCGACTGGTGTTTAAGATCTCGATCAGCCATGTGTGTCTGTCATGGAATAACGTGGAACAAACCTTTATTGAACAGATTGAATAGGATTATTTCTTGAATTCATACAGCTAGTTTTCTTATATGTACAAGTAAGCAAAAGGAATCCAATTTTTTCAAACTTTTCAACGGATTGCGATAAATCGTCATATGTTTGACCGATTTCCATCAAACGCTTGAAGGCTAGGTGTATTATCGATTTTCAATCTTCTTTGAACTGTAAACATATGGATCAGAAAGAATAGAATGAACAGTAGTGAACAATTTGAGGATAAATTATTTTAACTCAACATACTGATAAGCTGTGATAACCTATAAAGTTAGAACGAAAACAGAATCACGTAAATGTCCTGCTTTCTGGACATTATAAACTTCAACCGAGTTTTAATTACATGTTTAACTCGACTCAAAGCCAATGAGTCCTGTGCTAGAATCCAGCTGCTTTAAATGCAGTCAGTAACTAGATATTGTCATCAGAATGTGTAGTTCGTAGTCTGACACATGATAAATCTACTCCTGGTCATGGAGTTCAAACAATAGAGGTTGATGAATTATTGATCTATGTTCAACCATTTCGATTAAATAAAAAAACAATTGAATTAGGCAAAATGATGCACTAAGACGTACGTAAGAGCCAAGTTAAATCTGTAGGAAATGCATTTTAATAGAGGGCTTCACTGGGATCAGTTAAAACAAAACATGTCATCGTCGTTAGGCTGCGTGTTACAATTATGGAAGATTTTCAAGTGTTGGTTTGCAAAGATACGATCGGTTTGAAGTTAAGTCACAAGTTGGCATCAGTCAGAGGGCCACTGTAGCTTGATTCCACATAGTATTTCGATACAAGTATGGAATTCTCAGCATGTGATATTGGTAGCCAAATTTCGCAGGCCAACCATTGATATCATGAATGCGTCGGAATTGAATCGAACCCCGATTCATATGCAAAGTCGGCGAGGGTACTAGGCGCTGTGTCACCGACGCACAATTAAATCTTTGAAGACCTGAAAGAAGTGCATCTGACAACGATATTTCACGCCAACAGTGCGGGGTATTAGGACTAGTTTCCAATTAGCAATAACCGCGTCCCATATGGCTACGGTACCGCCATCATCATCATCAATATGAATCCATGACCACATTAGGGATCGAAATCATAATCTTCAGGCCACGTGGCTAGGTGACCGACCATTCAACCTGTTGAATAGAATTCAGTGCCCTAGGAATTCGGGTTCCAGTCGTGTTGGGAGCCATACGCGCCTACTGCGGTAGATTGACAGTGTTGCGTTATGAAGTCCACCAAGGAATTTGTTAGATCCTTACTAAACTGAAATCTGAAAATGGAACACCAACTGGAACATATCCAATGATATTTGAGTAGACTACCATTAATATGAATATTGGTAAAATCAAGTCATAGTAAAGACATAACATTTGCTTAACGAAGAGTTCTAAAATAGCTATATATGTCTCTGGATAGTCTGTGGTTATATAATCAGTAATTGTGTCTGCCAGTTGATCTACGCTTTTGAAGTGAGTTATATTGGCTGTTGCTCTAGAAACTTGATTCTTCGTGCTCAGGAACATCTACCAGTGTGGCTAGATAAAGATGTAGGGAAAGCAATCAATGTCTCGAAATCAAAAAACCTAGTCCAACCCTGCCAGTATTGAAGAATCCTTGTCCGGCACCCGTCGGGCAATAAGTAAACTGCCGGAAGTACTCAGGTTCTCAGAGGCTGTTGCGATTCGCCTGAAACAACCGGTGCCTGTGTGCACAAGCTGCGAGTCCAGCCAGCCACTACTACTGTCCTGACCGGCCTTCAATGGAGACTGTAAATTCATGAGTTCTATTTTATTATTCGTCCACATTTGTCTGATATTCAGTGTAGCTTTAGGTTGGTGCATATGATAACGCTTACAGATGCTATTAGACCATAATCTATGAATACGAGTGATTCGGTGTCATTTAAACCCATTATTAGGGATGTATAGCTGTGGAACCTGATGGAGAAGAGGTTTGACCACAGATAGATATCAGTTAGAGAACCATTGAAAACCAACCAAGGAGTACTGGATAGCCGTTTTGTAAGCCTTGTTTGGGAACCATTAGCAGCACGCATCCACTGGAGTTTGAACCGAGGACCTTCTAGTTACGTGACAAGCTCGTACACCATTCTGATGCTCGCTCGTGACTTGCTAGAGGACGGAGCTTCCTGGAGTTCTATTGATAGGCTGTCACTAGTGAAGTCCATCCAGTTGTGAGTGAGGCTGAACTTCCCAACCATGACATTAGTTGGTGGTCGCGGTAAATCACGAAATGGTGGAAGTTAAAATTTATGGGCTGGCCAGTGAATCGGGTCACAGTAACTGAATGGTATACTAGATCGCCTTGTAACTAGGAGGTCCTGTGTTCGAGCCCCGGTGGTGGATGTGTACTGCTGAAGGGTTCCAAACTAGGCTGTTGGTTTACCAATGGTCCTCTAACTGGTATCAGTCCGTGGTTAAAACCGTAAAATCAAATTTAATCCTTACCAACCAACTCTTAAAAGAAGAAGAGGTTATCCAAAAGACTATTCTTTCTTCCATAATGCAGTCTTTCAAAATTTCTAATCGATAAAAGAGGGATTTCAAATGGTTTATCTCATTTTACCCGCAGTCTATGAGATACAGAGTTACAGCATAGTTAACATTACATAATAAATTAGATTCCCTCTAACAAATTTACCTATGCTGTTTAAAACAAACGTAGAATAAGCCTTTTTATCCCATTAAACTTTTTAATCAATAATGATGAAAGCAGTAACAACCTGTAGATAAGCGATTCCCTTCTCCTACTCCAACATACAATCAAAAAATAGAAAAAAAATGGGAAAAAAATAAATAATGACTTATCGTTCACTACTTACTTATAATCCCTTCAAATGGTAATAACAGTAACACATTTAGATTTTAACGATCCATCAGCGCTGCTTTGCTCATTGATCGGCTAAAACTAATCAGCCAGTCAGACCCATATGCTTCAATGCCTAGTTTCCTAAATATATTTAGCCCTAAAAATTGTATTTGAAAATAACCAATCATAGTGTGAAGGGAAAGCAATGCGAGTGGGCGATAATCAGACTCATTAGACTCATAAAACTGGTCAATAACACAAGCTGACAAAAATAAACGAAGGGAAAAAAAGAATACAGGCAAACATACAACATTGAGTAAACAAACAAACAAACAAACCTATGAACAATATTTGGAAAGGACCAAAAGCGTAACGCAAAAAAAAAATAGACAAGTGATTCACTCACTGCTTGTACACACACACACACACTGTGTTGTGTTGATGTTCACGTTATATTTGAAAGAAAGATTGGCAATATTGACAATTTTTATCAGCGGATACTCACTACAATCGGATTTAATTGAAACGTTTTGTCAGCGATGCAGTCTCAATTTTGAATTAGTCCACTTATATTGAATACATATTGAAAAGACAAAAAAAAAGCATAAATTAAAACAAATAACTTGGAAGTCGTTGACAAACTTCAATTGAAATCAGTAAGTTTTATTCAGTCTTCTCTGTCATTCTAAGTTTCTAAAAAATGATGAAACATTCAGAAATGTCAAATTGTCATAGCAATTTAAATTTCCCTTTTAATTCTTGATGGAAAACTGAAATTTTTTAGATAAATGAAGCTTCTTCAGCTTCAAAAATCGATTGAGGGTGATGGGATTTAGTTGTCTTAACTGTATTTTGTTTTCAAACTCCTGAAAAGACCATTTACCAGCTCAGGCTAGAATTTAGATATCCTCCTGGAGCAGTTGTGGCTTGTACCGCTTAAATTTAAGAATGATCTTGTTTTGAGTCATTTTGCTTGACTGAGAGGCTGGAGTGTTTCTGACTGGATCGTCTGGTAGATGACATTATCATGTTGGGAATAGTGTATCACCTTGATCTTGATATCAGTGGGACATAAACTGCTAACTTTGGTAAAAGTAATCTCAGCTGATAAGTCAACATTAGAATGAAACACATGCCTTCAAACATTCTGCTTCAGTTTATTTGGTTGATGTTTACTAGCACTGAAATCAAGGATGTGCATTTCGCACCATTTGAAACCCATCAACTGGACATACCTACATCCCCAAGTGAGTGGTGTTCCCACTTAAACTCTAACCGAACACTGATGATTTCAAATTTATCAAAAAATAGGATGAATTGTGCATCTTACGACTCTGCCACTAGTGATTATCGACCAAATAACATCATGTTCGTCTTCAGATACCATCAAAAATTTCATACAGAGGGAGGCAACATGTCGACAGTCAAGTATGATGAATTTATGGAAAGTAAAAATTAAAGTAAACAAACTCTGATTTAGACCATACATAGTACTAAAATAATGTTAATTACGATCATTTGATTCTTCATGGCATCGGTGCGTTGGTGGCACAGTGGTTAGGACTCTCGCCGACTATGCACATGGTCCGAGGTTCGATCCCCTGCCGACGCACACCTGATATCTATGATAGGCCTGCAAAATTTAGGCTACCGAAAATTCCATACTGGTGCCAAAAATACTGTGTGGAATCAAGGTATAATAAAAAATTTGAAAAAAATTAAATCAAATATTATGGAATATTCGTAGATTCCCAGTAAAAGAAACCGTGAAGTCGAGACTTACCTACCAGTACGGTTGTCTAAAGTAGCCTCAACTTAACACAGCTGTGATGCTGGAATAAGGCGTTGATAATAATAAAAGGAAAGACTAGAGTTGTATCAGGATTGTAACAAGGCAACTGGTGGTACGAGAAGTATTTCAGCATATTTTTACCTTTAAAATAAGGTGAAAATGCAACGTGAGACATTCATTATTCTGAAATCGATTTGAAAATTTCCTGTACTCAGCATAAACAACAAAATCCGAGTCTAAATAAAGCACGAACAACAGTTTTTGTAGAATAAAATGATATCATAAGTGTTTATTTCGTTGGCTTCTTATCAGCTGTTTACAGGCCAAAGTCATTATTAAGAATATCTACAGAAACGATTTTAACATACTTGCACAGAGTTACTATTTAACCGAAAATCAGTCAATATATACGTACAGTAATTATATATATATATATATATATATATATATATATATATATATATATATATATATATATTAAACACTATTCCGAACAATAGTGATCATACACAATGGAAACTTTCAACATTACGCATTCAGATGAAAGGAAGATGAAAATATCCAGTTACCAGACTGACAAATGCTTCTTTCTGAAGGCATAAATCAGGCGTCAAGCGCTTGATGGAGATGACTTCAGCGAAATTAAGAATTGAACTCATTTGTTAACTGATAATTTTGAACAATTTTGTGACGTCCACGTCATGACCCGAGTTAAGGAGATGTCTGGCGATAGCATTGTTTAAAGCATTTGTTCCCTTTAGACGTAAGCTCTTTGGTGCATGTTTAGAAAATCGTGGATATGCCCTTTTTTCTGTCCTTCCAATGTAACTGCTTCCGCAGATGCATGTAAATTTGGATATACAGTCGGAGTTATTATGAGAAGCATATCTATAGATTTTCGATTTCACTAAAGAGCAAGTTGTTCGATAGACAAGAATTAGCCTAGCTGCAGGATAGGCTCTGGCAAGTGAAGAACCTAGTCTTTTGTTGACCATTGCTGTAATGTTTTCACCTTTATAATCAAGCTGAATGTAGACTAGCTTTTCTCCACTGTGATTTGTTTCAGATTTGTGACTTCAGATCTTCCATACTTGTTAATGAGCCTTTCAGGATAAATAACCATTGCTCTTCAACATCTTTTCAAGAAACATAAATTCCTTCTCTAATTTTTCTTTAGAGCATATTCTCTTCTCTCTATATTACAGAATCTTGACTAGTCCGCGTTTAAAGTTATTTGGACAAAAACTATTAAAATGTAAGTATTATATGAAGGAAAAATTTGTGTGAATAACTTGATATGATTATGAGCGATAGTTTGTGCTTGAAACGTGGTCGCATCAGTTAATATTACTGTATAACACCGTGTGACTTATCAAAATAAAATTTTACCCATAATGGAGTTATACTCTACCACACAGCCCAAGTTTTATACTTTTATCAGTGATGAGCGCTACCCTAATACCAATGACTTCGAAAGTGTATCTACTTCACCTACACCTGACAGACCCCATTGACCATGACTTCTCGGTCAACCTCCAGGGCATCCATCCATTAGCTATGGAGTAATGATTCAAATTATAGGTTTTTATAGAAATGTGGATCAATTTCACCGTAGACCTCGTCAAAAACTGAAATCAGGTAGAGGTCATTGAAAAATAATTCACTACTGGACAGTACTATATAACGAACTGACAGAATTTGAATAAGGCAAGGACTATTGTTTTTGCAGCATAAAGTGGTACCATAATTGTTTATTTCGTTGGCTTCTCATCACTTACTTACAGACCGATGTCATTAATAAGTAAATCTACAGAAATTGTTTTAACATACTTGCACAGAGTTCTTTTTTAAACACTAATCAATCAATATATGTATTCAGTAATAATATAAAGGGAACAAATTCTTTAAACAGTACCATAGACAGACATCTTCTTCACGTGGGTCATGAGGTGGACGTCGTAAAATAGGTCAAAATTATTTGTAGGTAAAAGAGTTCAATTCTTCTCAAGTTTGCTGAAGTCATCTACATCAAGCGCCTGGAAGCTCATATATGCGTTCAGAAAATAGCAGTTATCAGTCTTTCTTTGCCCTGATAACTGGATTTTTTCACTCTATTTTACTTGATTACGTAATTTCGAAAATTTTCACTGTTTATGCTCATTATTGCTCGGAATAGTGTTTAATATTATATATATATATATATATATATATATATATATAATTACTGTATGTGTATATTTATTGATTTTTCACCAACACTTGATTGATTTTTGTTTAAAATGAACTCTGTGCAAGTATGTTAAAATCGTTTCTATGGATATATTTAGTAATGACTTTGGCCTGTAAACAGCTGATGAGAAACTAACGAAATTAACAATTATGGTACCATTTTATTCTTCAAAGTTTGTTGTTTGTACTTTATTCAAATTCATTAGGAGAAATAGATGTGGGAAAATCAGAGTTTAACTATGGTTTAGAAACTTGACTGTTACGTCATGAAAAGCTACTCCAGCAGGCTTATGGAAACTTTCATCAACATCTGCCTTCTCTGGCTTCATAATGAAGACCAGACGACCAACTAGGAAATGTTGGCTACAAGGAACTCTGAAGGCGAACCAGTCATGAAACTGCTGCTAGGAGGAAATGGTGGTGGGTCAGACATACGCTGAGAAGACGGCTAAGTGAAATTGTGAGTCAAGCACTAGAGTTGAGCCCAAGTGAGAAGTAACGATTTGGTCGTGTATCTAAGGATGATATGGAGGAGAATGTGTGCGAGGGAGATGACAGCTTATGAGCAGTCTTGGAGCCAATGAGCGTCGATGAAGCCCAATGTTCGACCTGAAACCTTATAATAATATAATAAGTTGGAGGCTAAGAATCAGTAGAGATCATATTTCTTCAGTATGACTTCATTAAAGATATTTAATGTGTCTATGTTCGAAACTGGAGACATCATTGTATTTATATGTAGTTCAGTTTCTACTCTTGATATCCCCAAAAACAAGCCTATGATTCTTTGCACCATTCATCAACAATAAGTGTAATGAAAAAAATAGAAGACACATTCAGCGAAGAAAATTTTCTTTATCGACGAAATCATCTTCAGAGGCTGTACAGTCGTATTTATACTTAGAAAAATCTACAGTGGTCTATTATTGTGTAATAGGGGGTGACATAATTGATATAATTAATCATAAGTGGCTTTAGAAGTGAGAATTAAAAGTTGTAAATTACGTGGTACTCAACGGCACAAAGTTAGAAGTTTGTTAAGGTTAAAATTGCTCTTGAATGAGAATAAAGGTGGTATCTGAGTGTCAATTTAACAAATGTGTAGACGGTGTGAAAATATAAAAAGGAGCATATGAAACTGATAACAGTGAATTAATTATTAAATCAAAAGCAAACTAAAAGTAAAATTAAAAATTAAGAACAAAAGAAAAAATCAAATTTTTTTACAGGGAACGATCAGTGAAGAGGTTAAGACCAAGGTAGAATAAGAGACTGGACAAACTTTTTCTGTATACAGAGTTTAGGGATGTACTGATGAATTGCCAGCGCCTCCGCCATACAAAAAAGCCGGAACCTGACGCCCTTTGTACCATTTGGCTTCACTTTGTAGATGATTTTGAAAGACGACTCTGGTGGAGCTACGTGGCCTGATTTCATCAAATGCTCGAGACTTGAGCTAGTAATTGTCTTACATTGTCCCTTTGCTAATCATGCCAGATAATGTTCAGAGATGCGTTTGGAAAGCGTGCGCTTTGTGCGGCCAATATAACTAGCCTCACACGAGCAGGTGAATTTATAAACACATATTGAGGTGGCCCAGACAGGCAGTTTATACATCAGACTTCCATTGATCATTGTCGGCTGTAGAAATTGATACATAGCTTAGCCATAAAGAAGGATTTCATCAGTGATCTGCATCAGCGATTTTTCAGGATCTCAGCTGCGGTATTACTTTTAAATTCAATACTCATAAAGAGCAGTTTCTTCGGCACCGTCTGGATTATTTCAGGCTTTTCCTTAACTTCATGTTTTTCTCGATAAATCTTGGAGAATATCCATTCTCTATAAGAACTTGTCTGAGACGCCCCAGTTCCCCATTGATTGTATCACTTGAGCACGTGAACACGTATTCCACGTGATTGCATTAACCACCTCTGTTCACTTTTTTGCTGATTCATGTGAGATGCCTGTAATCTCTTTCAGCCCTTATATCTATATGTAATATCTCTAAAATAACATCTTAAATATTCAGACCGTTTGAAATAGATGTAGCACGCAAGCCAAGAAGCCAACACAATCACTTCATTCGATATTGTGCAAACCAAAAGATCCAACTGAAAAAGGAGATAAGATTAATACCATTTACAAAATAGATTGTATGAACTGTAACAGGCATTACATTGGCTAAAAAGGGCGTCCCCTTCAAATCAGAATCCGGAAATACAAATCAACCGTGAAAAGACGTGATATATATTCCTGTTTCATATCAATGCATATAGATAATTATGGACATCAGTTTGATAAATGGGATAATGTCGAAATTTTAGACAGATGAAACACCAAAAGCACAGTCAGGGAATTCCCAGAAGCAGTTAACAAACACGTTAACATATAGACCAAATATACCAACTGATAAAGCGTTAATCTCATGTGACCAGAAGGTTTAAAATCCAAGTCAATTGAAAATGATCAATACAGATGTAAAGATGGTTAGTCCCCAGGAGATGCAATCCTATCACTCGTGAAAAAAAAATTAAATCAGTTCACTTTATGCTAAAAATTGCGCTGGAGGGGAATGTTGTCCAGAAGGGGGACGAAGAGAACTCCGCAACTAAACCAATCAACTCAGAGAACACTATTACTTGCAAATAAACCCAGAGTGTTTAAGAAAAAAATAAAAAGAAGATTTTTATTTCTGAATGTTTTGCTGTGTAAGCCACAATTTCTTCTTCGTCAACAGCAGAATTATTCGGATTTTAATAACCATCAAATAATACAGTCAGAGATTACATAAATTGAATTCAGTTCCTTCGAAAGTCACTTGTAAGTAAGCATTTGTACCTATAGAGAGCAGACATGAGATTGACTTCGACCCTGCCGAAATTCCAGCAAGGGATTTTCATTCACCTAAAGACAGACTGACTTCTGAAGCCTTTGAATGCAATGAATAAGAGAGAAGGGATAAACTTATTACACCTATACGGCAAAATCTATTGAAACAAGATAGATGATTAAGAAAAGGCAAATTCAATCCTATATTATGACCATATTATCAAAAATATTATCATGTTTTGACGTATTTTCCACACAACAAAAAATATACCCACATACGCATCCAGACAAATGCTCATGTATGGCAATTTGACATTGGTTAGAGGATTTCATCATGATTTGATATCAGTTAGAGAACTATTGTAAAACAAGCTGGGAGTGCTGGACAGATGTTTCGTCCTAGTGCAGTACGTATCTCCCACAGGAGTTTGAACCCAGGACCTTCTGGTCACAAGGCGAGCTCGTGAACCATTAAGCCACTGGTCTACTAGGACGAAACAGCTCTCTAGTACTCCGAGGTTACCTATTCGTTCTCTAGCTGATGTCAGCTCATGAGGAAATCCTTCAACCAATTAGACATTAGTTATTACAAGTCTGCGATGACTGTTTACATTTTTCTGTTGGTACGAATGTCTACCGACAAGTGGCCTTCAAAGGAAGTGACTAAAATTTATGTAATCTCTGGCTGTATACTTTGTTGATTAATAAAATCTGAATAGATCTGCTGCTCAGTAAGAAGCAACTTTGGCTCACACAGGAAAACATCCAGAAAAAATATCGTTTTAATATTTTCTCAAATACTCTGGGATAATTTTAAATAATTTTTAATGTGATTCAATCTAACTCAGTGGTCCAATTATTATTCCAAGGAATTTGTAACATCTACAGTCTGAAAATTTAAAATATCTTTCAGTTTGTAGTCATCACTGCAACTGAGTCATTAACTATATCCGTAACTTAAGAATTACGAAAGCGGGAGACTCACTTGTAATTATCCGACTTCTACTCAATGAAATGCCAGTAAAATCGTTGTTTAGACACCGGGATACCTAAATTTCCATTTTGTATACTGTATGAACTATTCTTCGAACTTTTCGTATTGTTTCAATTATGTATCAGTGTTTTTTGGATCACAATATAAACTCACAAACAATTCTAGTTTACTGTAAGGTAGAGCATTGCTCAACAGAAATGAGGGAAAAAATGTTGTTTACATGTGAGTATTATTGTTTCAGATGGAACAATGCAGCGTCACACGATGCACCGCTGTATACCTTTCCACTTGAACATCGTATAAGAAGAGAAGACATTTTGTAATTGAAATACTGTAAAATCTTTCTTCTATGCGTTAGTTAATCTAAGGTCCAGAATAAAGCTATTATTATTATTATTATTACTGTCATGTATATAAACCTAGTTATTCAGAAATTTTAAATATTTTCCATCATAAAATGCTAGTGTTATGTATGTTGAAATAAATTCATGTTGATAGTTTTGTTTGTTGATTGCCATGGTAACCGAAAGGGATATAAGGTTTTATAAAGTCCATTAGAAAATCAAGCATGGAATTTTTTGTCTAAAATTAATTTTAATAACATACTTGGAGCACCCTTTTCCAATATCACTCTTAACATATACTAGTTAGAAGATTTGATATATTGACTGATGTGTGGGTAGAACAATGTCTTAAGTAATACTTAATAATGATAACAGTAGCTTTATTTTGAAAGCTGAGTGTATGCACATTACATTAATTCACTCCTTGTGAGGATCTTTTAAAATGGATAATACACCATTTAAAGAAACACTTTTTTGCGCAACCAGTTCCATTTGTTAGTTTGAATAAAGAAAGAAAGAACATATTTTTTTGAAGGATTTCATCGTGAGCTGACATCAGTTAGAGGACCATTGGAAAACCTCTAGAGAGTACTGGACGGCTGTTTCGTCAGCCAAGTTTGGAATTCTTTAGCAGTACGCATCCACCACCGGGGCTGAAACACAGGACCTTCTAGTTACAAAGCGAGCCAGCCCATAGACCATTAAACCACTGGGACCCTATCAAGTATTTACCTCATGAATTATAACCTCTGCCAATTCGTGACATAGCGCACCGTACTTGTCAAAGCTTTCTACTAGTACCCCTGGTAACCGCCTGAATAGGACCAGTTCCTTGTAAGCATCAGATAAATTTTCAAATATTGGTTTCGGAGAGATTTTAATTGATTCGTTGAAGGATTTCATTATGAGCTGACATTAGCTAGAGAATCATTGGAAAGCCTGGTTAGGTAGTAACTCATCGAAGAAGACATTGCAAAGAAGTCACACTATGTCATGAATTGACAGAGGTTAGAATTCATGGGTTGGACATTGGATCGGATGCCAGTGGCTTAGTGGTATACGCGCTAACCTTGTAACTAGAAGGTCCTGTGTTCGAGCCTCAGTGGTGGATGCTTACTGGTGGAGAATCTCAAGCCCTAGGATGAAACTGCTGTTCAGTACTTCCAGCTTGTTTTCCAATGCTTCTCTAACTGATGTCAGCTCACCATGAAATCCTCCATCCAATCAAACAAAGTCCCTACAAAACCAATACTTGAAAAACGAACATATTTGTAGGATGATACGAGCTCTTTTTATGTTGTAGATTCCCGTAACTGCAGGCATCCTAAACAAAATCAAATAATTGCTTACAAAATTCTTGAACATACATTTTCCACAGTGCTTTTAAGTTATAAATACGAAGTATAAGCAAGACAATTTCAAAAAATGATGTCAGTAGACAAATTATTTGATGTTAAAAGACTAAGTATTTATGGTATAATTGGACAAGAGTGGGATAGAGTTCAGATTCGGCTTAAAAAAACAAGGATTGACTAGAGATAAAATAAATGTTACAACAACAGATTAAATTTCTACACATTATGATAGAGAGTTCATGACGGTGGAAGTGAATAGCAGAGTAAAATTATGACAGACAAAGAAATTAAGTAAATTTGGTGATTTAATAGTGAGTTCCACTCAAAAGGAAACCAAAATTAAGTCGAGTATTACACAAAAGAACAAAGCATTCACAGCTAGCAAGATAGTAAGAGATTAATTACACTATCTTTATGTATACAGAAATTGTGCTAAAGTCTTTTGATGGTAGTGGCTTCTCCAAGCCATGATTTTCCTAATCTGTTGATCATTTCGAAAGGACGTGTAATTTCCACTGCATATCACGTGTTCATTATTATTATTATATTATTGTATCCTTTAGTTCCTAGAGAAACATAGGGCTTCAGCTGCGCACCTCCAATGCCTTCTGTTTTCTGCCAACTTTTTCACCCCGCTCCAGGTCTGTCCATATGCTTTCATCTCCTCTTCACATGATCTCCTCCAAGTCACCCTTGCACTGACGACCAACTCGCTGCCTCCCTATCAGGTTCCACTGGAGCAATGGCTTGTCTAGTGATGTCACTTGATGGTTTCCTCAGAGTATGGCCAGCCAATCCATCTCCATTTCTTCCTGCATATTTGTTTCACAATCGGTTCCTGATTGGTTCGCTCCCAGAGATCGCTGTTGTTGATCTTTTCTGACCATCTGATCTTGAGTATTGAGCGAAGACAGATGTTAATGAAGGTCTGAAGTTTGTTTTAGATGCTCTTTATGACTCGCCAAGTCTCTGTGTCAATTAGACGTCTGGCAATTCCAATACAGAACACTTAGCTGCCTTTCATATCGAAACTTTTAGGAATATGCCTAAAAAATCCAGTAGACACTCTGGTTTCAGTCTTTTCTCTGAAATACCTGTTGCACATAGAGGTGAATTGGTAAATGTAGTTGTAGCCAATATGAGCAGGATACTTATCTACTTTTGACTGAGTCAACGAGCACACTCTGTGTTATAGACTGGAATAAGTCTGGCAGCAGGAAGCATGTGATAATACTGCAAAGTGTTTTTCATCTGTTTGTTTTTCTGAAAACATTTAAATAATTAGATTGGAACGTATTTGAAAAGACGCCTGGGAACAGATGATGATTCAGGTTTGAAGTAGAGAGAATGTGATGTATTTAAATGGATGGAAAATTGGATAGGGCAGAGATTCAATCACAACGTCATAATCTGTATTTGACTATTGTTTGATTCCTGAAGGTTTTGTAAAGGCATAATGAATGGCTATCCGAATAGTTCGTCGTAATCGGGGTGTTGTATTTCATGGACAGGTGTAATCACCATGATACAAACATGCAATACATCAATGAACATCATCTAATATCTCAAACATGTTTTTAGTAATTATAATAATAATAATCTACTTTATTCCAAACACAGTACTTAAAATGCAGAATGGAATTCTCAGCTGTTGTCACATCATTGCATCTGATTTACTCAAAATATAAATAAAATTTTTAATTGAAGCAAAATTAAGCAGAGGCATTTGTCCACGTTCACGATATAACTTCAAAAATATTCGAAGCACGAATTGAGAGTAATAAATATTAATAATAATAAAAACAGTGAGTTTGTTTCAAACAGTATTGTCGATTCAGTTTGGAGACTTTAGCATGTTATAGATTATTAAATCCAATGTTCTGTTGATATGGCAGCATGGTGAGGGGGAATACAAAATTAACAATTATAACACAGCTTAAATGATGTTCACACTTATGAAAAAATAAACAAATTGAAAAAACAAATTGAGAGGATTATATATATATAAGAAGTGCAATAACAATAAAGGTTGATGTTGTAAGACTGGAGGAAATGGTTTATTTAATAGTGCAGAGAAGGTTAGTTAGTTCATGCCTAACACTATTTTCATCACACAAAATACGTGCCAAATATGGTATAGTGGAATTTTCACACTTAGACGAACATGCATAAAGTCTTCTGAAAAGACACAAGGTTGGAGCTGCGGGTGGAGTGGATGTTCACGGTCTGACAAGATATCTGTAGCCTATCAATGACAACGTCAACGATATGGCCTAACAGGATGGCATCACTCATCTTACTGACATCGAATCCTCAGAATTCTGCGATGTATGACATAGTCGTTTTTAAGCAATCCAGGAAAGAATGAGGACGGATAGGTAAGATTGTTTTAGAAATAGCTTAGACATGAGAAGACCAGGATAGGTCAGAAGAAAGAATCAGTTCAAGATACGTAACGTCAGATTTAATTTCTATATCACTAACATCAATTGTGCGACGGTTTGTTTATAGAATGACTTGATTTGTCAAAGCCAGAAACAGGACAAAATGCGCGTATTAGATTGTAACAGAAAATGACAAATTTGACAGCAACGTTTTATCAGCTTCAATAGAATAATATTAGAGTGTCTACCTTTGGTTGTAATATCAAAACGTCAGAGGTTTCTTTTCAGACAGCCTAACATGTACAACGCTTAATTAAGGGAAAAATAACATTGTTTTGCTAATGAACGGAAGTTAAGCATAAAGATCGTTGTTCAACGAAACTCGACATCTGGCGATCACGTATGCAGTGTTAAGAGGTTTGAGGCTTTCAGGAGGACAATGCAGGGCAATTAAAAGCTGACTTCTCGAACACCTGATAAACATAGGTCACGAAGCTCCCACACAGTCGTCTATTAAGATTATTCACAAGGTGAAACCAAATCATACTAGTGACGTTAGTTTCCGACATTAGTATATTGCTGAGGAGCTTGTGATTCGTACAGAAAAGTGCATGTTCAGTCTATTGTTCCACCATGATGTCAATCTCCTTTCTTATAGTTCACTTTTATTGCTAGTAATTTATTCGCTATTATCACTTTTATATGTTCCTTTTGTATCTTTTCTGACCTTCTTGACATTTGTCAAGTGGATACTTAACTACCTTATTTCTCACTAAATAACAGTTTTACCTAATACAATTTCAAAGCTTTTCTTCCGTTGTTTCTGTTTTATTTTAAAAATCTATTCTGAGGAATTATGCCAGCTATCTCACCCCGTATTCCTCAGTAATAGACTGTTGTATGTTACGCTTCATTTCCGTGGAAGGAATATAGATGCCAAACTGTAAGAGACTATAGGCTTAAGTTTTGCATTTGTTAAACAGCCATCCACAACTACACCCATGTACAACTTTGAAGAAACTCTTAAATTCAAAGCTACCAGACAAATAATCCACCACAAGGCTGTAGTATACGGATAACTGGTTAGAGTCCCTCTTCGAAAAGATGTAAATAGAGAAGGTAATCTTATACCTCAATAAAGCATTTCAAGAATTGATGAAAGAAAAAATATCAAAATTTGGCTGATAGGATTCAGTCGGTTAAAAGGTCTAGAAAATCTCCTGATGACTGAACACAGTATGCATTGCAGTTCTATCCGTTGCGGTTCAGATACATCACTGGCAAACTGAATGACTCCATTACTGATTAACGCCGGTTAGGATTTCTGAGTAGACAACAGGTCGCTCCTCTATCTTACCAATAAGTATAAATGAGCATGACATCTAGATCAAAAAGCTTCCGACTGACTGCTCATCGTCATCGAGAATCAATTGCAGTATGAGTTAATTTAAAGAAAAATAAGTTAGTCACTGACGAAGGGCATTCAGAACAAGCTTGTAACATCTTGAACAGAATTTTCAAACTATAATTAAGAATGTTTCTAAAGGATTTCTACCCCTTAATATATTTTAAATAAAAGATCAGTAGTGTTCAATGCTATAAAACGATACATTTATAAAAAATAAAAAGATAAGAACCTGTAATACTTTGAAATTTTTGGTTTCCAATATTTTGGAAAAACAAAAAACAACTGATTCTACGTTTTATTTTTATTTACAGTAAATCTATAAAACAAGAGAAGAAACTAAATAAAATGTCATCTGTAAAAGTTGCTGTACGTGTACGACCCTTCAATAGACGCGAACTTATGATGAATAGTGAGTGTATCATTTCAATGTCGGATAAATCAACAAGTAAGTAGCATGTGTTAGTTGTATACAGTGTTAAGAATGTGTATCTTTTATATCTATGTTAACTTTTTAGACAAGTAAAATTTATTATTGTTCTATTGCTTTGCGTTCTGAGTAGGACACAGAACTTCCAGATTTGAGCTTTGTAGTTTCAACAGAAGTAATGTTGTTCCCCTTCTGACACCGTTTGCGGGGCTCTCAACAGGTTAACCTTATGATCGAATCACGCCCTTGTTGCCTGGTTGGCAGGCGTTTAATGACTGAACTACCGATGTCTATATTAGAGAACATATATCATATGATTGGAGGCAGTCAACAGGAAGCCTTGGATCTAGGTTTCGTGCTACCTGACATCCATCAGCAAGGCGTACCTGCTACTAAGGCTTCCTGCCACTTATGCTCAACCATCTAATATCAACAATTCAAAGTACACCTTGATGACTAACCACCTAGAATGGTGGCCATATTGCAAGCGTGACTGACAGAATTCATATTAGTTTGTTTATTAGATGTAGTATACAGTGAAACAGTATTATTTACTGGATGACACAGTTTCGAACATAATTTATTATTGTTCATAATCACGACTTTTGAACTTGAGTTTTATAGTTTTATTTGTCCTCTCCTATTTATCGTCGTAGGATGAGTAGAATTTTCCAGATATCTTGGACAGGTGTTGAATCATTCCTATTACATATATTTGCAGTTGATTCGATAAACAAAGACTCAGTCAGTTATCAATCTCTCTCTCCACCAAGTTGTCATATTAAATTTTAAAAATCTTATACCATCCATTCTATTGAGTGATTGTGTGTAACTGCATGTAGTGACATAGCTGGACTATTCTCCAGATTTCTTATCTTATTCGGGTCAACTGATCTAGATTTTGTTCGGCCAGTCTGACTGCCCCTGTCCTACTAGTTTGACCTACGTATTTGACCTGACAATCATTGCAGACAGAGTATTAGATAAACTAAACTGTTTTGTTTTAAAGGCCCCACAAGATCCTTCAGCTGACAAAGCTTGTTTCTAATTGAGTTTGTGGTTGGTTTGAATGCCAGCCGCCTTTTTTCGTGCCTTGTTAAGAATTCTGCGTAAGGTTTCCGAGGTTCCTTCCTTGTATGGAATTACTACTGATGATTTACATTCCTTACTGTTGGTGTTGTCATTATCCTTCGCGTGTTTGGCATGCATGTCGTCATTAATATTGCTATTATAATTATTATTACTATCACTACTATCATTATTTATTTTATTTCTATATTTCCCTACACACTTTCTGAATAATTCAATAGAGTAATTATTAAGTTCCAAAACTTCTCTTGTGTGTGTCACTTCCTGTCTCAGATTTTCCTTGGTACTACTTAGTTTTTGTGCTCTGTCACTTAAACATTTCACCAATCCAGTTTTTACTGACATAGGATGGGATGATAAGAAGTCCGAATATCTGTTTGAATGAGTCGGTTTCCTGTAAACACACACCAGTGTGCCTTTAACTTCCCATCTTCTTTCCTTTTTACGCTGCAATCTAACATTGGAAGCTCCACTTCCTGACTTTCCAATTCATAAGTGAATTGATAGGTTGCCTCCACCTCCACTTTGTTCAAAACGTCATTTCAGTAAATAATACTGTTCCATTGTGTGATACATCGAACAAACAAACTAATATGGATTAGTTTGTAGGGATTTGATTGTTTTCAAGATTTCATCATGAGCTGACATTAGTTAGAGAACCATTGGAAAACCTGGGAATACTGGACAGCTGTTTCGTCCTAGTTTGGGACTCTTCAACAGTACCCACCCACCGGGATTCGAACCCAGGACCTTCCGGTTACAAGGCGAGCTCGTATACCATTAAACCACTGGGACCCGATCCAATGGTCCTTGAATTCTAACTTCTGCCAATTCACGACATAGCGCAACCGCTAGCCAATGTCTTCGGCGAGTATTTGTCCTCACAACCGACCAGCTGCACCCTACTGGTCACGACTTCCCACTGGGACCCAGGTAACTGCCTACCTGAATAGGGCCAGTCGCCAGTGAGCATCTCATTAATTTTCAAATGTTGGTTTGTAGGGATTTGATTGGTTTCAGGATTTCATCATGAGCTGACATAATATGGAATTACTTACTACCATAGTGCCCAAGTTTTACACATATATTAATATGACAGAATTCGATCTGCGTCAAACAAACTACTAGACACATTACGCAAATTACTAATTAATATCCAATCAAAAGATAACAGATAATCCTATCCATCATAGTGACAGTAATCGATTACAGATACCAAATTATGGTGAATGAATCAAAGAGAGAGACTTGGAACTGTGGTCTTCTAATGCATATCTCACTTGTGACTGTTAAATTGTTGTGGTTACTATGTTGCAAATCACTCATTATTTGGTAAAAATATAAACTAAACAATTACGAACTGATCTGTAAGTCACGCTAGTTGACTGTCACTTGGAATACTTTAGAAGATCTGTAACTCACTTGGATATTTCCAGTTTGGTTTTGCTATGTGGACTTACTAATCTGTTTATTTCTGTAGGCTGCATCTTCAGCGCTAACTTCACTGTAGAGTAGGTATTATAGGATTCCCTTTGAATGATAAGACTATTCCTCCCTGTTATCCAGACCGCGATCTGTTGTCTTCGAAATTTTCCTTATCCATGTGTCAGTTTGTATTGATATCAATTGTTTCTTTGATGTGATATTTTAAGCCACATTACTTTGTCACCTGTCATTTAATGATCGATACATGTGACTTATTTCAACATTTCTTCTAAGTAAAGAATGATTCAAGTACCAGGCTTCTCGGGACTCTCTGGAAGTGGTATTTTTAAGTTCTCCACACTTTTGACAATTGAACTTATGTCCGTAGTTTTCTACATGTATTGTCATGAAGGAGTACATGTCGCGTCTTATGATGGCTAGTTTAGGTTCTTTTGTTTCGAAGCTGTAGGTGATATCCACTTTAAGCAATATATTGATTTTCTATAGAGCATTTTTAAGACAAAATCGCTTCATATTGAAGGAGGAGTTGAAAAAAAGACAAAGTAGAGCTTCACATTTAAACCAGTCTTCTCATGAAATATGATTCGGAAAGATTAAAATATAGAACATTTAACAGATAACGGAGTGTGCTTACCGAGATCATTAGGAAACCAATAGAATTTTACTAGTAGGTTCATAGTTGTTTCTATTTCATAAGACAAATTACATTTTATAACATTAAATTCTAGCTGGTTGTTTTGCTAAGATAGTAACTAAAATCATGAATCGAGTCCTTCATTTTGTCAGACCGAATACTATCAGTCAGCTTTGCAGTGCGGCCACCATGCTAGGTGGCTCATCATCACGTTTCACTCTCAGCTGTCGTTATTCTATGATTCGGAGCAATCGGTAGGAAGCTGGGGAACTAGCTTGTATGCTTACTGTGACTCGTCAGCAAGGCGTGTCTGAAGTTTTGTAGGAATTGGTGACCTTTCTGAAATTCGAACTCAACTCACTCAATGCAGCAGTCAGAGACTTATTTTGACTCGCGACTCACTTTTTGTTGGACTGTAAGGGATAATTGTATTGGACACTAAGTCTAGTCTTACGTTTAAGGCAAACTCAATCTTATGAGTCATTCAGGTGAAATGTTTCAAGTTGGATCACAGAATGACGTCCGTTATTGAGACACTGAAAACTTGGCGGTACCAGATAGATGTCTGTTTTATCCTAGTCTGTGACTCTTCATATATATGCACCCATGTGGGTTTCAACTCAGAATCTTCCAGTTTCAAGAAGAACTCGTAGACCAATCAGCCACTGAGATGCGGTTTGCTGGCTCATGAATTCTCCAACCTCTATCTATGCGTAATTTTAGCGCGACATTCAACCATCAAAACCTTACAGACTACCTCTTGAAAATCGGCGGAATTTTTAAGATAGAATGACTTAGAATGATGACAGTGAGGATAATATTGACAGTATGAATTTTAAGTAATCATATTAGCAGTATGCCACAGGCTTGATTTCAAGTGATGAAAATTAATATTAAGACTCAAAGGTATCATAGGTAGTTTCGACCGCCTTCAGCTAATTGTCAAACACCTGTTTGCATACGGTGAAATGTACCACTGTCAGCTTCGAGAAGTCTGTGGAATAAACGCCATGTAGACGGAAGCTTAGGATAATAATGCTGTTAAATAACACATTGGAACAATTACGCAATTCTAATTTATCTTAAAAAGTTATCAAGACGACTTCAAAAGTCCCTTGTGCTTAAATCAATATTTTTCATGATCTTCGAAAATGAGACCCTCACAGATAGCAAACAAGCTGGTGAATAAACCAAATAGCAGTCTCTGGATGTAGTCTGGTGTTGAACTGAGGCATACTACAGTAAAACAGAATACATGTATGTACACATTTATTGTGCCTAATGTTTAAAGCATTGAAAATTTCAGCTGGCAAATAGCGTGATCAAATTAATTCAGTTTGTGAATATATACATATATATATATATATTTCTTATTGGGATTCGTGCATTTTGCCGTTACACCATAGACAATGGAATCGTCTCACTGAAATGAAACACTTTTGGACTATGTCTGGTAATGAGACATTGTAAAGTCTGGATAGTCTGAAAAATATACTAATTAGGGGATTCTTTGTAAAAATGTCCATAAACATGTCACATTATAATATCAGATTGTGTTAGAGATATGCCTTAGAATTAGGCATGACACAGCTTCAAGAAATTATGTGTCTTGCATGGCCTCAAAGAATTTCCTCAGGCTAAAGGCTTTCTTTTTCCCCCTGAGCGATATGATTTTAGCCCAATAAAGTCACAGTATCGGTACACTGGCGTTCAGCATACATGTGTCTCATTACTTGTTTTCTGAATGGAGTGTTGTTTTTATGATGTGGGGTCGCTAGCCTCAAGCTTAATTTTCACCCTTTTCTGAGCATACTTTCACCTGGTAGACTGGAAGACGTTTAGGAATATGCTGAACTGATATTGCTAACCAGATCCCTGAGTCGTTTGAATTTTCTTAAGTGTGGCACCTCTCAGCTATCCAGACACATATTTTGTTAATACTATTATATATTCCTATAGTTGGTTTGTAAGGGTTAGTTTTGTTTTTTACGAGTTGATCACGGATTGATATCAGTTAGAGAACCACTGAGAACTAGGAAGTACTGGACAGATGTTTCGTCCTTGTTTTGGAATCACTGACAGTACACACCCGCCACCGAGGTTCAAACCCAGGACCTTCCGGTTATAAGGCAAGCTAGGTCGTATACCATTCAGTCATTGGGACCCGATTCAATGGCTCATGAATTCTAACTTCTGCCAATTCGTGACTTAGCGCGACCACCAACCAATATTGTCGGTGTGTCGCTGGGTTTGAACTCTAGTGGTGGGTGCCTACTGCCGATGACTCCCAGACTAGGATAAAATAGCTGTGCAGTACTTCCTGGTTGGTTTTCAATGGTTCTCTAACTGATATCAATCCGCGGTCAACTCGTTTTATATATTTATTAAATATTATCCGAATCCATTTGCCACTGACGTTTTCAGACTACAATGAATTAGTTCACTCTTCTGTGGTCATCTATCATACAGATACCGTCATCTTGTTGTTCCTTACTTTCTTAATTTTCACATTATAAGAACTCATCAATTCATTCTCCTAAATCTGTGTTCATTGCACTTTTAAATTTTAATTCCATAGGTAAATAGAATATCTACAGGCCTGAGTACTCATAGTGTGAACTTTTTCCCATTGATGAAGATGACTGTTTCTAAACATGAAGTTACAGGTCTTATCATAAGTTTACATCACTTGAGAACTATTGGAAAACCAGAGGGCATTTTATCGTTCAATTGTGTGAATATTCAGCAGTAATTGACCGCCGAATTTCGGATCTGGGATCTCCAGGTTACTAGTAGAGTTCGCTGACCAACCGGCCACTGGGACCCGATCCAATGACATAAGAAATTCAGGTTCTGCCAATTCGTGACACATATAGCTCAACCAGTGTCATGGGCGATTAACTGCCCCCCTCTCACTTAACCTGCTAGACCCTCATCGTTACGACTTCTGTCAAGAACTTTGAGCAAATTTCTACACAGAACAAGTGACTAGTGTATATCAGATTAGTTATAGAGTGTTGGTTTGAGGAAAATGATTGAGTAGAAGTTTGATGACAAGCTGATATCAGTTACGGGACCACTGAGAAACCAGGGAGTACCGGACAGCTATTTCGTCCTAGTCTGGTACTCCTCATAAGTACACTGTCATTGAGATATAAATCAAGGTCCTCCCTGTTACAAGGCTAGCCAGGAGACCATCAAGCCAATTGGATCCCTGTATATCAATACTTGAAAATGTGAGTCGGGGAAACAGTGGTTAGGACACTCGTCGAGCATGCACACGGTCCAGGTCTCGACCGCCGGCCGACAGACACCCGATATCAATGGTCGGCCTGCTATATTTGGGCTACCAGTATCACATGCTGAAAATTCCACGGCTGGATTAAAAAATACTGAGTGGAATCAAGCTAAAAACAATAAATAAAAAAATAAATAAAAGTACCAAGCTTAGAAACGTATTCTGTTCTAAGAATGTTTTTCTTTGTGCTTTCTGGTGACTGATTAAGAAAAGGTTATGTAACAAATCTGCGTAGTCACGCTGTTCAGTAATAAACATGACTTCGCTCACGCATGGTCTTTAGAATATTAGAACGCAACGTCTTCGTATAAGTAAAAATATTTAGAAATAATTATTTATTAGGCATTGCATAAATTATATTCTATCCTTACTCAGTATACTTTCTTATCTAAATTCTGCCCCTTAATTTATTCATATTCCGGTTAAGAAGAAGCATAGTTTTTTTCTACAGATGTCTCTCCCCTAATACTATAATCTAAGGTGAACTGTATACATAGTATGACAATGAGGACAGATTCAGTGTCTGTTATTGGTGGGTTACAGACGGCAAATATCCAGCTCAATTTATAGGTATAAAGTGATCAGAAGAAATCTGCCATCTATAAGAGACTATCACACTTTGATAAATACTCGAACTTTCGGTCATACAAGTGAAAATCAATAAAGGTGGGTTCAACGAAATTTTCGTGTACCTGAGCCAGGAGGCTGACTAGTTAGTTGAAAAATTTAAGTAAACCAACAAATAAGATAAACATAACTACTGAATAAGAGTTCAGCAACTGAAGCATTATTATTATTATTTCATTGGGTTCCGATTGAAACATAGGGCTTCAACAATACATCCTTCATCTGGGTCCACGATTGCCCTTAGTCTCTCATCTATTCTTCACACGATCTCTTCCATGCCACCCTCGCATCGACGACCCGCTCGTCGCTTCCCACTGAGATTCCACTGCAGAGATGGCCTAAATTGGGCAGGATGTCATTCGACGGTCTCATCAAAGTATTCCCGATCCATTTGCACTTCCTCCCACATATTTATTGATTAATTGGCTCTTGGTTGGTTTTTTTGTTTCCAGCTACACGTTTTTTGTCGCTAATTCTTTCCACCGACCATTTGATCTTCAGTATGGAATCAAAGAATGCAATTGTGTATAAAAATATGTAACTTGTTGGAAATCATTTTTCGTCACATGCCAAATTTCTGACTCGTATATAAGAATTGTCTGCGTCGGTGGCATAGCGGTTAGGACGCTCGCCGACCATGCACATGGTTCGGAGTTCGATCCCCGGCCACCGACGCACTCCTTTATCTCGCTAAACCAGAAATAATGCTGGTAAAGAGGAAAGGTTGGGCATGAGGCTAGCAACCCCATCCTATAAAATGAAGACTGCTACAGAAACTTCAGGTCACTAGCTTGAAGCCCTATGTTCCGCTGGGAAAGTGAAGGAAAGACAAAAATATGTAAGAATTGACTGACTTTACATTGGTGTTGATAATGAGAATCTTGTTCTTTATGCTTAGTTATTCAAGGAGATTTCTGAACCAGTTTCCGGTTGATGAAGGCGTATCTTATCTTTCCGATTCTGTCTAGCTTTGACATCTTCATCGGTTCCGGTTGTCTGTGGTTGAAACCGTACTTTCTAGATGAGTGAAGAAAGTAACACCTCTGTCAAATCTTTCCCAATGACTGTGGTTGGTGTTGGTTGTTGTTGCTAATGCGGTTTGGTCGGTTATCTTCATCACATCTATCTTCTCTAGATTCGCCTGTAGTTCTTTTTTTTTCGCTGCCTTTCGCCTCTTCTGGCAGTCTGTTGGTTTTCGTCCACGCCTGCAAGTTTTAGAGTTTGTATGACATTAGACATTTATCATCCCTACGCCGATTCCAGATATTCTCTCTCCAATTATTTCATCGTTCTAACGTGTTTCTGTCTTCTCATTCCCCTTTCATAGTTCGACGCATAATCCAGTCCCCCACAATTAAGAAATTCATGGGTGATAATGGGCAGCCCTGTCCTACTTATGTATTCACTTCGAACGCTTTTCCGTTGTGGATCACCTGACACTTGGTACTGTTGTATAGCCAGCTGTTGAATGAGGTTGATAAAGAAAGACTACGGGGAAAGAAGTAATGGAAATAATAAAAATTATATGTATTATGAAGAATTCAAAGCGTCAGTAGTAGCCTCGATTTATAGGAAACACGATTATTAGTCACGCTGAAATTAACATGTTATTTGAGCCAACCAACTCACTTAGATAGAGAGTCTTCTCCTCAAATAGGGATCCAGTAGACCACAGTAGGCAAAATAATACCACGAAATGACTAAGAAGTCAACTCTATAGGTCAGACTAGCAAATCAGGATCATTCAGTTTTCAAGATATTGAAATTTAAATAAATTTTAAATGATTCACCCCACTAAATAATGTAATCCAGAAAAATACTGAGCCATTGTTATCCATTCATTTGCATGTAATTACACAATGTGTGATGTAGGATAACAGTATTTAAAAGTATTTTAATTGCGTAGAGAGAATGAGATTAACCACTGAATCTTTTTTCATCCAGTCAACACCGAAAATACACAATGGTAATGAAGCAACACTTGTCTCTCTCTCCTGGATATATGGAGAACGGTTGTGTGATTATACTGATAAGATTACGTGGAATAAATTGTGCTCACAATGTCATCCAGATATTTGATATTCTCCTACATGAATCCATTGAAATCCTAACAGTTGTCAAAAAAAGTATTCCTCCGTAATTCTCTCAGTGAGATTTTCAGTTACCGTATAATTATACTGTTTTTATTGAAGTTTCTAGTGACTGGTAATCAAGAGGCCGAAGAACCAGAGTTTCGTCCTTGTTTTAAATTTCTCTGCTGGATAGGTACTTCATCAGTATTTAGATTTACACAAGAATTGAGATCTGAAAGCTGTTTATTTGAACTCGAGATTTCAACTACCATGACAGTGACAGATGTCTTTAAAATGTTGCTTAGAATGAAACTGAATAAATTGTTTATCTTGCTTTGCCTTATATCACTTCCTGACCAATTTCCATAACCTAAGCAATGTCGATTTCATAATTGGATTTCTGAAGGAATTCACTGTGTGTGGTACTTAATACTTGGTCAGTCTTAGAACAAGTCATCACAGCAAGTACCAGTTTAATCAATACCCCCAAACTAGTCTATAAGTAGTGTTAAGAAACCATATGTCAAATGACTCAGTTTGTGTATTTTGTAAAGAAAAAGGGGCAAAGTTAAACTTTGAGCACCAGTAGGTACCAACTGACAAGTGACCTTGAACGCACCAACAGACATGATAAAGAGGATTTCGCGTTTAAGATACATGTATTCATGAAAATAAAGGGTCAAAAGGCATGAAACTGTCACACAGCATACCATTCTGTGACGTGTGATAAAAATACCTGTCAGTTTTGGACTGGAATATCAACAGAGTAATTTAACCACATTCTATGCATGTAATTATCTGCGTCTTACATCCCTAACAATAACCTCAATCTTTCCATAACTTTAACTTGAAAATATCCCAAACTGACTCTAATCTAACCCGAACCAACCCTAATGTCGAGTTCATCAGGTTAACCTAACCTTAACCTGTCCATAGCCTTAATCCTAACTTTATCTTTCCAAAACCTAATCTGAAACTTGCCAGATATTCCATCTAAATAGCGTAATACTTCATTATGCATATTCTATTCAGGATTACGATATTATTTACAACTTTTCACTAACTTGCCTACTGAGCGTTTGCAGGTCATTGGTGCGGTTGCACTCCATCGGTACCTGCTGGTGCCTAAACTTTAACTTGTCCGAAAAACGTAACTTAAATTCAATGTTTTGAAGATACTTGGCAAAGGCTGCAGACACTCATCTGCCAAGAAATGGTTTGACGAAGCACCGTGGATTCATGCGTTTCGATTGACGCAGCAATGAGCAAACTACATAGCCAAATATAGCTGAAACCACCTTAAGTATCATACTGCTGTCTAACCTTATTTCATAGCTTAAATTTAGTTATTTTAAATCTAAATGTAATTGTTTGCCAGAACGGGGTGCAACAGATTACTCTGAAGAGATATCTATAGCCTCAGACTCTATGGAATAATGGTGTCAAAGCATTTCAAAACGGAGATGGCTTAGTTGATCTTCGAGTCAAGTTGCAGTGCCTCTCACAAAACTTTAGGCACCATTCACTTTCTTATATTGAAATGTAAACGGAGAAATTGTTGCAGTAGGAGGTGTAGAATGATTTGACCAAATCTAACTATTAACCAATATTATGTGTACTTCAAAACTTTTGCAATAGGTAGTGTTAACAGCGGAATGAAACTTGAAACGTCTATAAAAATAGCAAATAAAGGCGAATTTTTATTTATCTTTTTTTTTATTTAACAAATAATTTAATTTACTCAAATTAAATTAATTTAAAATGGCTATTTATTTTCTGTCATCTTAAAAAATTGAAGGCGAATGAGTTCTATTCTGAACAAAGTTTTTCAATAGAAATGCTTGAATCTTAGCCACGATACTATCGGGTTCCAGTGGCTTAATGGTCTGCGAGGTCGACTGTCTTGAAACCAGATGGTTCTGGCTCTGGCGCCCCTGGTGGTGGGCGCGTACTTATGAAGAGTCCCACATTGAGACGAAGCAACCTTCCAGTACTCTCAGGTTTTCCAATGGTTCTCTAACCGACATCAGCTCATGATGGAATCCTCTAACCGATCAAACAAAATCTTTACAAAACCAATCCTTGATTGTTGTTATTCCCTTTGGTTTCGAGTAGAACCGAAGGTGTCAATAGCATATCTCCGTTTCACACACTGTTTTCTGCAGTCTCCTTCATCTGACTGTCATCTCTTATTCACACGATTTGTGATATATCAACCTCTGACGCACGCTCAATTCATCATCTCTGATTCTGTTTCCATTCGATTCCCTGGCGCGTGATGTCAGTCAGAGGTCTCTTAAGTCTGAGTTCAGTGTGTCTCCATTTTCTTTGGCAAATTTATTGGTCAGCAGCTTCTTGGTTGGTATTTTACTTTAGTTCCTTGTTGCCATTCTTTTCAGAAGGACATTGATAAAATTCTGAAGCCTACTGAAAGTGTTATTAGTGATACACCACGTCTCTGAACCACACAAAATCACGGACTTCACATTAGTGTTGAAAACCCAAAGCTTAATTTAGTAAATTTCAAGACTTACGTTACAGTGATAAATGTTTTTCTCGCCTTTTCTTATTCTGGATGGCTTTAGCTGTCCTTAGTTGAAAAGATATTACCTAGATAAGTGATGGAAATGACATTCTTCAAATTTCTCCCGTTGGTAGTGACTGGCGTATGTTGGTGTTGGTTAGTTAGTTAGTCACTTATCTTCATCCCTTCAGTCTTCTATAGGTTCCATTGATTTCATTTCTTCACTGTTTCTGCTATCAACTTGTTGCTTTTCTAGAGTAAGTCAACGTTTATAGACGTGTTCTAAACCAAGTCTTTTTTCAACATCCTCAAAATTAACTTTTTACGCTATGCGGTAGCATTAAACCTACGCTGAATACTGATTTTTTTTTAACTGTGGTTATCGGAATCGAATGTAATCATGACCACTGGGAATTCCTCCACAAACGTTTCCTTTTTAACCATTATAATATCAAAATCAGTCAAATTTCTTATTTCCATGGAGAATTATTATACATTTCTATTGTTTAGAATAGAAAAATATACGTAATAGAGATATGTAGTGAAGTAAAAAAAATAAATAGGCGTTAATACACAACTGGCTAATTTTGTAAGCCAATATTTTTAAAAACAAAATAAATAAAACCGGATGGCTAGCTGTTTTATTGATCGTTAAACGTTTTTATCATAAATTTAGATATAAATGAATTGTAACGGAAGTGGGGCAGGTAATTAGCGTAGATAACATATAGATATCAGTAATTTAGATGAAAATTAAAACATTCACGTTATGTGTATTTATGACTGGTGTACTACAATATATCATGCAGCATAAATGAAAGCTGAAAACCCAAAAATATTACTGAAGAGAAGGATTAGACACAGTGCTATGAAGACATTCAAGTCCCTGAGTGAAACCAGAATAAAAGGAGCCAAATTTGAAGTAAGAGGATGAGAAGCAAGTGAGGCGAGAAAGAAAAGCTTTGGGACAATCAAACAGGCAGATGAAAATAACGCCAGGAAATAAAGTAAAATGCAGATTTGCTACTGAAGCGCTACGTACTTTTCGGTAGATAAAGAAAGAATAATGATAACCATAACTTTTAGTGAGGTCTATATTAACCGACCCACATTCTCGGATGTTGAGGATGGAAAAGTTTAGTTACACACTGGAGTTTCTCAAGAATTTGTCCACAAAACATTTAAATTAGCAATTGTAAGTTTATCAACAATCAACGTAAATTAGAGAAATTGCAAAGAAAAAACCTCATTTACGTACCTACCTACCTACCTACCTACCTACCTACCTACCTACCTACCTACCTACCTACCTACCTACCTACCTACCTACCTACCTACCTACTTACCTACCTACCTACCTACCTACCTACCTACCTACCTACCTACCTACTTACCTACCTACCTACCTACCTACCTACCTACCTACCTACCTACCTACCTACCTACCTACTTACCTACCTACCTACCTACTTACCTACCTACCTACCTACCTACCTACCTGGAAAGCGTTTTTTCAACTACAGGCGGGGGAACTGATGAGGATATTAACGCGAGGATCATGAGGAATATAATTCAGTCTTCCAATACTCTCAAATCTGTATGGAGATCAACAGCACTCAGGATGAAAAATATTATCCAGATTTTCAATTCTAGTCTGAAATCAGCGCTACTATATATGGATCAGATTCTTAGCGCGTCACGAAAGGCACTTCGAACAAACTAAAGACCTTCATGAACAGCTGTCTTCGCTCAAAATCAGATGTCCAGAAAAGATCAGCAACAGGAATCTCTGGGGGCAAATCAACCAGGCACCGATTGTGCAAGAAATATGCTAGAAGAAATGGGGATACTGGCCACACTCTGAGAAAACAAACCACCAAATGATATCACACACCAGGCCATCGCTCGAGTGGAATCTGAATGGGAACCAAAGAGTCGGTCATCAGTGCAAGGGTGACATGGAGAAGTGATGTGAAGAGGAGATGAAAGCATCACACACTGTTACTGTTTCACTGTGTGTTTCATCTAATAAACACACACTAATGTGGAATTATTTACTACAATAGTGCACAGGTTTTACACATATTCCAATCTCCGAAAGTAATTTCAATGCAGAGATTCTAAATAGTTCAGAAACTTAGTGCTTCACCAAAAGCCTTTCCAACTGTTTACAGACTGCCTACAACAACCGCCTTGGCTCCATAGTAAACATCGGATGGTCAGAAAGGTTGTGTGACAAGGAGCTATGGCAACGAACCAATCGAGTACCTAATGCCCAATAAATATAGAGAAGAAAAACCAGATGGATCAGACACAGCCTGAGGAGACCGTTAAATGACGTCGCACTCCAGGCCTTTGAATGTGACTCGAAAGGAAAACGACCAGTCTGCCTGAATGCCAGTGGAGGAAGTTGCTTGAGGCGGAGATATTAGCTTATAGGAAGTCGGCGAGACAGTCAAAACAGTACCACAGAGGAGAGTAGAAAATGAACATGTAATGCTGTAACCCTAAGTTCCACTTGGAACCCTACGGAATATTAATAAAACATAAAAGTAGGAAGCACAATCGCTTACCTTTAGGAGGATTATCTGGCACACGATATACGACCGCAAATGTTGTGGCTAAATAAAGCTAAGATGGACTAGTTACTACTTTTCCAAGTCGAACTGGTACACTGACCTAAAGACTTTGTTGCTTTCGTTGTTGTCCTACAGCCATCAAACTAGCGATCAAGGAATAAACTGACGGAAACATTTAATGGGACTTTTAGCCAGTATACGTTTTAATCAAAGTTACGGTTATTTACTGGAGTTAAAAAGGTATCAGGTAAAGTTACGGGTTAGATACTCATTCGAATGATATAATATACGTTTCAGTTTCGCTTGAAAAGCAGTTTACTGCCATAACTTCATCAAATCTGTAAATTGAAGTAATGAAGTTATGAAAAAGCACGCAAATTTGGGTCAAACGATCATAAACAAGTGACTTATTGGTTATTTTCCCATAACAGCTGACTGACTGACTGTATTTCAACACAGGACTTTACACAGAAGTGGAGCAGTTCAAATCATCACACTCCATATGGCACATGAAGGTAGACAGGTCGAGGAAATTACAGATTAAAAATAATGAATGACATTATATTAATAAGGTGAATTATGACATAGGAGGATAGGAACATGAAAAAACATACCGGTTTAGTTGATATAAAGAAGAATGAATGCGTGTGAGCTATTGAAAACTATTCTGAACCACACCACAAATAGTTTTCAGTCATCGGTGCCTAGCATCCTGAGGGACACATCCACAAAGTCAATGCCTATCTACATGGTTCAAACCAACTGTCAAACGCTTCGTCGACTGATGTTAGGTTCTGATTTAACCACTCTAAACCTTTTTCCAACCTAACCTTATGCTGGTTAACATTGCTCGTAGAGGAGGGCGATGGATCAGCTTAAGGGATTTATTAACTCTGCCCATTCTACTACAGACTGAATTATACGTTTGCTCCAGGGCGGTAATTTGATAATGGATTGGTTTTTAACGAGTGTTTTTTAATTTATTTTCTTTAATAGGTATAAGGAAACCTAACTCAAAGGAACCAGTGAAAGTTTTTGAATTCGACTACAGTTACTGGTCACATACAGATGTAAGTTATTATTGAAACAATATGTTTCAGTAAAAATTAATCCAATATTTGTTACTGCCTTCTGTTAGCGATACATTTTTCTTAAATTGAAACGTAAAACAAGGAATTCAGTGAAGAAAATTATCTTTTCGACGATTTCATTTTCATAGCTATACAATCAGTTCTGGGTTCGAACCCTAATGAATGCGTACTATTGATGATTCCAAACTAGGATGAAACAGCTGCCCAGTACTCCAATACTGACTTTAAATGGTTCTCTAACTGAT
Organism: Trichobilharzia regenti; assembly: GCA_944472135.2. Taxonomy (NCBI): domain Eukaryota; kingdom Metazoa; phylum Platyhelminthes; class Trematoda; order Strigeidida; family Schistosomatidae; genus Trichobilharzia; species Trichobilharzia regenti. The sequence continues at coordinate 178,174,550 of OX235262.1, read as the reverse complement.
ATCAATCAGTGGTCAAACTCGTTAAAACAAAATTATTCCTTACAAACCAACTGGCAGAAAATAAATAGAGATCAACCTAAAGTTCAGTGGACATGTTTGAAATAGATGATCGGAAGAGATAGTACATTCGGAAATGTGATGGAAATATAGGATGAGTGAAATATTGTCAAAATAGTAGACTAGATTAAATGTTAGAATACGATAACATCGAGTGAAATAAAATCAAAAGAAAAAGTGGGACATAGAATAAAGAAGGATAACAAAGTTTTATTGGAATTACATAGTAAATCCAAGACCATTGGGTAACGAAAGAGATCGTACAACTTGTTTTTGTACACAATCTTCTGGCTTTATGTTATGTGTCGTCGAAGCCTGTGCTATACAAAGCAAACGCATTCGTGTCTCTTGCGACAAACGTTGTCAGACTTTGTAGACTATACTGAAAGGCGTGTCAGTTGCTGAGGGGTCCGTATCTACAATATGTTGCAATATCGACAAACTGATATCCATGCGCTCCTCTCCTTTGCTCAACTAAACTTAGAGGTGCTTTCGAAGGCGACGGCGGGATATGTCTTTCGAAGAACGTCCTATGTACCTGGCTCCTCAAGAACAGATGAACATATAAGTAAACATGGAATTAGACAATCGAGGTAACGTTTCCTTAACAATAAAGTGCACCAGTGGATAGCTAGAGCAGGTTATTTGTAAAATGGTATCAAGGAATGTTTTTCTCAATCATCTTGTCAGACTACTTTTAAGTGTCTCACTCGAAAATGTCACCCCTAAATTCTGAATTTCGGTGCAACACTTTTTTAGCTATCTTATAAATGTTTGTATTTCTTCCACATAATCTGCTATTATTCTCTACGAAGCTTAGTGGATACCCCTTCTCTGTGAAGGTTTCTTTCACTTGTTTTAGTTCATCATTAACCCTATCTTTACTTCAAACTCTCTAGACCCGTGTCGAGAGAGAACGGATTAGATTTCCCTTCCGGTCTATAGTTGGTTGGTAGTCACTAACAATGGAATACCCGAAACTCATTTCTTCCCATTTGGAACTGGTTAGTTGGATGCACGTGCGTTCCCACTGACAGTCATCATTATTTCAAAATACATTCACTGTAATCCGCAGACATCGTTGAAGTTTCTGTACTAGGAGCTGAGATATCGACAGTGACAGGACCTTTCACTCAGGATATGTAAAATTAACCTGAAAATAAACAAAACTGACTCGGTAGAAATTCCAGGTCTATCATTATAACACCATTGGTTGTCTTTTCACCATAGTTTAATGTTGTCTGCATTGTTAAATAACAATAATTTACTTTATTCCAAAAAACAGTACTTATGATACAGAATAAAGCTCTCAGCAACTGTCATAATATTGTATGTAATATATTCAAAGTATAAGTAAGATTGACTACAGAAATTTGTTAACACTTACGGTAAGAATAAAGTCAAAACTCTGCAAAGTACAAAATGAGAATAATAACTCTAATAATAATAATAATAATAACAGTGGGTTTGTTTCAAACAGCATTGTCAATACAGTATTGAAATTTTAGCATGTTATAGATTATTGAATCTAATGCTCTGTTGATAGGGCATGGTGAAGGGAAAGACAAAAATAACAGTAATTATACAGCTTAAATGTTGTTTACACTTATGAGAAAATAAACAAAACTAAATGAAAGGACTATAAATATAAGAAGAATAATAACAGCAAGGATGGGTGGAATAAAGATGTAGAAGATGGTTCACTTACTGGTGCAAAGATGGTTAGTCAGTTCCTTAATCGCTAACACTATTTTCATCACACAAAATACTTTCCAAATATGCTGTAGTGGAATTTTTATATTTAGACGTACGTACATTAAGTCTTTTGAAGTGACTTGTGGTTCCACCTGAAAAGACACAAGGTGAAAGCTTCGAGTGATGAGGTGGATGGTCACAATCTGTTAAAATTCCTTTAGCGAATGTGTTGTCTAAAATTAAGTGCCTATTGAGGACAATGTCAGCGATATGGCGCAATGGGTTTCTAACACTTGCCCTACTGACAGCTAGTCTTCAGAGTTCTATGAAGCAATCCAGGAAAGAATAAGCATGATCAATAAAGAAGAATAGATAAGATGTAGGAGTTGACAAACTGTAAGAGGAGGGGTTGAGTTATAGCTAAGTGCCTTAACTTCTTAATGTAAAATGTCAGACGAAATATTTTTCTAGAAATCACGAAGACATGGGAAGACCAGGATAGGTCAGAAGAAAGAATGAATCCAAGATACTTAACGTCAGATTTGATTTCTGTGTCATTATCATCAATTCTGCGACGGTCATTTTCACATTACAGTGTCACTTTTGGATATATTTTCAAGTTGTGGTTTTGTAGGTATTTTGTTTAATTGCATGGAGGATTTCATCATGAGCTGACATCAGTTAGAGAATCACTGGAAAACCTCGGAGTACTGGACAGCCAGCTGTCTTGTCCTATTTCGGGACTCTGCAGCAGTACGCACCCAACGGGGTTTGAACCCAGGACCTTCTGGTTACAAGACCAGCTAGCTCGTAGACCGTTGAGCCACTGGGACTCGATCCAATGATCCTTGAATTCTAACTTCTGCTTATTCACGAAATACCGCGACCACTAGCGAATGACTTCGACCTGCTGTACCCTACTGGTCACGGCTTCCCACTACAACCCCAGGTCAGCCGTCTGAATAGGGCCAGTTGCTAGTGAGCATCAGAACCGAACATTAGGCAGGCTTTTGATCTTATTTCTACTTAGCTGTCTGGTCTATTTTCCTATACAGCTACATTAAAATGCAATATAGCCTTATATGCCGGAACAAAGACCTGAATATTGTTGGTTTCTGTAGGAAAGCATGGTGAATTCATGGTTCGAATTGTACAATTCGCAAGCAACTAAATCGATTCACAGACAATACAGAAATTTTTAAAAAATGTATAAATGAATTTTGCGGACACGGAAGATTTTTTTAACAATGCATGATTACGTACCAGGTGTTTTGTATCACCAAGGATTGCGAATTTCATGTAAAATCAAAAATCAAAAAAATATATATAGAACACTCCAACAAGTAAACTCTTGTTGTGAATCTAAAGGATTTTTATATTGGTTCCGTGAGTTCCGATTGGAACATAGAGCTTTAGGCTACAGGCCTTTTATTTTCAGTAGGCGTAATATAGTTTTCACAGGGTGAAGTTGCTAGTGTCACGCTTAACCTCCCTTCATATTCCAGATTTTTGTCGGAAAGTAGAGTAAGCGAAGAGAGTGTCGGCCATGAATTGAATTCTCGACCACGTGTTTGGTTAACAAACATTGTGCCACTGGATCATGGACGCGATATTAGACGATTAGTGAATTCCATTCACCGTTAACCCTTCCATAATACAGTATGATCAGAGCAAGGGATCCATAACTTCCTGTAAACTGACATTATCAACTTTATATTTCAAAGTGCAACATGATATTTTGAATTACAGTGTCAGGGGGATGCAAAATTTCTTTTAAATATAGTTCGCAATGTAAAAAGCATTTCACAGTTTAAAAAATAATCCAACTAATTCAAATATCCAAATATTGGTTTGTAGGCATTTGATTAATTGGTTACAGGATTTCATTATGAACTGAAATCGGTTAGAGAACCATCGGAAAACCCAGGAATACTGGACAGATGTTTTGCCCCACTTTGTGACTTTTCATCAGTATCCAATCCCTGGGGCTCAAACCCGGTCAAGTACCCCCAAGTTTTCCAATGTTACTCTAACTGATATCGGTTCATGATTAAATGCGTCGGTGGCACAATGGTTAGGACTCTCGACGACCATGCAGATGGTCCGGGGTTCGAGCCCACGCCGACGCACACCTGATATCTATGGTCGGCCTGCGAAATTTGGGCTACCGATATCCACGCTGAAAATTCCACACTTGTACCAAAAATACAGTGTGGAATCAAGCTGTTACCAAAAATTAAAAAAAAATAAATAAATAAATCCTGTAACCAGTCAATCAAATCCCTACAAACTAATACTCGAATATCAATGAGATGTTCACTAGCGATTTGCCCGATTCAGGTAGCTATTTACCAGGGGTCTTATTGGGCAGTCGTGACCAGTCGGGCAAAGAAGGTCCGACGTGAGGACAAATACTCGTCGAAGAGATTGGCCCGCGGAAGCTCTATGTCATGAATCAACAGAAGATGGAATTCATGCGCTGGTCATTGAACCGGGCCCCAGCCGCACAATGGTCTACGAGACGGCTTGTCTTGTAACCAGAAGGTTCTGGGTCAGAACCCCAGTGGTGGGTGCGTACTGATGATGAGTCCCAAAATGGGATGAGACAGCTGTCCAGTACTCCCTGGTTTTTCAATGGTTTTTTAACTGATGCCAGCACATGATGAAATCCTGTAACTTATTCAAATATCATTATGCAACTTCCTGAAGTAAACTTGGTGGAGTTCTGATTCTTCGTTTTCGTTACATTGATTCATACTTTGTTACTATGACTTAAGACTAATAGTGAAATGCGTCGGGTGCTTAGCGGCAGAATGTTACTTAACCACGCATGTGGTCTGGGGTTCGATCCCCAGCCGACGTACTCCTGTACCTCGGTAACTTGTTAATAATGACTAGTAAAAAGGGAAGATTGGGCATTAGGCTAGCAAGCCCACCCCGTGAAAGTGAACACTACTAACATCAAAGCTATAAGCCTCTAGGTTGAAGCCTTATGATCCGATAAATTATGAGGTTTAAGTACAGAAAAGTGTTAACATACTTGCAAATTTTACATGTTTTCAGTTGACAGAAAAATCCACCTGTCACCTTTGAATTCCAGGTTCACGAAGAGACTTTTCCTAAGGGAATATTTATTTTTATTTCAAGAAGATATGTATTTGACAAAATGTTGTTTATTTCTTTCTTAGAGGAACAACCTTGAAGATATATGGTCATAAAGAGACCAGATTACCATCCATGAAATCTAACAGTCTACTTCAAACGTTTGACCAGTCGAATGAGACTGTATTTTGATGTATCGCTACAAAGCGCGTCAGATCTTTCTCACCTAAGTCTTATAATTTCTCTTGTCCTTTACACGATAAAATAAGATTTCTCCAATTTCATATACAAATATATATATATATATATATATATATATATATATATATACTTACACATAACTGTTCCATTTTATTTTGTAGAAATCTGATCCATTCTATGCAGATCAAAAACAGGTCTACAGTGATATCGGTGTTGATGCTTTGAATCATGCACTTGAAGGATATAATGTATGCATATTCGCCTATGGTCAAACAGGATCTGGAAAATCGTATACAATGATGGGGAAACCAGGTGTTGATGGACAAGAGGGTATTATTCCACAATTATGTCGTGATCTATTCAAACGATTGAATAATACACCACCAAACCAAATAGTACAAAATATGGTTGAGGTAATTTTTAGGCGTAATTCTTTTTTCTAAAGTCAATTTTGATTAAAATATGTTTTGTTGAATGGTGAAATTAACTCTTCTTTGCGTAAAGTGTGATACATATTCTTATAAGAATCCTTTGCACTAGTGAACTTGAACAAAGCAAGAATAAAATATTTAGATAGATAATACGAGTTCATTTTTTTGATCTTGAAGATTCTTTCCAACTACCTACAAACTGAACAATAAAGAAAAAGTAAGGAGTGACAAGGAGTAATTTATAGGGTTACCCTGAACTAAAGCGACCCTAGTGAACGACCATTATAACCTTAATCAGCCAATCGGATGAACGCTTAGAAAATATGAATGTGGTACGAGAATTCAGTCCAGAGCTAGTATTTCAGCACTGTCCCGATAATGAGGTTATAGGAAACAATCAAATATGTAGATGTAGACGAGTTATGGCTTTATAGCAATATGCAGTCGATGCTGATGGAAAAATGTGCACATGTTTGGTCTGTCGTTACAAAAAATCTGTCCAAGAAGGTATGTTGTTTCTGTTCACGAGTGGATGAATCATGAAACAGTCTGATGTACGTTATCTGGATGAATTTTTGTACAAAAACTAGTTCGAATTATCACTGAAGACTCTCATAAGAAATTAGGAGGTATTTTTGTCACATATTCGCTTGAGTTACCCTCTATAACTATTTTTCAACACTCGCCATAATTTTAGAACCCAGGTGGTTGCGTACTGCTGAAATAGTTGTTAAGTACTTCCAGGCTTTCTAATGGTTCTTCAACTGATGTCAGCTAATGATGACATCCTGTAACCAAGCAATCAAATCTCTGCAAACAAATACTTGAAAAACAATTTTAAACAACGCGATTTCTCTGTTGGCTGGTTGATGAAAACTGATCAAGGTTATGATAACGTCTGAGTGGCTATATTTTAAAGAAGCTATTGATAGGAACCTTAAATAAAATAAGTCTGGAGTGATGTCAATTGTTAAATTAGTATGATTTAAGAGGACTGATTGTCTGAAGAGGTAAATAGACTAACATTATTGGAAAGAAGACAAGGTTTAATATTTTAGACAGAATGAAAGTTTAACTCGGAACAGTGTATCATAGATTTGGTTTTATCCGTAGGTAAGCAGAAAGACAGCAGTGGTGAACATTGCACTACTTTGGAAACTAAACGTACAAAACCAATTTATATGATTATTTGTACATCATGTCTATTCTTCTAGATATTTTCTTGGGCTTAAGAAAATATTGCGTTTTATCTGAATGTCATTCATCTAAGTCATTTTTGCCACCTTATAAGAAATAGTTACTGTGATTACCCAGGCTATTTTACTGATATGCGCATTTCTGTCTTTCAAAAATATTCATCTAGTAACCCTATTTATAGTCAATCCTTTCAGCTCCTAATAATTTCATAATAATAATAATTATATTAAGAATGACACCTCTCAAGAGATATGATTGGTTGGTTACAGGATTTCATCATGAGCTGACATCGGTTAGAGAACCAATGGAAAACCTGGGCGTACCGGACATCTGTTTCTTACTAGTTTGGAACTCTTCAACAATACGCACACACCAGCGGGGTGCGAGCCCAGGATTTTCTGGTTACAAGGCCAGCGAGCTTGTAGACCATTAAGCCACTGGGACCCAATCTGTTGACCCATGAATTCTAACTTCTGTCTATTCACGAAATACCACGACCACTAGCCAATGTCTTCAACCTGCAGCGCTCTACTGGTCACAGCTTCCCACTAGAACCTATCAGGATTCGGGCAATCTCTAATGACCATCTGATTGATTTTTCAAGTATTGGTTTGTAGAGATTCGATTGACTGATCACAGGATTTCATCATGAGCTGACATCAGTTCATAATGAAATCCTGTAACCAGTGTTTCCTTTATTCATAAAATGCATTTGTACACAACAAAGAGTTTCCAGAGATTTCAATTGCTAGGTATTTACCTCTTGTACAGAATTTTTAGATAAATTAACAAACTTTAGAAAATCATCTGAAGCCATATTCTTCTGCCTGAAGCTGGTCCAGTACTACTCCACAAAGTTCCTCCTCCATTTCCTTTAAAAAATTCCTAGCTGTTAGTAGAAACTTATTTGAAATTGTGCGCAAGTATGAGTAGTGACTTACTGTGGTACGTAGATCATTAAAACAACAGGAGGTGGAGTGAACACGATGCGTTTTGATGAATAAAAAAAAATGTAGGTAGCTCAGTGATTTAAGCAGGCCACCGTTAAGCATTCTTGATTTTCTGAAGAAACTATTCGAATGTCTGTCTGTACCTCCTGATTTCACCTACTTACATGTTTTACTTTGATAGTATAGAAATTGATTACCTATTTGATCAGTATCCTAATTAACGAACACAAATCACACTTTCTTGTTTCTGATTACTAGTGAGTATTTGTAAATGTTTCTATATCAGGTTGAATGTTCACTAATGAAGTCCATGCATACATAATAATGGGATGGTGTATATTAGAATGTTTCAGAGTGTGAGAAACCTTTTAATTTTCTACTATTCGTGTTAAGAAGTTATTTATATACACAAACTTATTCATACATACCGAATACTTGTCACCAAATTCTTGATTTGCCTCAACAGGATAAAGCGCTTCACTTTACCAGATTACTACCACTGTGGTGAGAGCAGGCTGCTAGCCGATTGGTTGGCACTAATCTACGTTAAGGTCTAGGTCACTAATATGGGCCGTGAGAAAATATGAACAAGCCTGGGTCAACAACCAATCACAGCAAAGTTAACGTGGCAAAATGTGATTCGCAGAGAGAACTCTATTTGTCAAGGAATCCCGAAACAACCAATCAGAAGCCTGCGTTTGTCTACCTAAACAACCAATCAGATGACTGCGCTTGTCTATAATAATGTAGTTGAAAGATGTATAAATACGTGTTGATTTTCATAATAAAACGATCTGTTGCCTGGCCCTTGTCTTCTGTTGTTACATTTGGTGTCGCTGCCTACCGACAAATGAAAAGCCTATACCCTGCAGTTTTTGATGGAGACATATGGATCTTCGGGCAGGACTTCAAGGCTTCTGCGCAGTTGAGTGGCGTTCAAGATCTGTCAGCGATGGAGCTGCTACTTGAGACGCTGCTGGGAGGTCGGGCGAAAGCAGCATATGTAGGTGTGGGCCGAAGTATGGACGAATGTTCGACAGGGTCAGGCAAACAGTTTCCAAAGTGGGAAGGACCATATATGGTCACTTCGAGATGGGGTTACGCAGACACAGTCGCAATGGCGAACAATGAGAGGCGCGTGAACGTCAGCGAGCTCCAGAAATGGATACAGCGAGACAAGCCAACGATGACGCCTGCACCAAGTAGATCAAGCCGACTTCAGTCGCACGTATTTGACGGGGGGACGAGTGTGGTGAGAGCAGGCTGCTAGCCGATTGGTTGGCACTAATCTACGTTAAGGTCTAGGTCACTAATATGGGCCGTGAGAAAATATGAACAAGCCTGAGTCAACAACCAATCACAGCAAAGTTAACGTGGCAAAATGTGATTCGCAGAGAGAACTCTATTTGTCAAGGAATCCCGAAACAACCAATCAGAAGCCTGCGTTTGTCTACCTAAACAACCAATCAGATGACTGCGCTTGTCTATAATAATGTAGTTGAAAGATGTATAAATACGTGTTGATTTTCATAATAAACGATCTGTTGCCTGGCCCTTGTCTTCTGTTGTTACACCACTAATACCATATTTATGGAGAGTTCTGGAATCGACTTCAGCCCCAGTGGATGCAGTAAAACAATCTAACATGACCTTATCTACTTTTTGCATCCACAATCAAATTTCTTTATAAAACTACGATAAGACTGCTAAAAAAAAAACGGAATAGATATATCACTCATCTCAACATAATACATCAATAAACTTTAAGCCAAGGATGTTGTTTACAACACAGTTATATAGGAGAGTTGACTTCAATCTTTTTTTTCCCAGATATTTGTATTACATTCATCTGATGTCTGAGTTTTTTGTTAATGCGAAGACAATATTTCTATATCTCTTTATGTGTTAGACAAACAGACTTTATAGCAGACTGTTTCGACTGACTCTAATGTCAGAAACAACAATCAAACTGTAAATTCACCATATATCAGAATATGTCTAATTTATACAGGAATTTATCCATGCCTGTACAACTGGTATGTTCCTGTATAAACAGGAATAAATATATATTATATTACTATTATATTATATATTAATATGATAAATGTGCCATATATATGGAAGGAACGTCCTATTGCTTCTTATTGCACCTACAATCACAAACTTCACACTGTGGTTTAATTTATTCAAAATGGAAAAGACACCTGTCGTCCCTTTGTTTCTTGAGTGGTGAAATCAACTCATAATTGTCTTTGCAAACTAAAAGTCTTCAGTGAAAACAATATGCCTGATAGAGAATGAAATTTTCCAATCATATATCACTGATAAGAAAGTTTGGCTTATCACGTATGAAAAACAAATATAAGATAGTCAAAAAACTAGCTAAACAGATATTTGTCAGGGTTTTACATGAAGAGGTATAGTATATTACTATTATTTCCTTTAATTCCTAGAGAAACATAGGGCTTCAGCTGTACGTCTCCATGGCGTTCCGTTCTGTGCTGAAGTTTTCACCTGGCTCCAAGTCTACCCACATGCTTTCATCTCCTCTTCACATCACCTTCTCCAAGTCACATTCGCACTGACGACCAACTTGCCGCTTCCTTTTCAGGTTACTCTCGAGCAATGGCTTGTCTAGTGATGTCACTTGATGGTTTCCTTAGAGTATGTCCAGTCCATCTCCATTTCTTTCTGCCTATTTGTTTCACAATCGGTTCCTGATTGGTTCGCTCCCAGAGATCCCTGTTGCTGATCTTTTCTAGCCAGCCGTCCGATTTTGAGTAGTATTGAGCTAAGACAGTTGTTGATGAAGGTCTGTAGTTTGTTTGAGGTGCTCTTTATGAAGCGCCAAGAGGCTGAGTATAATTATTATTATTATTCTTTAAGGTTCCGACTGGATTATAGGACCTCAACAACACATCCCCATGCAATCCTTTTCTCTGTGGTCCCTGTAGGTGACTGTATAAGTGGCCAAAACCGTTTATCTTCTCTTCACTTCCATGTCGCCCTCGGATATACGCCTGACTCGTTTTTTCTAATTCGGATTCCACTTTGGAGGCTGACGCGTGATGTCATTTAACGGTCTAAACAGAGTGTGTTCGATCTATCTAAGCTTGTCAGTCAATAGAGTCTTGGGTCTTTCATGATCTGTTCATCCCTTTCAGCCGGCCATCTGATCTTCAGTATGGAACCAGCGAAGGTGGCTGTTGATCAATGTCTGCAGTAGCCTGTTGAAAATGTTTTCCATGATACACCAACACTCTGAACCATATAGACATTCTGTTTTGGAATTAGTTTTAAAAATTTGAGTCGTGTCCTTCATGCTTAGTGCCTTAGATTTCCAGTCTCATTTGGAATGAGGGAGGTCTCACTTGCTTTACTTATTCCACCTGGCTTGAATATCTTGATCCGTGCAGCCTGTAGTTGAAACGATGCAGACTAAATAAATGAAGGGAGTGACTTCTTTCACTTGAAGTCCTGTCTTCACTGCTTCTTCAGCCAACTTGTTCACTTCCACCTGTAATTCTTTGAGTTTCAGTGACAACAGATATAAACCACCCTCGAAGTCAAGTCATCCTAAGTCTTCTTGTCAGGCCTACGGATTCCTATCTTCTCTCTCCCTGAAGTCTTCGAAATGTACCAGCCCACCATAATCACGACTTCACAGATATCTGAACCGATTATTCCATTTGAAATTAAGCTTGACAGACAACTCTAAATGACGGTATTGTCATCTCCAAGACAAATTACTTCAATTAACCGACATAAATTGGATGAGGGTTGAAAATCAAGGCAAATTTGATAGCTATTTCGTCTTGCTTAAGGATACGTGATCAAGAATCATATCAAGGAACTTCATGTTACTCTGACAACTCTTTGAACATTCATATGTGACGAAATCTACATTAAATCCCCAGTGAATTTTATAATCTGAATTTTTCTTAAATATTTCGCTCAAATACAAACATCTTGAAAGTTCTTCTTTTTATCATTGATATGGAGTATACTTGTTAGCTGCAATTAAAAAACAATCGATTAATGTAACTGATATCTGTAACCAGTTGGGAAAGGTTTTTATATCCGCATTTAAGAAATTCAACATCTGTGACTCTTTTACTGTCTCTCTCCCTCTGTCTCCCTTTTTCAGTATGATGATAAATGGGAGTGTCGGTTATCCATTCTGTTTTGCTCATGCAAACACGACATACAAAACAAGCGTAGTTAAAACTCCTTTATGGAAAATTGAAAAAAAACTTAATCTGATCGAAGTAAGGTTGCTGAAGGATAGATAGACTAACTAAGCGAAACTCAATGTTTCATTCTCCATACTAATGTAAAGATTTAACTACAATCAAGAAAAATGAGACAACTGTGTCCAAATTCTAGTTTGATCCATTGATCCATTCCTTATCCTCAAGAATAAGGAGGATATGTTCAAGTGATACAATTGATGGGGAATTGGAGCGACTCAGACAAGTTCTCTTAGAGAATGGATATCCTCCAAGATTCATCGAGAAAAACATGAAGCTAAGAGAAAAGCCCGAAAGAATTCAGACTGTGCCGAAGAAACTGCTCTTTATGAGTGTTGAATTTAAAGGTGATACTGCAGCTGAGATCTTGAAGAATCGCTTACGCAGATCACTGAGGAAAGCCTTCTTTATGGCTGAGCTACGTATCAATTTCTACAGCCGACGAATGATCAACGGATGTGTGAAGGATAAGTTGCCGCTTTGGGCCACCTCAATGTGTGTTTATAAATTCACATGCTCGTGTGGAGCAAGTTATATTGGCCGCACAAAGCGCACGCTTTCCAAACGCATCTCTGAACATTATCCGGCATGGTTAGCAAAGGGACAATACAAGACAATTACTAGCTCAAGTCTCGAGCATTTGATGAAATCAGGCCACGTAGCTCCACCAGAGTCGTCTTTCAACATCATCTACAAAGTGAAGCCACATTGTACAAAGGGCGTCAGGTTCCGGCTTTTGTGTATGGCGGAGGCGCTGGCAATACATCAATACAACCCTGATCTCTGTATACAGAAAATGTTTGTCCAGTCTCTTATTCTACCTTGGTCTTAACCTCTTCACTTATCCTTCCCTGTAAAAAAATTTATTTTTGATTTTGTTCCTAATCTTTAATTTTACTTTTAGTTTGCTTTTGCTTTAATAATTAATTCACTATTATCAATTTCATATATTTTCACACCTTCTTCACACTTGTTAAATTGACACTCTAATAACTTTATTCTCACTCAAGAGCAATTTTAACCTTTTCTAACTTCTATCTTTGTTCCGTCAAGTACCATGTAATTTACAACTTTTAATTTTCACCTCTAAAGCCACTTATGATTAATTACAGCAATTATGTCACCCCCTATTACTCACTAATAGACCACCATACATTCTTCTAAGTATAAATACGACTGTACAGCCTCTGAAGATGATTTCGTCGATAAAGAAAATTTTCTTCGCTGAATCTGTCTTTTATTTTCTTCAAATTCTAGTTCTTGTTCTTATTCATATCTGAATTCTTTTTTGTATTCATTTACTTTCCCAGTAGAACACAGGGCTTCAAACTAGGGGCTTGAAGTTTCTATAGCAGTGGTGTTTATATTTACAGGGTGGGGTAGCTAGCTTCATGACTAACCTTCCCTTTTTTACCAGTCTTCAAACTGGCTTTGTGAGGTACTGGAGTGCGTCGGACAGAGATCGAACCCCAGGCCACATGAGCCATGGTTGGCGAACATTCTACCAGTGTGCCACCAACGCACTCATATCTGAATAAAAAAGTAAAATGTTGATATTATTTATATGCCTACGGTAATTAATCAGGTTTTGGAGTACTGGAGAAGACGCGCAGCTCAGATGGATGAATTTGACGTGAATATGGTTGCTGAGCTGTAAGGGGTAACTCAAAAGTTGTCATGGTCTTTCATGGGGATATGTTCACCTCACTTATTGAAGTCTGCGCTAAAGATGTTGTCTAGAATAACAATGAAAGCTTAGCAGTTCAACCGTCCAGCCGAGGGAATGCAACCGTATCATTTTTATCCACAGTAGCCGCAAATTTCAAAGCATTACAGTAACAGTGTAACAACAAAAGACAAGGGACAGACAACAGATCGTTTATTAAGGAAATCAGCACGTATATATATATATTTCGTGTACATTATTATAGCTGATTCAAGCAGACAAACACAGTCTTCAGACTGGTTGTTTCTTGCTCAAGGTTATTCTGTACTGCTTGTGACTGGTTTCTCAGAAAGTTAAGCCATATATCTGCGAATCGCATTCGCCCACGTTAAGTCTGCTGTGATTGGTTGTTGAATCAGTCTTGTTCATAGTTTCTCACAGCCAATATTAACGACCTAGACATTGACGTAAATTAATGTCCACCGATTGGCTAGCAGCCTGCTCTCATCACAGCAGTATAAAGTATTAGTTAATACTATGAAACACTTGTGTCGGTAGCTTAGCGGTAGAATCTTCGCTAACGATGCCTCATGTGGTCCGGGGTTCAACCCACTGCTGACGCCTTCCTTTACCTCAGTAAGTAGGTAATAAGATCGGTAAGGAGGGAAGGACAGACATGAGGCTAGTAACTTTACCCAGTAAAAGAAACACCCTTGCTATGGAAACCCCAAAGCTCTAGCTTGAGGTCCTATATTCCACTGGGGAGGTAAAGAAATAAAATAATATAATACTTATTGAATATTTCTCAAATAATTTTTATATTTATATTATTTATTTTATTCACATTTTCAGGTGTCATATATTGAAATTTATTGTGAACGTGTCAGAGATTTACTGGATCCAAAGAGTAAAGGAAATCTACGCGTGAGGGAACATCCTATACTTGGACCGTATGTTGAAGATTTATCAAAATGTGCTGTAATTTCATTCGATGAAATCAATGAACTCATTGATGTGGGTAATAAAGCAAGGTTTGTGAGTTGGTTTTTAGTGTTTTCGATAATTATTGTTACTAATTCGCTTTATTTTCATATTTCACCGGCTAAATTTACAGAAATGGCCACTGTGATAATGACACTTGTGGGATGTATCAACAAACTCAAAATTAATGGCCTATTTCATCTTTTATAAACTTAAATAAGGTATCGTAGTTCCCCTTACGATCACTTCACAACTAGTATGGTTCACAATAAATCACTGGGCTATATAAATTTTCTATCCATCAACTGCATCGGTTTTACTCTGTTTCAGATTATTTTAATCTTTAGACAAGCAATAAAGGTTAGTAAAGCAGGATTTAATGAATTCATCAAATTTCGGTAGAACTCGTCAGCTGAATATTCTACATACACGGATATATACACTATTGAAACTACATTGAGAGATATAAGACTGATAAGTAAACAAACTACATTGAATTGGTCATGCAGAAAGATGACAGGTGCGAATGTTTTCCAGGTCATGTCCAAATAGATAAGAGGAGAGAGAGAGTATCAGAGATCAAAATTAAGACAAATTACATTGCGCCTCAATTACATCACTTAGATAAACAATTAGTCATTAGGGAATATAACGAGAATTGCAAACAGACTAATATCAATAGTAATAGTTATAATAATAATAACAATAATAATGTTGAAGTGAGATAAGATAATGCTACTGGTATAGGATAGTTTTAAATGAATCAAGAATAATAATAAGAGGTAGAATACTAAGTAAAACGTATTACCATGGTAGATTCAGAGTGACGACCATCTCCTTTTGTACACGGAGACCGGGTTTACAAACTCGAATTGCACAAGCCTCTGCAATTGCAAGCATCTTCTTGTTTCTTTGTCTGCTGACAATAACAGTGAATGACTTGACGTTGCGTCGATATCATGTCCATGGTGCATTTTGCATTCAGCTGTTTGCAACCATTTTGGCAAATGCTTTCACAAACACACTCAAAATGATATACGCAGTTTGAAGTGTCGAGGATTGGCGACCGGTCTTTCCTCGATTGTTGAAGCACTCACTTGGTGGTGTTAAGAAAAACGAGTTTTGCAGCATAATAAGTTCTCTTGATAGCTTTAATCTTCTAACTACCTCTATAAATCAAAATCTGTACTTGCGCACAGTTACGAATAATTTTCTGTCTACTGCTGGGGGTTCTCTGAAGAAACTAAAGTATACACTAGTAACCAATCATATTTTAGTAGGTCGAATAATCCACTTAACTAGAAGTAAACTGATAGACTGTGGCTATCAGTGGAATCGAGGATACGCATGTCTTTTTATTCTGAACTCGTCAACTGATTGTACCTGTGTTTCTCAGTGAGTGATGGTGTAGTCTAGTGGGTAACGCTTTGAAGTTTGATTTTGTGGGTGCTAAGTTCGAGCCCCAGTGGAAATACTATCATTCATTGGAGGATGCATGTGCATTCAGCTATTGAGTTTCAAATAGGACGAAATGCACCTGCTGGCAGATTCCACTGCTAGTCACCATTCACCAGATTACTTCAGGTTAAATCCTCAGACAAGGTCGAAGCATGCACACAAGCAGCCGATATACCAGCAAAGGCCGAGTACTTCAATCAATGAATCAGTCAGTGGGAAAATCCAAATTAATTAAATGACAAGTAATCCATGGTAGGCAAAGTTCGAAGTCCATTGTTTTCTGTACACATAGTCTGGGATAAAGTGATTAATCTAAATTGCCGCCGTTACCTTTAATAGTTCTTTAATCGCAGGCACAGGAAGTGAAAATGTTCAAGATGTAGGGAAAAGGGACCATCACGCAATTTGATAACCCTTGAATACCAGTTTAACACTGATAGCTTTCTTGGGCTTTTCCGAAGGACACACTGTCTCTTTACTGTGACATAAACTAAAGTTTTCTGAATATCCATTAACCAATGAAGGTGAATATATACCCGTAGCTCATCGATTAATGTGGCGTTCTTAAAAATTTTACAGGTCTTTGAAAACATGCATTCCACTTACAGAACGTTTGTACTAGGTAGGAACGAAACTGTTGAAATAAGGATATTGTTCACTCCATGTCTGCTTGCGAAATATGAATCGCTTAACTATCCCACAAACTGGTTGTCCTAGATACTTCAATGACTAGAAGCGACGACGGAACAGTTAGTCGATTCACATTTTGCAAACAGACATGGAGTCGACATTGTCTTCATTTCAGTGATATTAATCGCCTTAATACCTTATTTACTCCCGTCTAAAAGACTGGATCAATTTTTATAAACTTTCTGTTAGTCAAAACAATCTTATAAAATTGATTTGATTACTGAAACATTTCTGTTCTACACATGTATACATATACCACTTTACTCAATACTGAGGGCATTGTAAGGTAGAACATATATGTATTCATACTAATGATTCCATTTATGTCATCAGAAATTTTCAGTCTCTAACTTTGCTCGAGATAATGCTTAAATTACTGTCTAAACTATTCATCTAATTATTCCATTGATGACCTTGAACAATTGAGTTCAATTTAGGACATGTAGATGTCGGTCGATTAAATCAATTAGGCTATCCTATCTGTAAATATGAAAAATAGTTTGGTTAGTTTATAGGACTTAAAATAACCTAAAAATTTATGTTATTGGGAAGGTGTTATATATATATATATATAAATTTCTGCATAAATCGCCGTCCGACAGAAATGGAAATAATTAGTTTCAAGTTTATTCACAGATTGACTCAACGACTCTTTAGTAACGCGTACCCATAACCCCATTGAGGATCAAACACAGGACGTTCAGGTGACGAAGAGAACGTTTCAGCCACTTAACCACTGGGATGAACCCCGATGACCAGCTCATAAGTTTTAACTTCTGTCAATTCTCAAGTTTTAGAGTACTGATGAAGAGTCCCAGACTAGTTTGATTAGACACTAGTAATTAATGTGACGTATCCAATAGTTTCTTTGGTGCAGACTGAAATCTGTTAGTTAGGTTTGTGGTAACGCTACAACTCTAGGTAGTTCGCCATTACGATGCACATTGATTTGATGATATCAGATGGTTGGAGGCGATCGCCCGCAGGAAGCCCTGCCTGACGTAGGTTTCGTGCTAGTTGCCATTCATCAGTCATCAAGGCGTATCTGCAACCTATAAGGACCTCATCTCCCTTCTGAGATTCGAACTCACGTCACCCAGCGCAGTGCTGCAGTCAGAGACGTTACCACTGAGCTATTCAGGCTCACGATTGACCTCCTGTAGGACTGTAGTAGGTACTTCGATTGGATACTAGTAACTAGTGTGACGTGTCTAATCAATCGCAAGCCCTAATAGCTCAGTGGTAACGTGTCTGACTGCAGCACTGAACTGGGTAACGCGCGTTCGAATCTCAGAAGGGACATTGGATCCTTCAAGTTGGCAGATATGCCTTGATGACTGGTGAGTGTTAAATAGCACGAAATCTAGGTCTAAGGCTTCCTAACGATTACCTCCAACTAACTAATATCATCAAGTCCCTAACTAGATCAATACATCTGTCCACTACATCCTGGTTAACAGCGCCTCTTCAGTTGATATCTATCCATGATCAGCCTTGAAACTAATCGAATTACTACAAGTTAAAACTTGAGAATGAACTTGAGATGAATAACTTCAAGTATTCCTGTGTTATTACTAACTTGTCAGTAAATAAGCTCCACCATACAAACTGTAAGTTGATTGAATGCTGAAATAGTTGTTGACATGTAGTGTTTACGGAACTTGAAATTTTTCAAATAATCGTCTATTCGAAGAAGGAAGTTGTTCATAGCATAAGATTTGATTGACAACATTTTCTCTCTTGTATTTTGTCACTGAAGTCTACCGGTTAATACTTCACTGGAATAGCTTGCCAACAATAATAACAGCAAAAAGAAACGCTAATTTCTGCTTGAAAATATGTATGATTTCACCTTTTTTTAGTAAATAATATCCAATGCATAACAGACTGTGAATTGCATCTTTTTTTTTCTTTTAATGTTATACAAACTAAGTGACTTCCTCTGGCATGGATTTTTTGTTTCTTTCTCTTTATACTACTTACAGAACTGTTGCTGCTACTAATATGAACGAAACAAGTAGTCGATCACATGCTGTCTTTACAATAGTTGTTACCCAGAAATCTGAAGATACAACATATGGGACAATAAGTGAAAAAGTGAGTCTACTGTCTATTGTCAAGTGTGTGTTCAGATTTGTCTGTAAACTAGTTTGTTAGGGAACAAATCAACAGGGAATTATTACTACTTATTATCTATGAGAAGAAATATATATTTTTTCAATATTATTCTTACAATCAAGTGTTAGTTTCCAGGGATTTGTTTGGTTACTGGTTTAACCACTAGCTGACATCAGTTTGGGAACCATCGGATACCAGGGAGTGCTGGATAGTGGTTTCGTCCTGGTTTGAGACTCTTCACCAGAAGGCACCCACCGGAGTTCAGAGCCAAGATCTTCTGGTTACAAAGCAAGCTCACAGAAAATCCAACCACTAAGAACTGATCCAGTAACCAAAGGATTTAAAATTATGCCAGTTTGTGATATATATCGTGTGACCACTAAGCAGTATTAAAGGCGAGCCCAGATGGTTACAACTCCCCACTAGAAGTCAAACTAACCTCCTGCATATAGTCAGTCGCTTGTAAGAATCAGATTAATTATCAAGTGTTGATTGACAGGGATTTCACTGGTCTAAGGCAACTGTTGAAAGACTACAGAGTATTGGAGGGCTGTTTCGTCAACGTCTGTGACTCCTCAGGAGGATGACTAGAACTGAGTGAGAGCAGTATGAATAGAAACCTGCCTGTAAGAGTGCAAAATGTATCTTTTCACATACATCTTATGTTGGCCTTCTCTTGTGTTTTTAGGACTTAATACCATATTAATAATCTTAGTATTCGAATATATGAACTTAACAGCTGATTCAAACTGTCTTGTGGTGATGACGTTTAAATCGGAAATAATATTCATTGCTTAGTAACTGAGACTATAAAATTTAACAGATATTCTTTAGGTGTGAACTATCAAAGATGTTTAGAGTTGAAAAGATTGTTGTAACTCCTCAACCATTTGGGTTGTGCAGAATAATGTTCACTAATTCTAAACCTCATAGGAGTAGCCTGAAGTCATGAAGTATTTGACTGTTGATATGAGCCGAATTAGAGGATATAGACCGTCTGGTTGGGATCCACGAGACGCTTATTCAATTATTTATTTGAAAATATTTCAGAGCTGTAAACATTATCTGGTGACTTTTCAATAACAAGGTGAAATAACTAGTTCAATATTGATATCAGTACTTACAACTTTTAATTTATGAATCTCTGATTGATTGACTGAGTTTTTAGTGTCGAACTTCACACAGAATGAATAACGTCAGTTCAAGGGTTGTCATACTCCCCATAGAACACAAAAAGATAACAGTGATAAGAGGAAAAGTAGGGCAAAAAGTATAATTACAAAGAGAAACATGAAAATTTAAGGGACATTATAAAGGGTGAATTCACCTTTGCTATTGACAGTAATTTTAACCCATATCACTAACTTTCTTGCTTCGTTTATATACATGAGTAAAAAAATGATGATTAGACATTTGAATAAAATCAATACAAGATAAAGTATATTCGGAAATAGTATCAGTGTTACCAATGAAATACAATAAGATGGAAAATAAAATGTTTTCACTGTAAAATAAATAACTTGTTATGACGTCAATAGAATACATTTTAACACCATTTATTATCGTCTGATTTGACTGGTAATAATATCTTCCATATCTCTGGCATTTGCGTTGAGTAATTTCTGTTGCATGTGTTGGGTACAGACTCGATGAACTGGAATTCAGTAGTCAGTCTCTCTTTCTACCTGCCTTTTTAGAGCTTTAATTCTCTCCCACCTTATTGTGTGGTTGTGTGTTAATGAATGAAGTGCGATTACTAGTTTTTTTCTAAATTCTTATCTTCTTGGGGTCAAGCATTCTTAACTTAGCTGAATTCTTATGTTCTGATAATATGACTACTCCTACCTGATCTGCTAGTTTGACCTATGTAGTTGACGTAACTCATGATCATTGCCAGGTATTTTGTAAATTATATTATTTTATCTAATTGGGTCCATCGGGGCCTTTAGTCTACAGGGCTGGTCCTTAAGTCAGTTTGTAGGTCTGAATGCCAACCTAATTCATGCTGTTTTGAGCACCCTACATTAAAGTTTCAGATGTCCACTCCTTGTATGGTGATACTGTAGATGCCTTATATTCTTTCTTCGTGCGATCAACCATTCTGTTTAAATAAATAAATTATGTTGACAGTTGAGACAATACTGGAAACTGTTCAAAGTTTAGCGCAGATGGAGTAATACTATGAAGACTGAAGTGGTTGAACAAACGTTTTCTATTTTACAAAGATCTGGTTTTCCTATTTCGATAGCCAAAGCTTTAGCGATACACATGGGTCGGATACGTGATAACTCCAACAAGTTATTTTTTGCTTTGTAGACAATTTTAGATGAAGAGGCTACAGAAATAAGTCAACTACTTTATAAATTCACAGAGATTGGTTCGTTGACATGATGCATGCAGTATACAGGGCACTGAAATAAAAACCAAGTCAAGCATGAAATAGCTTGGGATAGTTCTTTCCTCTGACCTTTTTTGATTACCTCGTCTCTTGTCAATTTCTGCGAAGATATTCCGTCTAACCTTCTACATTAGGAAGTGAAGACAATCAGGAATCATTCAATCCCAACTTTAAGAATTTGTTAACCCTAACACCTTACCCATTGTTCCTTATTAAACTCCATCCCTCAATCTTTCCTGACTTACTCAAAAAGGATTATATCATATTGCCAGGGGTATTAAAGGTTGTCAGTAGGGCAAGTGGTGTGACACTTAGTCAGCTCGTTACTGCTGTGGTCGACAGACGCTTGAACCAGTGTGAGAAATGATCTAATTCCATATTGTCTGGCTCTTAACACTCTTGCATCTCATCAGGTAGTACTAGAAGTCGCACGGCTAAGTAAAAAAAACTCAACGACCAGCCTTCTGTGTGGTAGAGAAAGTGTTTAGCGGGAAACGTACAACTTCTTGTACAATTAGTAAAATAAATGGCTCTTTTATCATCTCCTGTTTGTAATTTCAGGGGACTCTATTTTGATAGACTTATGCATTTGTTTTTACGAGTGGATCACGGATTGATATCAGTTAGAGAACAATTGAAAACCAGCACTGGAGTACTGGATAGATGTTTCATCCGAGTTTGGGAATCATTGGCAGTACGCACCCACCACCTACTGGTTCAAATGAGCTTGCCTTTTAACCAAAAGGTCTGGGTTCGTACCCTGATGTTGCGTGCATACTGCCAATGATTCCCAAACTTGGATAAAAACAGCTGTCCAGTACTCCAGGTCTGGTTTTCAATGGTTCTCTAACTGATATCAATCCGTGGTGAAACTTGTACAAACCAACAATTGAAAACGTTTCGTTTACGAATATTATTATTATTCTCATTTTATAATTTTGTAAATTTTTGAATTGATTGCTACTTGACAGTGCGAAAAACGATGTTACCTTCATTTTGGTTTCCTATACCATGTAGTGTTTTGTTGGTGTTCTTGTTGTTGTTGCTGAGTAAATTAGATGCAACAGTGTACCAAACGCCGAGAACTCCACGCTGTATTAAAATTACTGCTTTGAGATAGAGCGAATCATTATTATTATGATGATTATAACTAAGAGTCCTCAACCAATTATTTTTCGTTACATTCTACATTGTTATTATATATATTTATATAC
Source organism: Trichobilharzia regenti (assembly GCA_944472135.2). Lineage (NCBI taxonomy): Eukaryota > Metazoa > Platyhelminthes > Trematoda > Strigeidida > Schistosomatidae > Trichobilharzia > Trichobilharzia regenti. The sequence goes on along the minus strand of OX235262.1, from coordinate 178,152,142 downwards.
ATATAAATATTCATTTATGCAGCTTGATAATAAATTAGTTGAAAAAGAGGATATGTAATCACATGGGCAAAAGATCAGTTATCAGATCAATAACATAGCCAGTACCTATACAATTTGATAAGAGGGTAAGAAAATTTCCGAAAACAACCAATCACAATGAAAGTTATTAGTAGTGATCAATATTATAAACGCAAGAAGAATTTAGCAAAAGAATGGATACTGAACAAAGAGTACTTCTTTCGATAACTTCATCATCATCAGGCTCTACAGTTATATATACACGTTATAGTGAATGAATGAATTAGTGTTATGAACAACATTAATGTTGTTTAAATAACATCGAATCAATAATATTGATAGATTACAGCTAAATAGCATCAACATAAAATAAGCTGAATGTCAAAAAAATTAGGATAAATAGCATTATGAATTTATGAATTTATAGTCTCTACTGAAGGCTGGCCAGGGCAGTAGTGGGGGCTGGACTCACCACTTTTGAACACAGAGCACTGGTTGTTTGAGACGAATTGCAATAGCCTCTGCTGTTTGCAGCATGCGGTGCTTCGATGATTTTGGCAATTTATTAGGCACCCGATAGATGATAGAGAAGGACTCTTCAGTGTTAACTAGCTTTGTGGCTGGCCGGTTTGCACCAGATGGTCCAATATGCAACTGTTAATGGTTTTAACTACAACTTAACTTAACCACAGTGGGAAATGTTCCCAAATGAGTACGAAAAATCAAGTTCATAAAGTGACGGCCAATATAACTCGCTCCACCACAAGCGCAGTTGAATTGGTAGATACAATTTGAAGTGGTCAGTCTAGGTACTTCATCCTTCAGTCAAGAAGAATTCCACAGCTAACTAACCTTTTACTAAAGTTATCATCAAAGATGGAGTTTTTATCATCGAGATGGAGTTTATGGAGTTTTTTTTTGGGGGGGGTTCTTGAATTCATTTTTCTGTCGGGACACTCACTCACGAGTTTATTTTTACATTATTCATTTGTTAGTGATGTTATGCCTTATTTCTTTCGGATGACAGAAAAGTTAATCCCCAAGAGAATTTGTAATCACACTTTTGTTTCAAAAAGCTTTAGACCTCACTCTGTTTCGACTTCTACCTCTCTGTCTCTCTCCTTATAGTTATAAGTCAAAGGTAAATGTTTAGAAAAATTCTGGGAACATTGATATTTCCCAAGTTAATTTATAAAATATTCTCCATAGTAACGTTTTACATAAAGGAAAAAAAATCAGGCTTTTTTTACCCATAACACTTTCGAATCACATCGCCTTTTTTTATCACATGCAAGAGTAATTGGTGTCACTGTATAATCTGATAGTATTGGGGTATATATATGACTAAAATTAGTTATTCGACTATGATGGTAATTTGATCATATTTTAAAATATGGGCTAAGAGGAATTACATTAATTAAGCAATATTAATTTATGGAAGTTTGACTATGTTATTTAGAATATAAATAAATAATAAATTCTATTGATCTGAAAGATATGCATGTGAAAAGCAACAAGTTGGCAGAAGAAGCGTCCAAAGAAGATTGAACATCATTCAGGTGAAAAAAGAGAAAATACAGGTGATGAACATTTCTGGCCAACAGCAACAACAGACAATGCCCTTTACTTACCTACCTACCTGGGAAGCATCATTTCAACTACAGGCGACGGAACATATGAGAATATGAAAGTGAGTCCATACAAGTCTGTGTGAAGATCAACAACACTCAGCATGAATAATAAGATCCGGATTTTCAACTTTAATATGAAGTCAGTGCTAATATATGGATCAGAGACTTGGCACCTCACCACGTCACTAAGGGCACTTCAAACAAACTACACAACTTCATCAACAGCTGTCTTCGCTCAGTATATCGCTCAAGATCGAATGGACAGAAAATATCAACGATAGTGAAGGATCTCTGGGAGCGAACCAGCTCGGCAGGAACCAACTGTGCAACGAATATACAGGAAGAAATGGAGGTGGATTGGCTATACTCTGGGAAAACAAACTTTCAAGCGACATCACACGACAGGCCATCGCTCTAGTGGAACTCGAATGGGAAGCGGTGGGTTCGTCGTTAGTGCGAGGGTGACATGAAGGAGGTTATCCGAAGAGGAGATGAAAGCATGTGGGCCGATGTAATGCCAGGTGAAAACGTTGGCGTAGAACCAGACACAATGGAGACGTTTGGCTAAAGCCCTATGTCCCCCTAGGAAATATAGGAAGCAGTAATAATGACTGATTTGCAGAAAAATATCAGGCATTGTTTCTTTAAATGGTATTATCACATGCTCTGAGGAGACCATTAAATGGAATCACACACCACGATATCGAGTGGGACACGAACGAGTGGCTGTCTGAGGGTGACATGGGAAGTATCATATGAGTAGAAAATTAAGTCACTTTTCTCATTTATCTAAGCAGTATCGCTTCAACTAAAGGTGGTGGCGATGATATCAAAGCCAGTCAGTATCATTAAAACAAGACACAACTTCATTTCTGTGAAATTAGTGTTAAAAGATACTACACTTGACATAAAGAACAAGATTCGGAGTTACAACAGTAATGTCAAATTAATGACTCTATAGTTTAGCAAGAGAACTAGCGTATCAACAAAAGCATTTAGAACAGGCTTCAAACATTCATAAAAAACTGTCTTCAATGGCTCAACACCGAAGAACAGATAGCCTTCCAGGAAGGATTATCAAAAAGAAACACTGTGATGTGATCAACCAAAAATCAATTACCCAACAAATATGCCGAAGAAAATGGGAGTGAATAGAATATATGTTGACGAAAGCTTGGAGTGACATCACGCCATAGCTGGAAGTTTAAGTGGAATCCTAATACAATTTCCGACTAAGTTTGTGTGTTAGAATGTGAAACAGAGAAGATCAACGCAAAAGGAAAGAAGAGCTTATTACTTACCTTCTCGGGGTCAATCATTCTTCTTCTTATTATTGTATCCTTTAATTCCTAGAGGAACATAGGACTTCACCCGCGCGTCTCCATTGCCTTCTGTTTTCTGCCGACTTTTTCACTCCGCTCCAAGTCCGCCCACATGCTTTCATCTCCTCTTCACATGACCTCCTCCAAGTCACCTTTGCACTGACGACCAACTCGCCGCTTCCCTTTCGAGTTCCACTCGAGTAATGGCTTGTCTAGTGATGTCACTTGATCTTTCGTTTCCTCAGAGTATAGCGAATCCATCTCCATTTCTTCCTCCCTATTTGTTTCGCAATCGGTTCCTGCTGTGTTGGTTCGCTCATTGCCCTGTTTCTGATCTCTTTTGGCCATCTGATCTTGAGTATTGAGCGAAGACAACTGTTATGAAGGTCTGAAGTTTGTTGGAGATGCTCTTTATGACGCGCCGTATAGCAAGCAGCACTGACTGACTTCACATTGGAGTTGGAAATCCGGATCTTAATCTGATTTTCATGCTGAGTGCTGTTGACCTCCACACCGACTTGAGAGTAATGAAAGCTTGTCTTGCTTTCCCGATCCTTGCTTTGAAATCGTCGTCAGTTCCGCCTGTAGTTGAAATGATGCTTCCCATGTAGGTGGTAAAGGAGGTTGTTTCTTTCCGGTTCCTCCCATTTATACTGGCTGATTGTTGTCTGTTGTTGTTGTTGTTGCTGTCGGTGTTGGCCAGGAATCTTCATCACCTTTGTTTTATCTATGTTCACTTGAAGTCCTATCTTTGATGCTTCTTCTATGGCCAGCTTGTTGCTTTTCACTTGCATATCTTCCAGTTTATGGGAAATCAGACATATACATCATCCACGAAGTCCAGATCCTCCAAGTTCGCTTTTTGTGTGGATCCATTTTATGCCTGTTTCCTCATTGACCGCTTTCTGTCTCATTATCCAATCTACTGCAATCAGGAAGATCATTGGCGATAATAGACAGCCTTGCCTTACTCCCGTCCTCACTTCAAAGGCCTCCATAAGTTTCCTGTTGTGGATTACTTGGCATGCTGCATTGTCGTATAAGTTTTGGATGAGATGTATAATTGTCGATGGGGCCCCGTAGTAGCGAAGTAGTTGCCAAATGACCTCCCGATCGACACTGTCGAAGGCCTTCCAAAGTCGATGAAGTTGAGATAGAAAGGTGACTGCCATTCCAAGCGTTGTTCAATGATGATCTGTTGAGTGGCGATTTGATCAACACATGACTTGTTTCTCCTGAACCCAGCTTGTTCCAGCCGACGTTTTTCATCCAGGTTGGCTTGTTTGATTCTCTCTCGTCAGGATGATGCGGCTTAGTATTTTGCTTGGGATGGACAAGAGTATATTTCCGCGCCAGTTTTATGCATTGAATTGAGTCTCCTTTCTTTGGTAGTTTGAATAAGTATTCTTTCTTCCAATCTTCGGGTACTTTGCCCTCCTTCCACAAACTCTCCAGTAGTGGTGTCATCAAGTTCGCTGTTGTCTTTGGGTCCATTTTCAATGCTTCTGCTGGTATTCCATCTGGTCCTGCTGCTTTTCCAACTTTTAACATCTTGATTGCATTCAGGACCTCTGATTTCGTCTGAGGGTCGATGTTCACTGGTAGGTCTGCTTCCGTTGCTGGTATTGTTGGGCGCGTTGTAGGTGGCGGTCGATTAAGGAGTCTTTTGAAGTGTTCAGCCCAGTGTCTTTTTTGTTCCACCTCTTTGGTCATTGACTTTCCATTGTCATCCTTCACTGGCCTAATCTGTCTCCTTTGCCTGCGCTGCAGCTTGTTCTGCTTCACTTGATATGGCTTCATAATATTTTCTTTTGTCTTCCCTGGCACTCTTCTTCACTCTTTTGTTCAGCGTATTATAGCTTGCATTCAACTCCTGTTTTTGTTGCTCGTCGGTGTACTGGATAATCTTTTGTTTCACTATCCTTCCCTCCTCTATTAGTTTCCAAGTGTCCACAGTGAGCCACTGTTTGTCCTATCTCTTCTTTCTGCCTAGAACTTCCATGCAGGTTTGACTCCACACCGTTTTCAAGTTGTCCCAGTGCTTTTCGACGCTGACCTCTTCGCTAGTGTTGATTTGTGTCTCGGCTTTGTCCTTTATGCTTGCAATGAAGATGTCCTTTGTAGCCTGGTCCTTCAGTTTTTGAGTGTTGAACTTGGTTTGTGGTCTATCTGCAGCTCCTCCTTCTCTGGAAGCTTTCAGTTTGATTTGGATTGTCCCTTGTACGAGATAGTGGTCTGAGCCAATGTCTGCTCCTCTTCTTGCTTTTGTGTCCAGTAGGCTGCGCCTCCACTTCCTTGAGATTGAGATGAAGTCAATTTGGTTTTTGGTCTGCCCATCTGGTGACACCCATGTAGCCTTGTGGATATTTTTGTGTTTGTATACACTGCCACCAATCACTAGTTCGTTGAAGGCGCAGCAGTCGACGAAGAGTTCTCCATTTTCATCCATTTCTCTGCGAGCTCCTCTACCCATGATGAGTTCCCTTCCTGTGTTGTCTGGTCCTAGCTTGGCGTTCATGTCTCTCATTAGTATTTTAATGTCGCCAGTTGGAGTATTGTCCATTGTTGCCTGTAATTGTCTGTAGAATTCTTCTTTCTTTTCGGGGTCTGTGTTGTTTGTGGGTGCATAACATTGTATAATTGACACTTTGCTTCCTTTGGAGTTGAATCTGGCGGTCATTATCCTGGACGAGATCGCCTCCCATTGCATCAGGGCCTTTGTTGCCGTTGGTGACATCATGATAGCCACGCCCTCGGTGTGCATGTGGTTATCTTCTGGGTGACCGGAGTAGATCACTGACTCGACCGTTGACAATTCGATCAGTCCACTCCCATTCCATCTGCTTTCACATATTCCCAGCACTTGTATTCCGTATCTTTTCATCTCGTTTGCGATTTGGGCAGCTTTCCCACTCTCGTACATAGTGCGGACGTTGCGTGTTCCCACACAGACTTTTCCTTTTGGTGAAAAGAGATTCATCGTGCTGAATTTTCCGTAGCAATTTTGTTTACAGGGTGGGGTTGCTGGCCTCACACCTGAGAAAGGAATGGTTACATTAAGATAAAGTTTAGAGAGAAGCGACCTTTTGGGTTGCTTCCCTTAGAATCAGAAAACCACGGGCGAAACAATCAGAACAACACCAGCAAAAGGAAAATAATTCACAGGAAAAAGGGAAAAAAGCGACAACAACAATACAATACAACAACATGCAATATAGTTAAGCACAGTAAACTAAAGTGGTATTAAAACGATAGACTCACTGACTTGGGCCAAGTTGAACATATAAATCCAACAATATATACAATTTTAGATAGGTTAGTGTTAAAACGTCACAAAATGTCAAAAAATACTTTGTTATAGGTATGAGTAGTCAGTGATATTATATCGACAGGTTCGGTGTTCGAAAGTAGACAGATTGCAATAAATTCCAGAACTTCGTAGTGAGATATAACAAAGAAATGAGAGTTTTATATATATCAGCGAAAACCTAATCTCAAACATTCTTACCTTAGCCGAAATCTTATGTTCTGATAATCTGACTCCCCCCTACCTACTAGTTTGCCTTATGTAGTTGGCTTAACTCACAGTCATCGCAGGGTTTTATTCCTAATACAGAAGTAGCATTACGTTCGGTAGATAAAACGACAACAGAAGATATTCGAGCACAATGTGCATTAACCCTGAAAAATCAAACTTAACAACATCGGAACGACTAGCTTTAATTAGTCTAAAACAAGATAAAAACATTGTCATTACAAAAGCTGATAAAGGAAACTTGACAGTAGTCTTGGATTAATGTGACTATATCAAGAAAGTCACTGAACATATTGAGATAGGTCTATATGATGAAATTAAGAAGCCTGTAGATACAATAATGAATAAGTTAATATATGTGTAAAACTTGGGCACTGTGGTAGTAAGTAATTAATCAGTAAGTAATCAATTTTGACAAATTGATATGATTATGAACAATAAATTGTGTTCGAAACGTCATCCAGTATATAATACTGTTTCATTGTGTGATACATCTAATAAACAAACTAATATGGAATAATGAATAAGGTTGAAAAGTCTACAACGGAATTAATACGCAGAATGATGTCATCACTGGGTGAGTCTAAATGGTTTAATTTAGTGCCTAAAACTAATGATGGTAGTAGAATATATGGTACTATTAAAATACTTAAACCAGGTTACCCCATACGACCAGTGGTAGACTTTAGGAATACTCCTACTTATGAATTATCAAAACACTTGGCTCCGATATTGTGCCTCATTAGAAATCGTTCAAACTCTAGACTAACTAACTAATTCATATGAGATGAAAAATAAACTAAACGACATTCAACTAGAGAATGATGAAAAAATGGTTAGTTTTGATACAACTAGTCTTTATACTAATACATCAGTCAATATGGCCTTAGAATCAGTTAAGAGAGAACTAACAGCGGATCCTGAACTCAATCATAGGACAAAGCTGCCAATTGAAGAAATTATTTTAGGGATTCAGTTATGCCTCACATCTACTATCTTTAAATTCCAAGGTAAAATATATAGACAAACTGAAGGTGTAGCAGTGGGATCACCAATATCCCCTATCGTAGCAGACATATTTATGTACAGCTGGGAAAATAGTGCCCTCAATACATCGGTGGCACAGTGGTTAGGACTCTCGCCGACCATGCACATGGTCCGGGGTTCGAGCCCGCACCGACGCACATCTGATATCTATGGTCGGCCTGCAAAATTTGGGCTACCGATATCCATGCTGAAAATTCCATACTTGTACCGAAAATACTGTGTGGAATCAAGCTGTAAATCAAAAATTAAAAAATTAAAAAAAATAAAAAAAATAATCCTGCTCCAAAAATATGGTGGAGATATGTGGATGACACTTTCACAGTGTTAAAAACAGAACATATCTCTAGCTTCTTGACACACATGAACTCACTAGTGGAGGGAATAAAATTCACATTTGAATCAGAAAATGAACAAGGAGAATTAGCTATGTTAGATTGTAAGATAAAACGAATAGAAGAAGGTAAACTACACACTACTGTGTACAGAAAACCAGCTCATTCTAATAGATACTTAGACTTTAATTCATCTCATCCGTTGACTGTTAAGGCAGGCTTAGTTAAGTGTTTAACAAACCGAGCAGTAGCACTAAGTAGTACAAAAAAAGATCTAAATGATGAACTAAAACAGATAGAAGAAGCGTTGGTATCAAATGACCATCCTTTAGAATTCATTAGGAAGATCAGAAAAGGCCAAACGAAAAATAAAAATAATTGTGAAACTATTAATGATAACATAAATAAGAGAGAATATAAGGCATATAGCATTAAACCATATATGGAGGGGACATCTGAGACCCCACCTAGGATTCTGCATAAAGCAGAAATTAGGGTGGCATTCAAACGTACCAACGCATTCAGATACGACAAGCTCTGTACACTACGTCACCCTGTTTACCAAATTAGACAGAATAATATAATTTACAAAATACTCTGCAATGACTGTGAGTTGAGTCAACTACATGGGTCGAACATAAGAATTTAGCTAAGTTAAGAATGGTTGACCCCGAGAAAATAAGTAATTTAAAAAAAAACTCAGCAATCTCACTGCATACATTAACGCACAACCACACTATAGGGTGGGTGGGTGGTTGAAATTCTAAAAAGTAATTTAGGTAGGTAGAGAGAGAGGTTGATTACTGAATCCTGCCTGGTTTATTGAGTCTACACGCAACACATGCAATAAGAATGACTCATCATTCATGCCCGAAATATGGAAAATACTACTGCCAATCGAATCAAGCGATGGAGAATAATGGTACTATATAAATGAAGCTAGGAAGTCGTGTGAATACCTTGATATGATTATGAGCAGTAATAAATTGTGCTCGAAACATTGTCATCAGTAAACAACACTGTATAACACTGTGAGACTTCATCAAAACAAAAATTTACCCATAATGGAATTATACTCAACCACAGTACACAATTTTTATTCTTATATCAATGGTACTGGACAGCTGTCTCTTCAGCCCAGTTTGGGACTCTTCAACAGTACGCACCCATTAACGGGGTTCGAACCCAGGACGTTCTGGTTACAAGGCTAGCCAGCTCGTAGACCATTTAGCCATTGGGACCCAATCCGATGGCCAACCCATGAATTCTAACCTGTGCAAATTCACGACATTGCGCGAACACTTAATGTCTTCGACGAATAAATGTCCTCACCTTCGACCTGCTGTAGTTAAAGTACCCTCCATACAATAATCAGTAATAATAATCACATCATGTTTTTTCTGGACCTTATTTATGAAATGTACAGAATTTTCACAGGAGTTTATCGCATAACACTTTCCCTTTGTACAATGTCTTCAGACAAAAGTATTAATTAATTGACAGTATTATATCCTGTGACACAATAGTCTCAGAGGTGAAGCCAAAACCATTCGTTTATGATATATCTGCTTTGTTTCATTTTAATAAATCTGCGGAATCTGGTTAAAAGCCAGCTGTAAGATGGTCAGAAGAAGTACATTTTGAGACACAAGGATTTATCTGAAGAACAGTTATCTCATGTGTTGAGACACGTTGCCATTCACAGTCAGACTGTTTCGTCACATTTAATAGGAATTTTCGAATCAGGCAGAAGCTAGTAAACATTTTAAATATACGCAAGAGTAGATATTACCTTTAGAGATCATAATTTATTATTATTATTGTTTTCTTAGGTTCCTAGTGGAACATTAGGCTTCAACTGCACGTCTCCAGTTGCTTCGGTTTTCTGCTATACTTTTCACCTCCATCCATGTTAGTCTATACTCTTTCAACTCCTCTTCACACGATCTCCTCCATGTCACTCTTGCATTGACGTCCCACTCGCAGCTTCCCTTTCGATCTGGTTCCACTCGAGCAATGACCTGACGCGCGCGCGATATCACCCAGAGGCCTCCTCAGCTAGCGAGTGTCCAATCCATCTCCACTTTCTCCTGCATATTTGTTGGGTGGGCGATTGGTTCTTGTTTTGTTTGTTCCCATAGTTTCTTGTTGGTGGTTCTGTCCGACCCGACCATCTGATCTTCAGTATAGAGCCAGCGAAGACAGTTGGTGATAAAGGTCTGCAATCTGTTGGAAATATTCTTTGTGACCCGCCCGTCAAGTTTCTGATCCATATAAAAGAGCTGACTGACTTGACGTTTGTATTGAAAATCCGACCGAATTCTGTTGTTGATGCTGGCTGAGTGACGAAGATTTCCAGATTAATTGTTTCAGGTTGATGAATGTGTTTCTCGCCTTCCCGATTCTCGCCCGATTTGATATACTCGTCCTTTCCGACTGGCTGTAGTTGAGTTGATACTCCCTAGATAAGTGAATGAAGTAACTAACCTCTTTAAAATCCCTCCCGTTGATGGTGATTGGCGCTGGATGTTGCTGCTGCTGCTGTTGTTGTTGGCTGGCTGGTTATTTTCATAACCTCCATCTTGTCTATGTTCACCTGGAGTCCTGTCTTCGCCGGCTGCTTCTTCGACCAGTTTGTTGGTTTTCGCTTGTAAGTCTTCGATTTTGTGTGACATCAAACGTAAATCATCCATGCGTGAAATCCAGTTCCCCCAGGTTGTTCACGTCGGTCCAGGATATCCCTGTCTGCCATAACATAATCGATTAAAATAAACCAAATGAGAGAAAATACGTGCAATAGGCAGGGATGGAAGTTTTTTGGTAGCCCAAGTTTTCTAAGCAGGTCGCTGGAGGACAGTGAACGGCTCAGGAATTATTAACGTTGTTTGTTGTTATAGTAAAAAGGGAAATATAAATTTTTTTTTTAATGTCCAATCACTTGATACAAACAGGCTTTAAGAAAATGACAGGTGGATGAATTAAGAGGAGTGAAGTAATTTCACATGATTATCATTGGTCAACTACACAAACCCTTTGAATATGCGAACATATTTTCTTTATCACTCTTGAGAGGAAAAAGAAGGCACGAATCCTTTTTTTATGTCTTCATGTTACGTTCACTAATGTGAGCGTTATTTACACTTGAATAGAATAACACAGACTATTTTTTCATTAAAAAAGATGATTTTGTGAGAACAACTGTGGTTTCGAGAAATTCTTTCCTCTTCAGGCTCTACAGTTATGAATCCATGAATTTGACTGCAATACAAATAGACATTAAAGGCATGTGAAAATTATAGTGGTAACTGTCTACATTGGGAGTACGAGTCTATGATGGAATGACATTTCGACAACTAACATTTTTGCTTGAGTAGTGTGTGTACGTCGTTGGCATAGCGGTTAGGACGCTCATCGATCATGCACATGGTTCGGAGTTCGATCCCCAGCTACCGACGCACTCATTTACCTCGCTAAGCCAGAAATATTTCTGGTAAAGAGGAAAGGTTGAGCATGAGGCTAGCAACACCATCCTGTGAAATCAACACTGCTACAGAAACTTCAGGCCACTACCTAGAATCCCTATATTCCACTGGGGAACGTGAAGGAAAAAAAAAGTGTGTGTACGATGTACAGTCATTCAGAACACAAGATAAAATGTGAATTAGTTGGAGGATTTCATCACGAGCTAACTGACATTAGTTATAGAACTATTAGAAACAGTCTAGAAGTAGTGGATAGCTGTATCGTCCTAGTTTGGGACTCTTTATCAGTACGCACTGACCCCGTCGGGGTTCGAACTCATAGACAAGTTAGCCACTGAGACCCAATCCAATTCTAACTTCTGCCAATTGGTGACATAGCCTGACCACTTCGCAATGTCTTCTTCGATGACTTGCTGCTTCACTGTCAACCTGCTACACCCTACTGGTCACGGCTTCCCACTGGAACCCCAGGTCACTTCTTGAATAAGACCAGCCACTAATGAACATCAAATAAATTTTCGGGGACTGGTTGACGTCATGACCTGATATCAGCTCATGATGAAATCCACCGACTAGTCAAACGAAATCCCTACAAAAGGAATACTAGAAAATGTGAACTTACACAACGGTGACATACTAATGCTTTTCTAACTGTTATCATATTTACAAAATCCTCTTCATTTCACTTCACTAAATTCATTATTATTGTTATTAATTGACGATCGTTCACCACATCATCGTTATTATTATTATTTTACAAACATGCTTCTTGTGTCTTAAAACAATTAGTTCCTTTTATGAATTTAGATAAAGCAATAAGAAGACGTAATTTGTCTGAATCGTGTAATACTGTATTTGCCCACAACACATTTCAAACAGTCTGACTTCTCATAAGAATATATATAAAATTAATAGAGTTAAGAGGTGAGGAAATAGACGTAAGTCAAGTTAAAAGGACATATTGAAGGTCAAAATAACAATGAAGACCGCTAACCAAATAACAGAGGTATTAGTACATCTACGCTGACTGGTGTCAAAACAAATTTTACTGAGAAAGGTTTAGTGTGATGATGAATTGTTGCCTCAAACGCATAAATGGGTGGTTTAAACTTCCTAATTGCTGGCTGGGGCTTCCACAAACTTTAGGGTAAGCGCCAAACACGTTTTATAGATAGGTTTAAAAGACGTGTAAACATCAATTTTATGTCCTGTCTCTATAATATGTTTCGCAATACAGGAGCTAGTTCTTCTGTTTCACCAATAATGGGTTCTGAAGATTCTATTTGTTTCTGGAGCCATTTAGGAATATGCTCTGAAGCCATTTCTTACTCACAGAGATCGATGAGTGTTCCTTATGTATGTGTGTCCACACGCACATTCAAACTTTTAAATGCAGTGGGATGTAACATCATTTTTCGCAAAGTTCAACCTTGAAATTATGTCTAGTCCACCCCATTCGTTGGTTTGTTTTCTGTAGTATTCATATTGTCTCACACGCACCAGTGATTACAGTCACCCTCGAAACCTGTAGTTTTGTTGACTATATGTGTAACCGGAAGGGTCTCGGTTCGAAACCCAGTGGATGAGCACTGCCTATGATTCCCAGATTAGGACGAAACAGCTGTACAGTACTCCGTGGTTTTCAGTGTTCTCTAAATGATTCCAACCCATGGTCAAACTCGTTAAAAAATAACTGACTATTGTTCCATTCCATCTTACTTATACTTATTACACAATACACATTTCTGGTATGATTCTAATTTGCCTTTACTGGCTGGCTATTGTATGCTTAAATTCATGGGTTTATAATTGTTGTTTCTCAACTTTAAGTCTTTGAGTTTGCCTGACTTTAGATATAAATCATTCGCGAAGTCCAAATTTCGTAGAATTTTCTTGCCGCTCAAACGTATTCCTGTCCTGTCGCTCTCCACGCTCAGTGTGCCACATAATCCTAGTCCCCGCAATTAAGAATATTATTGGCGGTAGAAGGAATCCTTCTCTACAGACACCTCACTGAGTTTTCCGTTGTGGACTCCAAGGCACTGCCATATAACTGTTGAATGAAGCTAACTTAGAGATTCGGGGCACTCCATAGTGTGAAAGTAGTAGTTACCAAATTGCTTCGTGATCAACACTGTCGAATGCCTTTTCAAAATGCATAAAGCTGAGGCAGAGGTTTGACTGCCATTCCATGCTTTGTTCCATGATGATGATGCGTAGAGTTACAAGTTGATGCACACATGATTTGCCTTTCGTGAATTCGACTTGTTCCGGGTTTTTTTTTCCTTCACGTTCCCCAGTGGAATATAGGGATTCTAGGTAGTGGCTTGAAGTTTCTGTAGCAGTGTTGATTTCACAGGATGGTGTTGCTAGCCTCATGCCCAACCTTTCCTCTTTACCAGAAATATTTCTGGCTTAGCGAGGCAAAGGAGTGCGTCGGTGGCTGGGGATCGAACTCCGAACCATGTGCATGATCGATGAGCGTCCTAACCACTGTGCCACCAACGCACTTGTTCCGGTTGGTGTTCTAAATTGTAGTCCTAGAAGATTATGACTGCTTCCTCAAAGGTACTTTTTGTTTCGTTTACTCTTTTGAAGCAATCAGGATCAATAAAGTGAATTAAGCTGTGGTAGCCAGCGTCAATGGTGTCACTTTCATAGAGTATGTGGGCTTTAAGGTTTTACAATATAAAGTTAGATTAGTAGAAAGTATTTAATTTACGAAATCTCTCCTCAGTTCAAATAAAAGTCTTCTTTGTTTATTCCTCAGGGAATTCACACCTTACTTTCACTGAACAAATGAAATCAGACTCTGAACGCTTAAATTTTTACTGAGAGCTCTTTTCATTCATTGTATAAAATTAATTATTTCCACCAATAATTTATATTTTTATTTATTTATTTTCTATTTTATTTCATCATTGAAGGTTAGTAAGATAAGCCTAGTTGATTTAGCTGGAAGTGAACGATCCGATGCAACAGGTGCAACTGATGTCCGATTGAAAGAAGGTGCGAACATTAATAAATCGCTTACAACACTAGGGAAAGTTATAGCTGGATTAGCTGATATGGTAAGTTCAATAAAATTTTTAAAAATAAGCATTTTTGATATGACGTAGAAATACTTCATCGTCATGGATAATACTTTATGTGCAGGTTAAATCGAAAATATTTTACTGATAATATTTGAGTAGTATTTTGCCATCCTCGTGAAGTAAAGTTTGGTCACCAAAATAACCTTATTCGATAAGCAACATATAGGAATACTAAAACAATGGGTACCTTGGATAAATTTGCATAAGGCATTTTGAAGACAATTGTTGTGAGATGATATCTTCATTTCGCAGTTTCTCTACAATCGCTTCACAACGAACATGGTTCACAATAATAAAATTAAATAAGACGCATGACAATTACTCAGCTATGTAAAGCAAAAGTACAATATTGATGACCAATCATATTTACAGCATTCTATTGCTTTTACCTATATAATCGTAATCACAACTGCAGGTGAACTTGCAGATACAGTTTGAAGTACAGTTCATAGAATTTTGTTCTTTAATTGTAGGTACAGAGATGTAAAGTGTTCGAGATATGAGGGAAATAGATGAAGCGTGGAATGTGAGTTTGATGGCTGACCGAAGTCTTTGATCTAGCTGTCAACTGCATAATTTGATCACCCTTGAATGTTAGGTTAATAGAGATATCTTTCTTTGGTACAGAAGCTGTCTTTTCAAGATGTGATCTGCCCTTACAGTAACGACTGATGAAGTTTTCTAGATGACTGTTAGCTGTTAAAACCCTGTTTAATCATATTCATCCAAATATCCGACTGACTTCCGAATCCGAATCGAATAACAAACTCGGTTATTTGGTTATTTCAGTAACTAGGAGAGAAGACTGAACAATTAAGCGATCTATATTTCGTAAGCAGACATGAAGATAACAGTTTATTCTCATTTCACCAGTTTTGTTTCTATCCAGTGTAAACGTTCCCCAGTGAAATGCTTATTTTCAAGGGCCCGCAAAATATGCACGAGTGATACAATGACAAAAGAACTTCTGTACATACACTCAGTTTTATTAGCTGACGGTTATCCACAAAACATCATCAGCTGTCACAGCAAAGATAGACCAACTAATGTACCAAAGAAAGCTATCTCTATTAACCTGACATTCAAGGGTGATCAAATTATGCAGTTGACAGCTAGCTCAAATACTTCGGTCAGCCATCAAACGCACATTCCACTCTGCATCTATTTCCCTCACATCTCGAACATTTTCCCTCCCTGTACCTATTATCAAAGGACAAAATTCTTCAGACCCTACTTAAAACTGTGTCTAAAAGTTCACGTGCAGATGCAGTGACAACTATATTGGTACGTTTCAATATCGTCGAAAAGAACATGTTCCAAAATGGCTATTAAGGCACACAGAAAATCGCAATGCAATTAATCTGAATAGAAATCAATCAGCATGATCTATTACAAAGCACCCATTAATGTCTGGTCACAAAGTCAGTATTAATGACTACTTCTCAGTTATTTCACACAACTTCAATTCATGATTATTAAAGACTATGGAAGAACTTTGAATAAGTCATATGCATTCCAAATTATTTGTTCAAAAACAATAGACTTCGACCTTCTCGCCTACCATGGACTACTTGACCTATTTAAATATGATTGGTCATCAGTATTGTACTTTTGTTTTATGTAACTGAGTAATTGTCATGTATTTTATGTTATTTTATTATTGTGAACCATGTTAAGTGTAAAGTGATTGTAGAGAAACCACGAAAGGAAGATATCATCTCGCAAAACCCAAGAGAACAACAAATATGAAATTACCACAAAAATTCAGTTTTTGAGAACAGAGAAGTGACATCTGAAAACCTACACAGAATTCTTAATAAAATAGTCATAGTTAGTTGAATCCACATAGTAATATACACCACAATAGAAATGTTATTTTCGCTTCTTTGTTTGCTATTTTACCTCATAGTTCCTACATCGTCGATGATATCTTAAAGGCTTTACAATCACAATCGTATTTTGTAAAACGTATAGCAGCTTGTCACTGCTACACAACCGACCCAGTTACTCAGAAGCAGTTTCTGAAGCTAAAAAAAGATGATGTAATGAAGGGTGACAATTAGCGAAGTGAGCATTCGAAATTAAATGAAGTGGCAAGTTTTTACGAGTTTGAACACGGATCGATAGAGAACCATTGAAAATCAGCACTGGAGTACTGAACAGCTGTTTCATAGTAGTGTGGGAACCATTAACAGTACTCACCTACTGGGTTTCGAACCCACAACCTCCTAGTTGCATTACTAACTCGTATTCCATTCAGCGACTGTGACCCAATTCTATAGCCCATGAATTCTAACTTCTAACAATTCGTGAAAATTATTAATAAATGAGGAGTAAGTTGTGCAGATTTTGAAAATGACTTCGTCGACAGAGAAAGTTTTCTTCACATTATTTAGCATTTTATTGATTTCTGTGAAGCACAACTACGGAATAAACACATTGGATCATAGGAATCATTAAAGAGACAGTCTCAGCGAAGGAAATTTTCTTTCCGATGAAGTCATCAACTAGGCTGTACATTTGTGTATTTATATTAAATGTGTGTGTGAAAGTTTCAAAATTATTTCAGGTCAAAGGTTAGATTAATAAAATTACTTAGTGTGATAAATAGAAGATAGGTAGTAATACTGTTCTAGGAATTCTCAAATATTGGTTTTGTAGGGATTTTTTTTGATTGGTTGAAGGATTTCGTCATGAGCTGACAGCAGGTTGAAGGTGAGGCAGTAACTCATGAATTAGTAGAAGTTAGAATTCACGGATCATTGGATCGGTCCTCTAATATCGACAATGATCTTCATGATTGCAGTAGATTGGATAATGAAACAGAAAGCGGTCAATGAGGAAACAGGCATAAAATGAACTCACACAAAAAACTTGGAGGATCTGGACTTCGCGGATGATGTATATGTCTGATTTCCCATAAACTGTAAGATAAGCAAGTGAAAAGCAACAAGCTGGCAGAAGAAGCATCCAGTGAAGTTAGGACTTTAAGTGAACATAGATAAAATAGAGGTGATGAAGATTCCTGGCCAACACCAACAGCAACAACAACAACAACAGACAACAATCAGCCAGCATAAATGGGAGGAACCTGAAAGAAACAACCTCCTTTACCACTTACCTAGGAAGCATCATTTCAACTGCAGGCGGAACTGACGAGGATTTCAAAGCAAGGATCGGGAAAGCAAGACAAGCTTTCATTACTCTCAAGTCGGTGTGGAGGTCAACAGGACTCAGCATGAAAATCAGATTCAGATCCGGATTTCCAACTCCAATGTGAAATCAATCAGTGCTGCTTGCTATACGGCGCGTCATAAAGAGCATCTCCAACAAACTTCAGACCTTCATTAACAGTTGTCTTCGCTCAATACTCAAGATCAGATGGCCAAAAGAGATCAGAAACAGGGCAATGAGCGAACCAACACAGCAGGAACCGATTGCGAAACAAATTAGGATGAAGAAATGGAGATGGATTCGCTATACTCTGAGGAAACAAAAGATCAAGTGACATCACTAGACAAGCCATTGCTCGAGTGGAACCCGAAAGGGAAGCGGCGAGTTGGTCGTCAGTGCAAAGGTGACTTGGAGGAGGTCATGTGAAGAGGAGATGAAAGCATGTGGGCGGACTTGGAGCGGAGTGAAAAAGTCGGCAGAGAACCGAAGGCAATGGAGACGTGCGGGTGAAGCCCTATGTTCCTCTAGGAATTAAAGGATATAATAATAATAATGGATCGGGCCTTAGTGGCTGCTCAATGGTCTGCGACCTCGCCTTTTATCCGGAAGGTTCTGGGTTCGAACCTCTGCGGTGGGTGCATGCTGCTGAAGAGTCCTAAACTAGGACGGAGCATTGTCCAGTACTCTCAGGTTTTCCAGCGGTTCTCTAACTGATATCTTTTAGCTCATGATGAAATCCTTCAACCTGTTCTAGAAATGTTTCATTTCAAAGGTCAGATTATTAAAATTACAATGTGTAATAATCAGGAAGATCGGGTAGAAAAGATATAGTAAGAATATAATTACTGGAAAACTCGTCAGTTTGTACAATTACAGATTAAGGAAGTAGTATTAACAAAATAGGTAGGAAGTTCGGACACATAAAAAGAAATTAAAGACAGCAACCGCATTCGGTAATGCTGACAGGAACTAGAAACGTAAATATAACAGGAATAAGCGGGATGGTTGGACAAGAAAGGTAACTGGATAATCCTCAGTTGGTGGGACTAACGTTTCATGATGGCCACTGCAGGGACAACGGTCGGAGATATTTCTTTTAAACAAGATGATCAGCCTATCTGGGAATCCACTGTAGGATAGACGAAAAGATAGTCTTGATCTTCCCTTCCAGTCTCTTCTATCTCACAGCTTTAGATTTCATTTCATCTATAAGATTTCCTACACAGGAACGCTTTTTGTTTTCCTAGGCATTTCAATACTTTTATTGTAAATGAATACTTTTCTGGCATAAAAATAAAGTGTAGAGTGAGTCACATTTGGAAATAGGATCCTTCAACTGAAAAAATTAGTTATTTTAGTTACAACCTTGTAAAACTGAAGTGTGTTCATGTTTGTATCTAAACGTCCACGTTTTTGTTTGTAAAACTTATCTATGCACAACAATTTCGTAAGACGAGATTATCCCTAAGATTATAAAAATCTCTTAGAAAGAAAACAACTGAAGATGACGTGAATTGTACAATTGGGGATGACGTTTGTTTTTACAAGGGAACAACATATGTCAATGTCTGTGATGTGGATGAAAAAATAAAAACCAAAAAAAAAAAATTGAGTACATAACAAACCAATTAGTGATGTGTACTCACATAAATACGAATAACAACAAAGTAGTATTGCCAACTGACAAGCCTCTCACAACTGTTCTTATCCTCCCTGTGTGTGTTTACTGGTGAGCATAGAGTAGTCATCAGAATGGATAAGCAATAACATCTCCTAGATGTAATCTCTAGTGTTTAACCAAATGATTGAGAGGGTAAACTGTTCAGATTGATATGATTTGATGATGTTGTATTTATTACCTGAGAGAGTTTGGTGATTCAAAATGAAGTTAGGATTGAAGATGTTTCTTTTGTCGTAGATAGACAATACTTATTCAGACTAGAGAAGAACAAAAACAATTTCAATTCTGTGTATTTCTACGGTCTAAATAAAACTCTTATCTTTTAAAGACTTTCTGCTCTCTCTCTTAACTAAGAGGAAAAATCAGAAGACTAGCTTGAGCCCTTTGAGAAAAATAGATTATAAGATATAAGGATTACGAATAATTTCACTTTTTAGATTTCTTCCCAAAACCAATATTAGTAAGAGAAATCATTGAAAACTAAGAAGTACTGAATACCTGTTTCATCCTGTATCTGGACTCTTTATCAGTGCACTCATTAGTGGCTTTTAGATGGATGGCTTATAGTTGTCGTGGGAAATCGTGATTAGTGGCGTCTACGGTGTGAAGCTGAAATATCTACCCATCGAAGCTATTGGTTGAGGGTAGAGCTACATCACTTATAGAATTCTAACATAAATGGTCAACGAGCTTGATCATATAGTTTGAAGGTCTTGGTTGCAATCTTCTGTAGAGTCGTGATTGGAGACTGGTGAAGCGTTCCAGACTGGGACAAAACATCTGTTTAGTGTCTATTGGTTCTTGGTGATCTTTCTACCTGAAATTGTTTCTTGATGATATTTAACAAGTGACATAGATTTATGATACAAAAATACGTCACATTACTAGATAACTGCTTTGATTGGTTGTATAACGTCGGGTATCTGATTATCTAGTCAATTATGACAGAAACATTTGCTCCAGTATCAGGCTTTTACCTTCACAGGTTTTAGGAGTGTGCAAAATTAGAAGTATACAATGGTCATGTTATGGTTATGTTTATTATCACGCAAACTCGACGACATGCAGGCGGAAAGTAACAAACTGGTTCAAGAAGCAGCTGAGACAGGATTTGAGGTGAACATAAAGAAGACAGAGATGACGAAGATAACCAACCAATAGCTCAACCAGCACTAATCACCATCAACAGCTACCTTCTCTGGCTCCATACTAAATATCGAATGGTCGGTTGGTAAGAAATGGCAACAAGAAACTGTGGTTGGGAACAAGTCAACCAAGAGCCGATTGCTCAAAAAATGTGTAGGGGAAGATGGAGATGGATTGGGCATGCTCTGAGGACGCCTTCGAATGACATCGTGGACCAGGCCGTTGCGTGGAATCCAAAATAGTCGTGACAAGTTTTCCATCCAACGTTGGCATGCATGAAGGAAATCGTCCGAGTATGTGCAATCGTGGACCCAGCTGAAGAGGATGGTAGAAAGTAGAATAAAGTGGAGGCTTATGTTGTTACCCTTGGGAACCGAAAGGACTAATAATAATAATAAGTAGTCACTGAGGACCTTCAAGTCACCAGATGATCAAGTGTTAAAGTAAATAATCACCGATAATACTGGCAGAAGGTGACACTATAAATCGCAAATTGGTAAAGTTGAAATTCATGCTAGTTTGGTGCGAGCAGGCTGCTAGCCAATTTGTAGAAATTAATCGACGCTGATTGGTAGACATTAATCTAGGCTGATTCAACAACCAATCACAGCAGACTTAAACGTGGGCAAATATGACTCGCAGATAAATGGCTCTACTTTCCGAGAAATATCGAAACGGCCAATCAGGAGACTGTGTTTGTCTGCTTAACTTCCGAGAAACAACCAATTAGAAGACTGCCTTTTTCTGCTTGCATAAGCCTTATTAATGTACATAAAATATATAAATACGCGTTGATTTTGGTAATAAAACGATCTGTTGCCTGGCCCTTGTCTTCTGTTGTTACACGAATAGCTAAATGTTAGCATTCACATCTTATAATCTGAAGGTCCTGGATTCGACCCCTGGTTGGGTCATGGATGGTTATATTGATAATTGCCAATAGAAGAAGAAAACAGACGTCGAGTATATTGCCTGGTAGGGAACACTTCTCTAACTGGTGTCACTTCGCAATAAAACCTAACTTTATCATAGTCTATATTCATCCTTTTTTACATTTTATTATTTCGTGGAGGTAAATCGAAGGTTAGCCACATTCCAACGAACGTTCTCAAAACAGATTAAAATATTTTAGTAGGTGAATCCCACTGCCAGTGATATAAAAGAGATGCAGATATCAACCTTTCAGATTCCTCAAGTTAAAATGGTTAACTTCTTCGCCATCTACTTTGAGTATTATTTGATAGTGATCATCTTGTGATTTGTTATATGGTTCATCTTTTGATCGGACCACCATGACTCACTATCAGACTTTATCATCATTTTCTCTTACCCTGGTCCTGGTCTAATAGTCAACTAATCAGAATATTCGTATTCCGTAGATCTAGCCGAATCGCCTGTCAGTCAGAACAATTTATTCTTTTTTGATAGTTACGTGTCTCATTGAAGCAGAAAGTACCACAGACGAATGTGTCTATCTAGTATATCTATTGAGCTGACCACTGTGTCAATATTATTATACCTACCCATAAGTCCATTCAGCCATATCAGCTGTCCACACGATCACATCAAGTGATGACAGGTCCATAACAGTCATATCAGTCGCTGTAGTCTTATTTCATTATGTAAGCATAAAGCATTTTATGTATCCACATCGATATTGTAGTAGTAGTACTCAATAAGTTTGAATTCTTTGGTGAACAGATGTTTTGTATGTGCACAAATACTGTCCATATAGGACATTCCTGAACAGTCTTGACCTCTGAACGTTGATATCCCTTACAGTCAAGAGTATTTATAGGTTTGTAATTATATGTTATGAATGCATAATTTTGCTTAAATTGAGGAGGGGAGTAACTTTAACGCATGCATTAAAAGTATTGAAGGCATAATTCTTACAGTTGGGTAATTTATACATCAACGAATGAAGTCCTTAGTCCTTAGTCATGAGTATTGACTGCTGTCAAGACAAAAAATTCATAAGAGTACTTGAAACGATTAATCGATTTCATAAATTTTGATGAAGTAGTATAAAGGCGTGATTTATCTGAGTCAAATAATGTAATAAGGAGGACTCATCCACCTTTTCAACTAAGACTTTCATAAACTAATCGAATCTTCTGAGCCTAGTGATAATAAGAACAGATGAACTAGCCATATTATTGACAAACTGATTATTCGATTTTAAAACAAGCAACAAAAGGGTTAATAAACCAGGATTTAATGATGGATTCATCAAATTTCGGTAGAACTAGTCAACTGCTGAGTACTCTACATACACGGATATGTATATATATTTTTGAAATTACATTGGGAGATATAAGAACGATAAGCAAAAAATGGGGAGAGGGGTTTGAGAGATTAAAATTAAGATAAAATGCATCACGCTTCAATTATATCACTTAGATTAACATTTGGCCATTAGAGAATATATCAAGAATTGCAAACAGAGTAATATCAATAGCAATAGTTATAATGATAATAATAATAATAGCAATTATAATAATGTTGAAGTGAGTTAAGATAATGCTACTGATAAAAGATGGTTTTAAATCAATGAATAATAATAATGATAATAATAATTAGAGGTAGAATAATAAGTAGAACGTATTACTATGGTAGATTCAGAGTGACGACCATCTTTTTTTGTACACAGAGACCTGGTTTATAAACTCGAATTGCAAGCATCTTCCTGTTTCTTTGTCTGCTGACAATAACAGTGAATGACTTGACGGCGCGCCAATATCATGTCCACAGTCCACAAGATGTTTTGTTATTGAGGTTTTTGGCACTTTGCATTCAGTTGTTTTCAACCATTTTGGCAAATGCTCAATCATGCCAGTAGACAACCAACTTTTCTGTATGACCTACTGTTATGTACTCGTCGCCAAATTATTGTTATGTACTGGTCGAGAATTTAATAGCCCTGACGCAAGAAAGACGGAAATCAGAAGACCACTAGGTTTGCGATGATGCTTCTATTTTCCAAACACAAGGAGAATCAAAGTCTCACACAGGAGTGTGAGGGCAAAATATGTATGAATGTCCAAACAAGTGTGAACAATCAATAGACAGTCTTAACATGACTGGCTAATTATAATGGAGTATCGATCCATACATACATAGCAAAATATAGCAGACATGTCAACAAACACACATATTATATATAATATAGGGGGAATATACATTGTTAAAGGAGACAGGTTCATCAAAGTGAAATGGTCACAGACTAAGAGAGCAACAGAAAGAGAGACCACCATACACACACACATTTATATATATATATATATATATATATATATATATGGATACATATCATCTACTTATTCGCTTCCACAAACACACTCAAACTGATGTAAGCAGTTTGAAGTGTCGAGGACTGGCGACTGATCTTACATTACTTGTTTATACCTCTGTCGGCTATTGGATAGTAAACTCAAGAATTATATTGCATATAAAAATAAAAGTCCAAATTAGGAAGATATCTAAACAGTACATTACAATTATTAAGATAAATAAATAACTTTTAAAAGACTACACTTACTTGCAAATGGCACTGAGTCCACAAATTTAAAAATATAATGTAGAGGTACACTCTCCAAGGGGATGTTGAATTCTCTTTGGATGAGAATACGAGATTCCTGTAAATTCCAATTTATCCAACCAGAGAATCAGCCTAGCGAACAGACAGTTGAAGAGATGTAGAAGACGAAGCGTGTACAAAGACAAGTGTATTTCCAATAAATAAAACAAAAGATATTTGCAATGTGTCATTTTTTGCATTTAACAAGTGTAAAAAATCATCGTCTTGGACTCTACACCTCTTTTAAACCTGTCTGTAAAACGTGTTGAGGGCACATCATAAAGTTTCTGGAAGGCCTAGTTATTAGGAAGTTTAAACCGCATATATACATTCAAAAGCATTTCGTCATCAGGTTAAACCCTTCTCGGTAAACTTTGTTGTGATACCAGGGGAGATGTACTGTTAGCAACTTTCTTTGGTGTAGAGATGTCCAGTGTATATCCCTTTAACTTAACCTTAGTCTATTTTCTCATATTTTTCATATATGACCCTATGGTAAGTACATGCGCCATCAGACTGTTCGAAATGTGTTGTGCAAATATATTATACGATTTAGATTACTCGCGTCTTCTATTCGCTTTAGGCGTGTGTCAAAAATAAACGTTATGTATTTTTGATTTCCAAGACTGAGGCAGTACAAACATTTTTCTGGCATAAGTATCCTTTAAAATTTGAATTTTGTTGCTTTTCAATGTTGATGACTCTTTACATTCAGAGTGGAACATAAAAAATACTTCAGAAGCACATCTCCATTGGACATGGTTGTCTGTTACTACTCTCATTTTGCTCCAGGAGTTTCCACTTCCCTATCCACATGACCTTCGCCACGTTACCCTCTGTCTAACAACCAGCTAACCGGTACTCATTCGACTAACATTGGAAAATCTGCTAAGTGTGTGATGTCACTCGAAAGCGTATGTCAAATTCGTCACCATTTCTATCTACAGGTTTACTGGCTGTTCACTTGAATAAGACTTTATTGTGACGTCTCATATAATGTTGAACTTTCGGAAAACGATACTAGAGAAGGACCAAGATCTTCCAAAATCTAGATTAGTTGACCCGAATAAGATAAGAAGTCTAGAGAATAGTTCAGCTATAGTACTCACTACATGCAATTACACACAACCATACAATAAGATGGATGGATAAGATGACAGTTTTAAAATCTAATGTCACAGGGTGGAGGTAGAGATTGATAACGGACTGAGGCTTTATTTATCGAATCACCTGCAAATACGTGTATTAGGAATGATTCAACACCTGTCCTAAATATCTGGAAAATTATACTACCCCTACGACTAATAGGAGAGGACAAAGAAAACTTTAAAACTCAGGTTTCAAAGTCGTGTGATTACAGGTGATGTGTTTTTGATGTGGTTTTGTTCTCTGAGCTGGATGGTTAGTTTGCGAAGCTTTCATCACCCTACTGGGTGACATCTTCAGCGCCCACACTTCAATTCGATGAAGTGAGCTTTTAGATTTCTCCACGAGTTTATTAATCATCTCTCCTGGTGGGTGACCTTGGACGTGATTGGTTGTTTGTGTGTGTTTTCACACCTTCTAGGTTACTTGTATTGGAACCGGTTGTTTCTTTGACCTGAACTTTGACCCTTTGTGTAGTGACACACAGACAACTACGGACATCAATTCGACTGGGACAACGTTCAAATATTAGACAAAAAATAAATAACAAGAATGCTAGAAAATTTTTAGAAGCTTGGCATTCTAGTGAATCATCAATCAATAGACACATCGAGATAGAAAAAAGTTATCAACCAATAAGAAAGAAACTTCACACACAAAGGGTCAAAGTTCAAGTCAAAGAAACAACCGGTTCCAATACAAGTAACCTAGAAGGTGTGAAAACACACACAAACAACCAATCACGTCCAAGGTCACCCACCAGGAGAGATAATTAATAAACTCGTGGAGAAATCTAAAAGCTCACTTCATCGAATTGAAGTACGGGCGCTGAAGATGTCACCCAGTAGGGTGATGAAAGCTTCGCAAACTAACCATCCAGCTCAGAGAATACAACCACATCAAAATCATCCACCTGAGCTACAAATCTTCTCTATCATATCCAGGTGATGTGTTTCTGAACAGCGGTTCTCTAACTGATGTCAACTCATGATTAAATCTTTCATGCAATCAAACAAAATCCCCACAAAACCAATACTTGAAAATTAATCTGATGCTCACTAGTGACTGGCCCTATTCATGTAGTTAACCTGGGGTTCTAGTGGGAAGTCGTGACCAGTAGGGTACAGCAGGTCAAAGATGAGGCAGTAACTCATCAAAGAAGACATTGCGAAGTGGTCGCGCTATGTCGTGAATTGGCAGAAGTTAGAATCCAAGGACCATTGGATCGGGTCTCAGTGGCTCAATAGTCTACGAGGTCGCCTTGTAACCAGAAGATCCTGGGTTCGAACCCCGGTGGGTGCGTACTGATGAAGAGTCCCAAACTAGGGCGAAACAGCTGTCCGGTACTCCCAGGTTTTCCAGTGGTTCTCTAGCCGATGTCAACTCATGATTAAATCCTCCATGCAATAACAGATTGTGTTTGAAACTGTGTCATCCAGTAAATAATACTGTTTCACTATGTGATACATTTAATAAACAGATTCATATGGAATGATTGAATATTCTCTTAGACCTAAGAGACACTTTTGAAATGTTTTGGTCACACTTAACATTTTCCTTCAAATTATGAAGTTTTTCAAAAACGATTGTGCTATGAACTGGTATTATATTGAAACACTTCTATAAAACAACAGGCTGTGAAGTATCTTTTCCTTCTGGTTTCAGACTCATCGACTATGTGCAAGTACATCTTGACATACTTGAGCTGGCTGATTGGACTTAAGTTTCCACCAAGTAAGGCGTTAAGACAAGCAGTCGCCGAACATTGGTTCGATGATATTAGATGGTTGGAGGAAATCGGCAGGAAGCCTTGCACCTAGGTAATAATAATAATAATGATAACAGCTAGGGTAATAATAATAAGAATACAAGTGAAAATTGCCGTTGGCTTGTGTCACACAGTATTGGCAATGTGGTATAGAAATCCTAACATGTTTAAAAATATTGAATATAATGTTCTCTTTACATGATATGGTGAAGGGAAAAACAAAGATTACAGCCGTCATGGAGATAAGTTGGTGTTTGCAATTATGAGAGTAAAACAGAGAAGTAACAGGACCATAAATATAATAGAAGTAATAAAAGTAAAACTTGAAGGTATATAAGGATGGATGGAGGAAATTGTTTATTTACTAGATGAAAAAGGTTAGTTAATTCTTGCCTGACACTATTTTCATCACATAAAATACGTGCCAAGTATGGTATCATAGAATTCTTATACTTAGACGTGCGAGCATACAGTTTTCTGAAGTTACTCCTTGTTCTACCTGAGGAGATGCAAGGTGAAAGCTGAGGGTAAAGCGGATGCTCCAAGTCAGACAAAATCCCTTTAGCAAATTTATTGCACGAAGTCAAATGCCTATCGACAACGACGTTAACTATGTGGTCCACTGGGACACCACTCACTCTACTGACAGTCTTCAGTATTCTACGAATTGTGACATAGTCTTTTTTAAGCAAACCAGGAAAGAATAAGGGTGAGCAATAAAGAAGAATAGGTAGGATGCAAGAGTTTACGAACTGTAGGATGAGGGGTTGAGTTATACCCGAGTGTCTTAACTTCTTAATGTAAAATGTCAAGCGGAATATTTTACTGGAGATTGCTAAGACATGGGAAGACCAGGAGAGATCAGAAGAGAGAATGAGTCCAAGATACTTAATTTCTGATTTGATTCCTATATCATTGTCGTCAATTTTACAAGTGTCATGAGAATCGATGACTTCTTTTAACTGTCGTTTACATCTTAAGCTGAAATCAACAGTTTGACACTTAGAAGGATTCAGTTTAAGACCGTTAGACTCAGACCATTTGCTGACTTCCGATAGAAAGCTATTTATTTTAGTACAATCTAGCTGGGAGTTAACAGCCATTGAAACCGTTAAATCATCAGCATACTTCACAAAGTTTATTTCATCAGAGTGAGGCAAGTCGTGCAAGAAGAAAGAAAAAAGAAAAGGAGAAAGAACAGCACCTTGAGGGACACCAGCTTCAGTAGGCAATGAAGTGGAGGACTTCCCTTTATATACGGTGTACTGCTTTCTATCTGAGAAATAGGAATGCAACCAGTTAACAGCCCAACATTCTGTTTGACTAGCAGCAAGTTTATTTAATAAGATGTCCCTAGGGACCGAGTCGAAAGCAGATGTATAGTCTAGGAAGGCGCAACGAACAAATTTAGCCCCCTTGTCTAGACTGGAAGCAATGTTATGATATAAGACGGCAGCTGCATCTAAAGTGCTTCTACTGTGCTTATAGGCAAATTGTTTAGGGTCATTAAAGGATTTAAGCGAAGGTTCAAGACTAAGTAAAAGTAATTTCTCCATAGTTTTCAAAAAAGGAGACGTAATAGCAATGGGTCTAAATTTGACACATGCTCCAGTAGAAGATTTAGGTATGGGTACAACTTTAATGTCCTTCCAAACGGCAGGCACAATATTATCGGAAAAAGATTTGTTAAATAGATCAGTAAGAGGGTGACACAGAATATCAGAACATTTTTTAAAAATAATACTAGGTACATAATCGGGACCTAAGCTCTGGGAAGGGTTTAGAGACTTGAGGCACTTTTGAACATCATTTGTGTTAAAACCTGGAAAGGGGCTATTATTAACACAAGTGATGCTGGGAAGCATGGCATTTGAGGGAGAGTAAATAAAAGATTTGTTAAGAGTACATACATCAAAAGAATATGGAATATTGTTTATCTGCTTACCACCAGTGATTTCCTTAAATAGTTTCCACATATTAGAAGGATTTTTGCAGGACATGAATTTCTGGTTATATATTACATTCAACCTCTGCATTTCAGACTTAATTAAGAAGTTAGTTCTTTTTACACCAATTTTATCTTTGATTTTATATAGTTTTTCCTTCTCTCTACGAAGCTTTTTAAGTTGAGGCGAGGAGAAACGGTCAAATTTGACGAATAGTGTTTCTTTTGGACAACAGATTTCAAAACAGAATTTCAGATAGGATGTAATATTAGAGATATTGTCATTAAGTGAATCAACATTAAACAAATCCCATCTTGTGTCACTGAGCATGTTTCTAAGATGATGTACGTTCTCATTTGAGTAGCATCTGTGAACAACTTTCTTAGACAAGTTTGAGAGGGCTTTACTGTGTAACTTTCCGTAAATTTTGGGTAAGACTCGTACAATACAATGATCAGAATTGAAGAGTGGGGCTCTTTTACGAGCTTCGTATATTCCAGAATCATTTACAAATACTAAATCAAGTGAAGTATTTTGTCGAGTTGGGAAATTAACAACATTTGCATGGCCCAGCAATGTAATAAAACTGCAGTCGCTGGAGTTGAAGTCGCCGGTCACTATAGATAAGGAGTTACCAAACGAAGCAGCAGCAAAAATAGTGAATTCATCAGCGAAGATAGATAGTTCTGAGGGACTGCAACAAGGTGTGATATAGATATTTGTGACAAAAATGGAGCTGTACTTAGGTAAGTGTTTAGGTCGACATTTTACAGTTATACAGTCAATATTGTCATTTGAGAATTTGAAGCAGACGTTGTTGGCAGTAGACCACTGAGAATTAATAAAAGTGGCAACACCACCACCTCTCTTCTTCTTCGAGCTGCATCGGTCTTGTCTGTAGATTGTGAACCCACTTAAGGAGACTAAATTGTCGTCATATGAATCATGGAGCCAAGTCTCTTGAAGAGTGATTACACCAGTATTACAATATACATTTGAGTATAATAGAGAATGCAAGTAGTTAATCTTGTTCGATAATGACCTGCAATTTGTGCTCATAATCACAGGAACAGTCATCTGATGCATTGGAGTACACTTTAATGATCTCTGCCAACCTCCATGATGCTTTTTCTTAACGTTATTATATACTCGTAAATCAAAGGGTTGAAGACATTTTAAATAATCGCGAGAGTAAGTAATGCGACTTGGATACATAATTGAATGATTAAAACAAAATAAATCCGAGGAAATAGATGCAATATGTAGGATGGAAATTTTGGTAGCCCAAGATTTAAGCAGGCCGCCGTTACATACATATATATATGGTATAACTGTAGATGACTTATATTCTCTATTATTTATGTTATTATTAATAGTTTCACAATTTTTTTATTTTTCGTTTGGCCTTTTCTGATCTTCCTGATGAATTCTAAAGGATAGTTATTTAATTGCATGGAGGATTTAATCATGAGCTGATATCAGTCAGAGAACCACTGGAAAACCTGGGAGTACTGGACAGCCGTTTCGTCAGCTCATGATTAAATCCTCCATGCAATCAAACAAAAATCCCTACAAAACCAATACTTGAAAATAGTTATTTAACACCACAGCCTCTTCTATCTGTTTTAGTTCATCACTTAGGTCTTTTCCTGTGCTACTTAATGCTACTGCTCGGTTTGTTAAACACTTAACTAAGCCTGCCTTAACAGTCAACGGCTGAGATGAATTAAAGTCTAAGTATCTATTAGAATGAGTTGGTTTTCTGTACACACTAGTGTCCAGTTTACCTTCTTCTATTCGTTTTATCTTACAATCTAACATAGCTAATTCTCCTTGCTCATTTTCCGATTCAAATGTGAATTTTATTCCCCCTACTAGTGAGTTTGAGTGTCAAGTAGCTAGAGAAATGCTCTGTTTTTAACAGTGTGAAAGTGTCATCCACATATCTTCACCATATTTTTGGAGTAGAATTAAATGTATTAAGAGCATTACTTTCCCAGTTGTCCATATATATGTCTGCTACGATAGGGGATATTGGCGATCCCATTGCTACACCTTCAGTTTGTCTATATGTTTTACCTTGAAATTTAAAGATAGTAGATGTGAGGCATAACTGAATTCATAAAATAATTTCTTCAATGGGTAGTTTCGTCCTATAAGTGAGTTCAGGGTCCGCAGTTAGTTTTCTTTTAAATGCTTCTAAGGCCATATCGATTGGTATATAAGTATAAAGACTAGTTATATCAAAACTAACCATTTTTTCATCATTCTCTAGTTGAATGTCATTTAGCTTACTTTTCATCTCATATGAATTAGTTAGTTAGTCTAGAGTTTGAACGATTTCTAATGGGGCACAATATTAGAGCTAAGTGTTTCGATAATTCATAAGTAGGGGTATTTCTAAAATCTACTATTGGTCGTATGGGGTAACCTGGTTGATGTATTTTAATAGTACCATATATTCTACTACCATCATTAGTTTTAGGCACTAAATTAAACCATTTAGACTCACCCAGTGATGACTTCATTCTGTGTATAAGTTCTGCTGTAGATTTCTTAACCTTTTTCATTATTGTGTCTACAGGCTTCTTAATTTCTTCCTGTGGACCCGTTTGAATATGTTCAGTAACTTTTTTGATATAGTCAGATTTATCCAGAACTTATGAGTATAGCGAGTTTGAATTCTCTAGGTATTATGTGTGACTTTAACGAGAACCAAGTTTATCATGTTAGAAGAGGACTGGAGAAAGAGACCGTCAGCTGTGTAAGAATGAAAGGAATAATGAGGTCACATAGAAAATGGAAAATAAACATGAATGTTTTTATCATATTTTTCAGAGTTCAAAACGCAGAAAGAAAGGAGATTTTATACCTTATCGTGATTCTGTACTCACATGGCTGTTGAAAGAAAATCTTGGTAAGTGATTATACTTTTTTAATTAGTCATTACGATTCATTATTAGTAATATGGTGTTTTCCTCATTGCACAGCTGAACTGTACTCATTTCATATATTGATTACTTTCATGACGAATCATTCACTGTTGCCTTACTGTCTTAAATTTATCGCTCATCGAACACATTCTATAGTGTTCAGTCAGGTCAAAATATTTTCAAGTGTTGGTCTGAAGGATTTCATCATGAGCTTACATTGGTTAGAGAACCATTGGAAAACCTGGGAGTATTTGACAGCTGTTCTGCACTAGTTTTGGACTCTTTACAGTACGCACCAATCGCCAGAGGTGAAGCCCAGGATCATTAAGCCACTGGAACGGATGGTCCATGAATTCCAACTTCTAATTGACGATATAGCGTGATCACTAGCCAGTGTTATCGGCAAGTAATTTGCATTTCTAATTCCGCTCTCTAATTTTCCTCTACCTCTTAATGACATTTAATTCATCAGGTTTTTCAAACATAGGTTATTTTTCTTGTGAAGTGGAACTAATCTGTCTGTAAAGCCGTAATCCTTTCTAACATTAGAAGGCGTCCGGCTCATACTTGGCTATCATGGCTATAATAATAATAATAAAGTGTTTCGTCTTATAAAAAGTTGTAACCTCAAGAGAATTTTAATATAAACAGTATTACTAATTCTAACCATATTAAGGTATAAGTGAGACTGCTTACACAAATATTGAATTGACTAGATAGATTAGTGGGAAAATTATCAGAAATCACTGCAATCATAATATACATATATATATATATAAACTCTAGTCGACATTTGGCCGAATAGTTTCACAAAAGCTGGGTGTTGAATGGAAAGTAAACATATGCAAAAAAAGCCTAATTGTCTATGAGCTCACCTTGTAACCAAAAGGTTCTGGGTTCAAACTTCTGTGGTGGATGCGTACTAACGAAGAGTCCTGAACTAGGACGAAACAGTTGTCCAGTACTCCCTGCAAGTTCTCCAATGACTCGCTAACTTATGTCAGCTCATGACGAAACCTTCTAACCAATCAAAAATAAGATCTGCCTCCATTTTTTCGAAGTGGAATATTGGTAATTCTAAAGTTTCGTTCAGCAAACTGGTCTGAACTTCTTCAAGAAAATAATCAGAATTAAATCATCAAATGTATATATTTAAGAGAACATCTTGTCTTTAAAATTCTTGTCTAGTCATGTCTGAGTCATGAAAAAAGTCATCAAAGGAAAACTAAACAAAACTGCATAAACTATGATCAAGATTTATTTTGTTTTGTTAACTAGTCAGAGTGGGTTTATAACGCTTCATGTGGCGTGGCTTATTTCATATAATATATTATTTGATATCAAATTGTAAATTGGTAAATTTATTGTACAGTGTTTAAATGGATGGCTTTAAAGTTCTTGCTAGTCTGTGACAGTAAGTATTACTTCACAGTTATACCTAGGCTTCAGGCTTTATTATTAAACACAGAACAGTATCTTAATTATCAATCTTTCTGCCCTTTTCGGCACAATACAGCCTTGGTGAGGTTTCCCTTTAGTAGAATCCTACGAATATGCAGCAGAGACACACTTGATCAAGGAGAAGAAAGAAGGTTGACACAAACTCTGGTTGATAACAATTATCCAGACAAGTTCTTCAGGAGATATAAAGAAGTCGGAACACCAAGACGCACGCTCCAACTCGCCCCTAAGAAAGACTTGTACATCAAGCTACCCAATATGGGGTATCAAAGCAGCTTGATAACTAGACAAAGACTGAACGCTGCTGTTAAAAAGACTTTTTATGAAGCTAATATCATAATAACTGAGGATGTGAAGCAAATATATCCATCTAAACCCTTAGAACATGTGAAAAATAATGTCACATCCCGCTGTATTTACCAATTCAAATGTATCTGTGGACACACATGCATAGGGAGGATTCATCGATCTCTGTAAGCGAGGGATGGCTTCAGAGCATATTGCTGAATGGCTATTTCAGAAACAAATAGAATCCCCAAAACCCATTAATGGTGAAACAGGAGACTTAGCTCCTGTGTTGCGAAAAATATTATAGAGATAGGACATAAAATTGAGGTTTACACATCTTTTAAACCTATCTATAAAATGTGTTTGGGGCGTATCCTAAAGTTTGTGCATACCCTAGCTAGCAATTAGGAAGTTTAAACCACCCAATTATGTGTTTAAGGCAACAATTCGTCATCACAATAAACCTTTTCTTGGTAAATTTTGTTTTGATACTAGTCAGCGTAGATGTACTATTACATCTTTTATTTGGTTTAGTTGTGTTCATTGTTATTTTGACCTTGAATATGTCCTTTTAACTTGTCCTAAGTCTATTTTCTCACCTCTTAGCTCTTTAATAATTTCGAATGTATGTACTCCTATGACAAGTCTGTGTGTGATCAGACTGTTCAAAATGTGTTGCGCAAACATGCACATTACACGATCCAGACAAATTACATCTAAATTAATAAAGGCAACTAATTTTTTCATGTATAAAATTACATTTTTATGACTCTATTCTGCCATATGCTGCTTATTGCATACGGAATTCTTTGTGGTTTTACTTTTGTTCTATTGACGTAAATTTATATTGGGGGGGGGGGTGTATTGAGTCTATGTCATATCATCACTCACTATTTATGACTCAAACATGACTACATGGAAAATTTAAAGATGGGACGCAAATGAAGGATAAGCTTGACAGTTTTGCCACATCTATGTGTATGTATCAATTCAACTGCATCTGCGGTGACAGTTATGTTGGGCGTACTACTAGACAGCTTAGCCAACCACCGTGTTAGTGAACATCTCCCATTGTGATTTGGCAAAAGACAGACAAAAACAATCCGTAGCTCAATTCTGTCACATTTAATTGATAGTGGTCATGTAGTCGAGAAAACGAAAGCCTTCAAAGTAATTCATCGTATCCCGCCAAATCTTTCCAATAGACTTCGTATTGGTCTACTGCACACAGTTGAGGCAGGCGATAGGCATTCGAACTATTAAGCCTAAACTATGCATTCAAAAGAAGTTCGTGCAGCCATTATCCTCCCCTTGTTGGCCTATTAAGACGTAACCAACCGACAATTTCTCCATCACCCCTTACCTACTTATA
Source organism: Trichobilharzia regenti (assembly GCA_944472135.2). Classification (NCBI taxonomy): domain Eukaryota; kingdom Metazoa; phylum Platyhelminthes; class Trematoda; order Strigeidida; family Schistosomatidae; genus Trichobilharzia; species Trichobilharzia regenti. The sequence goes on along the minus strand of OX235262.1, from coordinate 178,117,185 downwards.
TTTTCAAACCCTCTCTTATCATCCCTTGATCTTATTACATCTTCGTTAAAACGTATTTTAGTAACTTCCCTTACAATCTACCACTAGCTAATCGGCTTATATTTGTTGTTCTCAGCATTTATTCACTACTATGTCTACCTGAACACTTGTTTGCTTAATCATGCTGTTTTTCATTATTTTTGTCATGATTCATATTATCTTTTAGACAAAACACCATGGTTGGTTTATGTTTATTAGAGTTAAGACCGATGAGATCTAATTGAAAACAACAGTTTTTACTTAAATGTGTTGTAAACTTTACTATGGGAATATTTAATATCTTTTACACATACTTTTGGTATTTTAATTTCGACTATCTCCCTGAAGAAGTTCAAGCTAGTTTATTATATATTAGACGTTCTTTTTTTTGGATGACGTTGTTGAGTAATGTTGTCAAAATCATTTTCGTGAAGTGATTCTATAGCGTGTAGATCACCTTTGGCTGATAATTTTTCTAGCTTTTATAGTTCAACTGGATTTCTTGGCGGTTGGTTGAACAGATGCTCTACGGTGTTCATTTCCTCTGATTTTGATTTCACTCTGGTGATGTCTATCCGATGTAAATTACATCACATTCCAATAATTTTTTTTTATAAATACAATTAGATAGAGATTCCTTAGGGAATTAGTCTTTTATATGGACAAGGTTGCTTTGCAGTGTGAGGAAAACTCTGATGTCTAGCTTATCGAGCACTCTTCTGATATTGTTTGATGTCTCCACTTTATGTGGAATGACAACTGTTGAAACCCATATTTTTGGAATACACATTCGACCATATTTAATACCAGTATTGATTTTGCTGAAGAAGTTCTCTGGGTAGTTATTTCTCTTGAGAGTCTCAGTGATGTTTGATATGTCTTCTTCTTTTTCTTTCTCATCCGTTATTAAAGAGTGTGCTCATCTAAGAAGACTTGAATCAACTGATACCTTTGCGCTGATGTGGTGTGAGGATGCCAAGTCTAAATATTTAGTGGAGTGGGTTTTCTTCCTGAATATATGATAGAGAAGATTTGTAGCTCAGGTGGATGATTTTGATGTGGTTGTATTCTCTGAGCTGGATGGTTAGTTTGCGAAGCTTTCATCACCCTACTGGGTGACATCTTCAGCGCATACTTCAATTCGATGAAGTGAGCTTTTAGATTTCTCCACGAGTTTATTAATCATCTCTCCTGGTGGGTGACCTTGGACGTGATTGGTTGTTTGTGTGTGTTTTCACACCTTCTAGGTTACTTGTATTGGAACCGGTTGTTTCTTTGACTTGAACTTTGACCCTTTGTGTGTGAAGTTTCTTTCTTATTGGTTGATAAATTTTGTCTATCTCGATGTGTCTATTGATTGATGATTCACTGGAATGCCAAGCTTCTAAAAATTCTCTAGCATTCTTGTTATTTCCTTTGTCTAATATTTGAACGTTGTCCCAGTCGAATTGATGTCCGTCGTTGTCTGTGTGTAGTGATATGAGCGAGGGAGTGGATATCATGTCTTTTGACGGCTAGCTTATGATCCTGGGTACGAAGACGAAGGGGACGTCCACTTTGGCCGATGTAGTGTTTTTCGCAGTTGTTACAGTTTATTTTGTAGATGATGTTAGTTTTGTCTTCTTTCGCTGAATATAGATTTACTCAAAATGTCCGTCTTGCCTCCTCTCAACTAGGCAGTCTAGAAATGGTAGTTCACCGACGCTATTAGCATTAAATAGCGAAACGTCGACAAAAACAGTAATATCGTTTTGTTTTTCATTCATTGAGAAATACAAAAAACCTTTATTATAATGAATATCGTATGCTCAATGCCCAAATTTTTTCAAACTGTTTCATTTCGACATATGTGGTGATAGCTGGAACGGAGTTCATTCCTTCGTGTCTTGAAGTCACCCATGGTTTTTATTTCACTATTGGTCACTATGTGCATCGGTGGCACAGTGGTTAGGACGCTCGCTGACCATGCACATCATCCAGGGTTCGATCCCCAGCTGACGCACTACTTTACCTCGCTAAGCCACAAATAATGCTGGTAAAAAGGAAGGGTTGGGCATGAGGCTAGCAACCCCATCCTGTAAAAATAATCACCACTACTACAGAAACTTCAAGCCACTGACTTGAAGCCCTATGTTCCAAGGGGAACGTGAAGGAAAAAAATTGGTCACTGTTATCGGACAACCAATCCAAGGCGACTTCTGATAAGCTCCCCAACTCTTTATTAACCTCATGTACCAATATTTGTGTGTTGGAAGTTAGTTGATTGGCCGAAAGTGAGCGCTTCATAGAACAATCTGACAGCCGTAATCATAAAGTTGTACAAAGTAAGTGTAATGCGACACAAAAAATCAAAAATGTGATTTATTCAACCAATCACAGACATTTGCGTAAGGTGAAATCTCTCTCACCTAAGACCAATTCAAAAATAACATTTTTTACCACAGGAAACCGAAACATCCTTATGAACATCTAGATTTTGATTCATCTCATCCAGAATTGGTAAAGGTAAGTTTAGTTGAGTGTCCAAATAATCGGATCAAGGGCTTAATAGTAGGTCAGAAGATTTAAATAATGAAATCAAACGAATAAGGGAAACATAACCAGCGGATAACTACTCACCATAACTTGTTCAGTAATGTATGAAGATCTGTAAAGAAAATAAGAGAATCAATGCAGACAATAAAAGGTAAATGAAGGTCCTGGGTGCTTACCGCCGGTGAGTTCCTGACTAGAACAAAAGAGCCGTCCAGTACTCGGTTGACAGTGGTTCCCACTAGTTCTCTGTAGTTAAACTTGAGAATAAATCCAATCCTTACAAAGCAACTCTTCAAAATAATATGGAATTGTGTCCTATCAGAGCACTCAAATTCTACCAATACAGGTTCCACACAGACTGTTTTTTTAGATTTCGGGTTTTACAACGATCCTGATTACTTTAGCTGTAAATTTTATGATGCTCTGAAATTGAATTGGCTGTCACTTAAAGCAATGAAGTCACTGGACTGTAGTTTCTTTACACCTGGAAGATCTTCAGTAGTAAATACTTGTAGAATAAGGTGAAGTGTTACAGCATCTTACCTGATTTTAGCTCAGTTTTTCCCATTGGCTGAGTGAATTAAAAGAAGTAGTAGCTGATACCTGCTGCAGAAGAGACGGCTGACGTCACCTAAGTGGTCTAATCAATAACGTCTTGGCGCTTGAAACGATGGACATGCGGTTCAAGCTGTAGTGGGATCACAGTAACTCACTTCAATCAGATTCACAATTAGCCAAATCACTAGGAATTTTGCAATTTACCCTGTTCCAGGAGGTTATGTCTTACCATAGCTTCCTTTGAAAAAGAAGTCATTCCAACCACAATATGCCGTTTTCTTGACAACACAAATGGTGATTCCTCAATTTAAAGATGGAGTACCTAGACCAGCCACGTCTTCTTCTTGTATCCACCAGTTCAAATGCGCTTGTGGAGCATTTATATTGACCAGTGCTCGATTTTAGAGCCCCTGGTCCAAACTACCCACAAAGCTAGTTAGCATTGAAGAGTGGCTCTCCATTATCTATCGGGTATCAAACAAATTGCCAAAATCATCCAGGTACCGCATACTCCAAACAGTAAAGATACCGCTATTCTCCCGAGAAAACGATTGCTCTGTGTGCAGAAGAAGCAAGTCCAGAGAGCGGCACTAATACTGCCCTGGCCGGCCTTCAGTGAGGAATATAAACCCATGAATTAATAGAATCATCTTTCTTAATTTTTCGGATATTCAGTATATTATTATGTTGACGCTATCAAACTCTAATCCATTGATATTATTACTGATTCGATCTTATTTAAACAATATTGTTGTTGTTGGTGGTAACACTAATTCGTTCACTATTATGGATGCATATAAATGTAGAACCTGATGAAGAAGAGGTTATCGAGAAGAATACTCTCTGTTCAGTAACCACACTGCTGACTATTTGAGATTTGGAGTATTAGATAGTTGGAGGCAATCGGACACAGGATGCCTCGCTTGACCTAGGTTTCGTGCTAGTTAACAGTCACCAGTCAGCAAGGCTTATCTGCAACCTTGAAGGAACTCATGTCTCTCCTGAGATTCAAATCTGCATCACCCAGTGCAGTGCTGCAGTCAGAGACGTTGCCACTGAGCTATTCGAGTTCCTGAATGACCTCCTGTAGGACTGTAGTGGATATTTTGATTGGACATTAGTAACTAGTACGACGTGTTTAGTGCTTTCTTTTGTGCAGACTGATTTCTATCAGTCAGTCAGGTTGTAATTTGGCCACCATTCTAGGTACACACTGATTTGATGATATTAGATGGTTGCAGATAATCGGCCATAGGAAGCCAGTCACTGGGAATGCAAATACACTGACTTAAAAGTGGTATTTTCTTAATTTTTTTTATTTATAGGTGGTAATTCACGTACGACAATGATTGCAGCCCTATCACCAGCTGATGTCAATTTCGATGAAACTTTGTCAACTCTACGATATGCCGATCGAGCGAAAAGCATCGTCTGCAAAGCTGTTATCAACGAGGATCCTACAGCTGTTCTAATAAGAGAATTAAAAGCGGAAGTTGCACGTTTAAAACAAATTCTTAAATTAGAAGAAGATCAAATGAGAAAATGTAAGAGTTCGTTTCATCACTCTATCGATTTTTTTAAACAATATTTCATCATTTGTTTGAACGGTTTAGTGATGGGCTCAACCGAGTATATTAGATTGGGATGAAGACATTTTTATCTCATGAAATTTGAAACCCACTTGCTGGATAGACCAAAGAACTCTAGCTTCCGTCTTCAACTTCTTCAGTGTGAAAGCAGATGAATCTCCCTACAGATGATTACTTTACTCTGTAATTGCTAATCTACATTCAACTTTCTATGGCTATTATCTCTTGATGTTTTTTTCCTTCACGTTCCCCAATGGAATATAGGGCTTCAAGCTAGTGCCTTGAAGTTTCTGTAGTAGTGGTGATTATTTTTACAGGATGGGGTTGCTAGCCTCATGCCCAACCTTTCCTCTTTACCAGTATTATTTCACGCTTAGCAAGGTAAAGGAGTGCGTTGTTGGCCGGGGATCGAACCCCGGACCATGTGCATGTTAAACGAGCGTCCTAACTACTGTGTCACCGACGCACCGAGGCATCTTTTGATGTAGAACAATCATAACACCTTTGTCACTCAAATTTGAACTTAAAATATTGTCATTTTGATTAGAAGTAAAGATGTCTATTCATCAAGTGAAATCTAACTTCACACTGAAGTTATTAACACTGAAGGTGTTATCTTGAAGGAATTTGACAGCTTTAGAGTTAGATCATTTAGATAGGAGACTATAACCGCACCAAAAAATAAGTAGGATTGTGGTGGGGGCTGGCTGCTAGCCAAGTGGGTGGACAGTAATTTACGTCAATGCTTACGTCTCCAATATTGGTTATGAGAAAAATCAGGACAAGACTGACTCAACAACCAATCACAGTAGAATTTGTGTAGGCGGATACAATTAGCAGATAGATAATCTGAACTTCAAGAAACAGACACAAAGAGATGAAAGATTAACGTTGAACGAGAAATCACCAATCAGAAGACTGTGTTTGTTTGCTAACAATAATATATATTAATGTACGTGAAAATATATAAATAAATGTTGGTTTCCAAAATAAACGATCTGTTGCCTGACCCTTGTCTTCTGCAGTTACAGGATGATAAGTTCGGAACTCAAATTGTTGTGTGTTGTTTATAAAACACACCCAACTATTCGAAACATTTTACAGAAAATTTAAGGTACTCACTGAGTTAAAAAGAGAATAAAAGGCGATTCAGAGAGCAGAATCTTCGTTATCGACAAAGTTATCTTCAGAGGCTGTGGAACCATATTTATAATTACCAGAATAGGATATTAGTCAGGATATTAGCTGAGTAAGATTATCTACAAGGTGGAACCGAATGGTACACAGTGTGCTGGGTTTCAAAACTAGTCTATGGCGAAGACAGTGGAGATTCCTCAATATGATCAATAGCTCTGCGTGCAAATAGAGTCGATCAGTCTCTTCTGCACCAAGATCTCTTCTCTGATCGCCCAGTTCTACTCCTAATAATAATGATAATAATAATTCCCTAATATCACTTCAACATTTTCAACATTTTGTACGTTTTACTCAGGATTCTGTCTTCTCACCATCTTTACACTTATCAAGCGGACGACATTCAGCTACCTGAATTCTCACTGAATAGCAATTTTCAGCCTATCAAATCCTGAACCCTAAATTCCATTAATCAAATTTGGGATTTGAAAATTAGTTCTCAGTTTTGTATATTGACTTGCAATTTAAACAGGTCTTACCACTGTTTCTGCTGGATACCTAGACTGAACTGATTCGGTTCCGAGTATACCGCTACCTGAAACGAGAGAAACGGCAGAAACCCGTCTTGTGTTTGGATAATTTCGATTTGACTATCAAGCCCTACTGGTTGATATGAGTGACGTACAACTACTCATGTCGATTAATCACTAGTATATAATTTCATATAAATATCCTTACTTTCTGGATTACCATTTAATGATACCAAGCAGATCATATGCAATGATCTGAATCATCTCAGTGTCCGAAGAAAACATGATGAAATAATCACCTCGACCTGTGTAGATTGTGAACTTGTGGTGACAGCTAGCTGTAAGCCAAAAAATGAACACCGCAATTTACGTCAATGTTCACGTCCCGAATTGGGGTCATGATAAGAAACAATAACAAAGCTTAACCCTGGGGAACTCGCCAACCAATCAGAGCAGACTTAACGTATGCAAATACGATTCGCAGATATATGGCTTAACTTTCTGAGAAACGGTCGCAGGCAGTACAGACAGTAACCTTCAGCAAGAAAACAACCAACCAGAATACGTTGATTCTCTGCTAACAATAAGGCTAATAGTAATGTACATAAAAATCTATAGATATCTGTTGATTTTCTCAATAAACGATCTGTTGCCTGGCCCTTGTCTTCGGTCGTTACAAACTAATTTGCAAATCACAAATGATTACTGGCATTTAAGATTTGGAATTTGATAAGGTCAAGCAGATAGATGTCTACTTGAAAAGCGTGAAGATGGTGAGAAAACAGAACCCTGAATAACATGTGCAAAAGGGAACGTGTAGGAATGAAAATGGGGAATTAATTACTAGAATTAAAAGCCACCGTTAGGAGAAGAAACTAAACCGACCTTTCGTGCACACATATTTCGGGGTTATTCTAATGAATCACCGGTGTCTCCTCCAGACACAAGTGCCAAAATCTAACCACTCTGATACCATTCCATCTCACCTTGTAGATAATGTTTAAAGGCAATTCTTGTGGAGCTGGATGGTTTATGTCCTCCAGGTGCTCGAGAATCAGACTAGCTATTGCCTTGCTCTACCGGATAGTATCTGCAGAAGTGTTTAGAAAGTCTGAGCTTTGTACGCCCAGTATATCTATCTCCACAAAAGCAAATGAATTTATAAAACACATTGAAGTAGTTCAAAGAGGCAGTTAATCTTTCACACACACACACACACATCCACTGAACATTTGTCAATTGTAGAAATCGATCTCTGCGGAAGTTATTCAGTTGTTTTTCCCATCTGGCATTAAGATATAATTAAATACACTGGAATTGCATGCAAAAAAAGGCTAACTCATGCATATTTTATCGAAAAGTGATTTTGGTTGTTAATCTAAGGCAGTATGTCTAGGCTATCCAAGTACACAATTAGCCTTGTCCAAATTCTGGGTCATTCATTCATTTTTCGACAGCTTTTTTATTATTGATGTATGAAAAAACCATTTTATCTATGAAAACGCAATTTTGTACTTATATCACAGAAAGAAAAATAATCCCGTTGATGATATTTTTGAATAATGCCCAGTCTTTTATCATTCAAACGTATTGAAGAGAACAAGACAGGTTGGAGCAGATTAAGACAAAGTACTATTGACACTTGGAAAATTAAACATCATACATTAATTATAACCCATTCTCTGTTGGGTAGGCTTTGTTCCTTTTATTGTCTGTCGACTTCTGTTCATATCATCAACCTTCTTTTCGCCTTTCTTCTGCGCAAAGGGTTTCTTTTCTAGATGGCAAACAAATTATCATTGCATATCCGAAGACACTACTCTATAGACTACTTATATTTATTTGTAAGTAACATATGCAACATATGCGTCCGTGGCACAATGGTTAGAACTCTCGCCGTTTATGCACATGGTCCGAGGTTCGATCCCCCGCCGACGCACACCTGATATCAATGGTCGGCCTGCAAAATTTGGGCAACCGATATCCATGCTGAAAATTCCAAACTTGTACCAAAAATAAAGTATGGAATCAAGCTGTAATCAAAAAAATATAAAATAAGAGATCTGCATCACTCCAAAACTGTAGGGATTTGAATTTCAGTCCATTATAGCTTCTTTTTTTTATAAGCATGATGTTTTCCTATCCTTTGATCAAACAGATATTACGTTGGTTACAGGATTTCATAATGGCTTGTAACCAGAAGGTCCTGATTTCGAACTCCTGCTGGTGGGTGCGTAGTGATGAAGCGTCACAACTACTAGGGCAAAACACTTGTCCAGTACTACCGGGCCTTTCAATGATTTTCTAATCAAAGTCAGCTCATGATCTGATCGCATAACAAATCAGTCAAAGCCCTACAAACCAATACTTGATATTACTTTATTTTGCAACAGAACTTGATTTCATCGTTTTGCCTAAAAGCACTTAACATATTTATCTTTTTTTCTAGCTTCTACTGTCTCTATAGCAACCTTGACACATCAACAATCTTTAGAAGATGGTAAATATGGTGAGGAAACAACATTGGAAGCATTAAAAGCCTCTGAAAAGTTGATTGCTGAATTAAACGAAACTATGGAATTCAAATTGAGAAAAGCAGAGAAACTTCGTGAACAAAGGTTAGTTCAAATGTAGCTTTTTTAATGTTGTCTGATTTTATTAGAACATAAAGAAAGTTTCACATGAGAGTAACCGCTCCTGTTACACTATTGTTCCCTTTGGTTCCGAGTGGAACATAGGGATTCAGCAGAATAATCTCCACTCTATCTTATTCCATGTAATCATCTTCAGCTGGCTCGGAGATTGCCCATATGATTTTTCACATCCTCCTCGAACTATCTACTTGCTCTAGGTCACAATTTAACAAATATACATCTTATCTTTTTCAAATTTAGTTTCATCTGATGAACTGCCTCGCATGTGATGTCACTTGACGGTCTCCTCAGAGTGTGTCAAATCCATCTCCAATTCTTTTGGCATATTTTTTAGGTAGTAGGTCCCTGTCTAGTTCGTTCCCAGAGTTCTGTATCACGAATTCTTTCATTCCCTTCATATGATCTATAGCATAGAAACACCTAAAGTAACTGTTAATAGAAGCATCCTACTGAAAATGCTTTCTGTGATGAGTGCCAAGTCTGTGAACCAAACAAAAAACCAGAAATGGCATCTGGTTCTTGTTCTGTATGCTAAGTACAGCGGGTCTCCATTGTTGAAGGTTTGTTTCACTTTTCGGATCCTACTTTTGACATGGAACAGTTCCTTTAGATTTGTCTTATTGATTGTGATAGCTTAAGATTGTTGTTTGCTAGATATCCCTATCATATCTGTCTTCTCCATGTTGGTTTGAAGTCTTGTCTCCACTGCCTCTTCTGGCAAAGTTTTAGTTTCTGCCTGTCTATCTTCGAGCTTGTGTGACGTCCGGCATTAAAACCATTCATGAAATCCACAGAATCAGCGTTTTTCTGTATTCCTGCTACCCAATGTTTGTATGTGATTGATTCCACTGCAGTCAGGAATGTAGTCGGTGACAGTAAGCAGCCTTATCATTCTATTAACAGAGACTTAATTGCTTTGGATAATAAGTTAATAAAAAATAATTTTTCCTTCGCGTTCCCAGTGGAACATAGGGCCCCAAGCCAGTGGCTTGAAGTTTCTGTAGCAGTGTTCATTTTTAATTTTATAGGACGGGGTTGCTAGCCTCATGCCCAACTTTTCCTCTTTACCAGCATTACTTCTGGCTCGGTGAGGTAAAGGAGTGCGCCGGCCGGGGATCGAACCCTGGACCATGTGCATGATCGGCGAGCGTCCTAACCGCTATACCACCGATGCACCTTTGGATAATAAAGTAACAGAAATAGCAGTTTTCAAGTCACAGCGATGAGACGAATAACACTGGAAGTAGATCACTCAACTTTATCTCTGGTAGTCCACTGCATGTGATGATGTCACCGTCAAATTAAGAGTATGTGATGAACAGATCCTCACTGTAATATATTTTCCAATTCCGTTGATAAGCATACACAAAATTTGTGAATTTTCGAGCGAAATTTCGTGTGCATATGAGCTCGTTAACTTTAGGCTTTTATAACTTATTCAATCTCATGGAGTTCATGCTGTAAAATTTTCTATATTTTTCTTTCCACTGAAAAGGATGAAGCTTGTTTTCAATGACAAGTGGAATCCCTGATGTCTCACTACCCAACAGGAGTTGAAGCTTCCCGAATAATTAGGCACTACCTGACATACACTACAATTCTTCTGTAATTGATGAATTTCTTCGACATCAAATGTCAGCTTATGATCTAGATGTGTTTGTAGACAAAGGCATATCTGTTTTGATTTATGTGTCAGTTGATTTCGTCAGTTCATAATTATTCATGGATCACATCAGTGCATTAATTCATCACATCTGTGACTTCTAATATTTAACATGATAATTATAATATTGCTTTTCAGAGAAAATGAACTTATGGAAATGGGAATTGCTATTCGTGGTGATGGTGGTGTCCAAGGTGTTTTCTCACCTAAAAAAGTAAGTCGATGGAAATCATTTTGATGAATTGCATTTTCATATCTGGTGCTCACAATAATTACTGTAGATGCACTGACTGTTTTACTTTATTACTGTAAAGGAAACGTAACGGGAAGTAACGTTTACTGACTGATAATCTTAGTAGAGTATTTGCAGTCATTTAGTAATTAGGGAATCAGTCAACTGACTTTACTAGAGACACTTGGAGTGTCGTGCGTTATAAATGTTAGACATCTGACAACTTTTCAGTGGAGCAGTAGTATATGTGAGGCTTTTGGCTTGTAATACTGAATAATTACACCTAGTATGTATTCTGCCACATCGGTTACACTTTACGATAGGGAACAGACAAATCCACTTTTTTGGAACCTTTGTTTGCTTTCTCGTAGTGCGTTACCATCAATGAAGTTGAAAGTACAAGATTTCATTATGAGCTGACATTGATTAGAGAAGCACTGGAAAACCTGGGAGTACTGAACAGCTGTTTTGTCCTAGTTTGGAACGCCTCATCAGTACGCACCCATCGGGGCTGGAATCTAGGACCTTCTGGTTACAAAGCAAGCACGTATACCAATAAGCCACTGCGACCCGATGCTGAAGAGTCCCAAACTAGGACGAAACAACTGTCCAGTACTCCCTACAGGTTTTCCAATGGTTCTCTAACCAATATCAGCTCATGATGAAATCCTGTAACCAATCAACCAAATCCCTACAAACTGATATTTGAAGTTGAAAGTAGTTTAGAGTAAGAGCAGGAATCAAACGGTTTGGTGGGATATAACACCATCTATGATTAGTTTGTTTCATATAACACAGTTGCACATACAGTAATGTTAGCAGTGGACTTCTACAGCATAATTTATTGTTCATAACCAGATCAAGGTAGTCATTCTGGTGCTTCGCCTATTTCTATTTCATGTAGTTAGGGTTGACTGCATGGGCGAAGATTCACTGATCAACATTTCTACCTTGTCAAATGACTTTTCAAAGCGCTTACCCTGTTTCACCCTGTCTGACTGACCGGTTTCACCACAGAATTTTGCACCAAAATGCAGCAGTTCGATTTGCCACTCCTACTCCATGTAGCACACAAAGCAAGAGAAAGTAAGAGGAAATGCAAAACAGAGACAGTTAACAGAGATACAAAGTAAAGAGAATAGTAACATGGAAGAAAATTATAGTTTTATTGCAGTTTATAAGTCACAAGGAGTGGATGCATCTGCTGTATTGAGAATTGTTAGGGAGAGGCAAAACACGTGCAATTATCAAGTCATTATCATATCTCAGTCAACTTATTATCGCGTTATTAACAAGTCGTTGACATGCAATTGTTCCTGCTTCTGATTGGACGCTTGCACAATTCCAACTCTCAACCGGATTGGTTGATTTCCAGTCTACCTTATTTTCTGTATAAATACAGTCACTTTTGTCATAATAAATGAACCTGCTTTTACCGCTGATTCTCCCGTGTTCTGCTTTACCAGTTAAGTGGGCACTGGTCAGTAGTTAAGCAGTGACCTCGTGACAAAAGATCTAGCATCATAACAATTTTTTTCTTTTTCCAGCGGTAAAACCAGGTTCATTTATTATGACAAAAGTGACTGTATTTATACAGAAAATAAGGTAGACTGGAAATCAACCAATCCGGTTGAGAGTTGGAATTGTGCAGGCGTCCAATCAGAAAGCAGGAACAATTGCATGTCAACGACTTGTTAATAACGCGATAATAAGTTGACTGAGACATGAAAATGACCTGATAATTGCACGTGTTTTGCCTCTTCCTAACAAGAATTATTTTGAACCAAATCACTGACTGTCTCCAGTCATTGGTTTCTACCGTCCCGAGGACTCTGACCAGCCAGGAAGCCTACACCTACCTACGTGACTGGCCTAAACTAACTGGTGTGGATTTCATTGACTGATGAAACCATATTTTGGTTTGACCACAACTTGCTGGCTCTTTTCCAGCCTGATTCTATGTCAGCTAACATTGCCCGCTGAGGAAGGCGATGTCTAGGCTAGGCATGCGTGACACATGTCCTAACCATCTCAGTTGATGTAGCTTCACAGCTTTGTCTATTGATTTCCCCCTCCTTACCTAGCAAGTGTCACCCTGTTGTGTAAATGTATGACAGTAAATGCATTGCAGTGGTTGAAATTTTCGCAGATCACTTCGCAGGGTCTATCATTCTAGATTTAGGTAAGCTACCATGTTTTGATAACTCAAATTATCATAGTATACTATTCTGACCTATGTATTCGACCTCACAGCTGTTACTTGGTATTTTAGTTACCTAAATTATTACGTCTCAAAGGCTAGTAAGTTTGCAGTTGGAAATGTCCCTCTTATGTATATTGAAAATCTAGTGATGGATGTTTCAATGAATTTCCCAAACTTATCTAATAGTGTTTATGCAATGAAAGTTACAGCTTCTTTACTTCCTTTCAATTGCATAGTACATATCAAAATATCTTGATAAAGATAATAAGTCGAAGGAATATACAGGGATGAATATTTGTAATTCAAGATTCCCACCAGAAAATGTGTTGCATAGGAGCAGTATGAACACTTTTTGCAGTATTACTGTAGTATGTTCAAGATTGTTACCAGGGCGACTAAAAAAGTGAACATGATTTCTTACAGGATTTCATCATGACCTGATATGAGTAAGAGATCTACTGGAGAACCTGAGAGTACTGGACAGCTGTTTCTGCTATCCTAGCTCGAGACTCATCATAAGTACGCATCCACCACCAGGGTTCAAACCACAGACCTCCCGGATACTAGGCGAGCATGTAGTCTATTAAGCCACTGGGACGCAATCTAACGGCCCATGAATTTCAGCTTCTGTCAATTCAAGATATAGCACGACCATTAGTTGATGTCATCAGCGAGTATTTTTCCTCACACCCGACTTGCTGTACCCCCAATTGTCACGGCTTCTCACTACAACCCAGGTATCTACCTACCTAACCAGTCACTGGTGAACATCAGACATGAATTCCAAAATAAAGTCGTTTAGGCCAATGAAATCCACTGATTTACGAGTGTGATTATTGACTTACTGCTGACATTACCCAATATGAATAATGTTATTTTTATTCATTCTTATCTTAGACACCACATCTTGTCAATCTTAACGAAGATCCAGCCATGTCAGAATGCCTTATATACTACCTTAAAGAGGGTAAAACTGTGTAAGTTTTCAACATTTGCGTAAACAATTCTTTTTCTCTATGTTTTACTGTTAAATTAGATAGAGGTCGATTAAAGATTTGCTTTATTAATTTACTATGACAGAAAATAGGAATGTATAAACCGGACTACTTCGCCTCCCTCCCCCTTAGGCCTTTAAAAGTTATAAAAATTATAATTGTCCAAATTATTTAATTTCTTTTTCTGGCCACTCCATCCTTAGTTACAAGTTATCATTGTCCAAATCGTTTTATTTTCTTCAACAATCTGTTACGTAAATCAACCTATGGACACGCTTATTCCCTAATTACTCGTCATTTTTCCAAAATTACACATTACGCAATCCACGTGTTGTAGCCATTTCTACCTTTTAATTGTGTGTATTAATTTTGCTTCGTTAATTATCACCTCATTGACATGTTGACACTGACTAATTGTTGTTAACAAACATATCAATGCCACTTGGTTTTATAAGGATTTCGTTTGATTGCATGGAGGATTTTATCATGAGCTGACATTAGTTAGAGAACCACTGGAAAACCTTGGAGTACTGGACAGCTATTTAGTCCTATTTTGAGACTCTTCATTAGTACGCACCCAACATGAGCAGTAGGGCACAGGGGTTGAAGATAAGGCAGTAACTCATCAAAGAAGACATTGCGAAATGGGTGGCAATCGGCAGAAGTTAGAATTTATGGGCTGACATTGGATCGGGTGCCAGCGGCTCAGTGGTCTACGATCTCGCCTTGTAACCAGAACGTCCTGGGTTCGAACCCCGGTGGATGCGTGCTGCGGAAAGTCCCAAAGTAGGATGAAATAGATGTCCAGTATTCCAAGGTTTGCCAGTGGTTCACTGTCGTTTCGTCTGCCTGTTGTATATATATATATATATATATATATATATATATATATATATATATATATATTAGAGTAGTGCCAGAGATGATCTAATTTAAAAAAGTAAATATTTCTTCGGCCAATCTATCTGTTTTAAAAATTGAAAACTTTAATTCTCATAACGATTCCAAATCGAAATATACTCGAAGTTGAACAGTTGTATATGTCTTTTCGCCACATTGTCTTCTAAAATCATTCATAAAGATTAGCCTGTTTTTTTGTTCTATTCCTTGAGTTCTCTGACATATATTTCACCCAGTTCTCTGACCATTCTTTCACCTTGCTCCACGATTGATCACAAGCCTTCTTCTCCGCTTTACATGATCTCTTCTGCATGATCTTCGGATGCTAAACCCATCCATTCTCATTGTGGTTCTACTCAAAGAGTTCCTGTATAATGTCAATTGGATGCCTCTTCAACATATGCCTAATCCATCTACATTCCTTTATGTATATATGTTAAATTTGAGTAAGGCATTTTGAACATAAATGTTGTGAGATGATATCAACATTTTGTAGTCTCTCTACAATCGCTTTACAACTAACATGGTTCACAATAATAAAATAACATAAAATACATGACAATTACTCAGTTACATAAAACAAAAGTACAATACTGATGACCAATCATATTTAAATAGGTCAAGTAGTCCATGGTAGGCGAGAAGATTGAAGTCTATTGTTTTTGAACAAATAATTTGGAATTCATGTGACTTATTCAAAGTTCTTCCATCGTCTTTAATAACCATGAATTGAAGTTGTGTGAAATAACTGAGAAGTGGTCATTAATACTGACTTTGTGACCATGTATTAATAAGTGCTTTGCAATGGATGATACTGATCGATTTCTATTCAGATTAGTTGCATTAAGATTTTCTGTGTGCCTTAATAACCATTTTGGAACATGTTCTTTTCGACGATATTGAAACGTACCAATATAGGTGTCACTGCATCTGCACGTGAACTTTTAGATACAGTTTTAAGTAGGGTGTGCAGAATTTTGTCCTTTGATAATAGGTACAGGGATGGAAAATGTTCGAGATGTGAGGGAAATAGATGCAGCGTGGAATGTGCGTTTGATGGCTGACCGAAGTCTTTGAGCTAGCTGTCAACTGCATAATTTGACCACCCTTGAATGGTAGCTTTCCTTGATACAGAATTTGTCTTTTCAAGATATGGTCTATCCTTACTCTGACAAGTGATAAGCTTTTCTGGATAAACATTACCTAATAAAAATGAATGTATATGTCGAAGCTCATCTATCAGTGTGTCAAATTGTGCAACTGACAGCTCAAAGACTTCGATCGACCATCAAGTGCACATTCCACGCCGCATCTATTTCTCTCAAATCTCGAAAATTTTATATTCCTCTGCCTACGACTGAAGGATCAAATTCTGTGGACTCTACTTCAAACTTTATCCACGAGTTCACCTGCATTTGCTGTGACATTTATATGGGTAGTAGAACCAAAAGAATGTTATAATTTCATGCATTTATTTTCCTTGATGAATTTGAATAAAGCAAGAACAACAGTGGTTTGTGCAAAATAATATGGTACCATCATTGCTTATTTCGTTGGCTTCTCATCAGCTGCCGCTTACAGCATAAATAAATTTTGAGGTTTATGTACAGAAACGTTTTAACATACTTGTAAATTTTACGTGTTGTCAGTTGACAGAAAGTTCCACAATTAGTAAACAGTGCTCACAGAATTGCACTAATGTAGTTTTACACAGGCAGTTCAAGTTAAAACAAAATAAATGTATGCATGCAATGGTAAAGGAGTTATGTAATGAAGACGAAATATGCGTTTGATGGAGAGTGACTAATAAACTAGGCAACAATGTACTGAGTTCAACCCAAATCATAGAAACAAGAGACAAGCAAAATTACAGATTATAAAAGGAGGGTGAGGTTAAAGACAAAGATTACGTAATCAGATGAGGGAATAGAGACATCTAGTTACCAGGTCAGGGAAAGTCTAATAACTGCTTCTTTCTGAACACGTAAATCTGGTTTCAAGCGTCTGATAGAAATTGCTTCGGCAAACTTGAGGAGAATGGAGCTCCTTTGTCTGTTGATAATTTTGAATGATCTATCGATTTCCACCTCATGACCCGTGTCGAGGAGATGTCTGGTAATAGCGTTACTATAGGAGTTTGTTCCCTTGAGACGTAGGCTTTTCGGCACATGTTCAGAAAATCGGAGGTGTGCCTTTCTTTCTGTTCTCCCAATGTAACTGCTTCCGCAGGTACACGTAAATTTGTATACACACTTGGAATTATCATGAGAAGGGAATCTATCGACTTTCCGATGGACCGGAACTGACGTAGCTGCAGGATAGGTTCTGTCTAGTGAAGTCCCCAGTCTTCTGTTGATCATTTCTAAAATGTTTTCACCTTTAAAATCTAGTTGAATGAAGACAAGCTTTTTTAAACTGTGATTTGTTTGGTATTTGAGCCTTCACATCTTCCATATTTGTAAATGAATCTTTGAGGATAACCGTTGTTTCTCAGCACCTTTTCGAGATTCGAAAATTCTTCCTCTAGTTTCTCTGCAGAGCATATTCTCCTCGCTCTATGGTACAGAGTCTTGGCTATTGATTGGTCATTATTACTGTTTGTTTTGTTTTATATAACTGAGTAATTGTCATGCATTTTACTTTATTATTGTGAACCATGTTAATTGTAAAGCGATTGTAGAGAAACTACGAAATGTTGATATCATCTGGCGACATTTATCCTCTGAATACCTAATATAAATTTATCCAAGGGACTAATTGTATATTTGCTGACCAACAGTCTATTGGACCGCTTGCTGTCAGAGTCCATTTTTGTCTGTCTTTTCTCCCTATCTGATCTTCAGAATGGAACGAATGAAGGTGGTATGGCATTCATTAGAGCACATATCTGTAGTTTAGAGGAAGGTTACGCTGAGTAGGCATAGGTTTTAATCCTAATAATCTTAGTGACATTATGTTCACCAAATTCACTTCAGCAGTATGCAGGTCTATAATCTATCCATGGAATATTCACCAGTTTCATTTAAGATGCTGGTCCCCTTGGTGGTTCAATCCACTGATCATCAGTAAACGACTACACGATGGATTCTGTAGATTTATATTGAAAAGGCACGGCCGCTGATGAAAGCTAATTTGAAATAGAATACACTTCACTGAAATGTTATTCCATTAGTCGCTTTCTTTTATTCCTTTGATTCCTAAGTAGAATACAGGCATTCAAGCTTCACATTTGAAAGCTTAGTAGCAATTATATTTATCTTTCACTGACAGGGTTTGCTAGCTTCACACCCTCATTAACTGGCCTACCAACGGCTAATTAAAGTATCAGAGTACGTCGACAGGCGATAAAACTTCGGAACACATACGAGGTTTGCAAAAATTCTACCCTTGAACCACTGATACACTTGATACGCTTAGAAAACTTTAGTTTTGGACTATAAAAAAATATAATTCTTGTTTTATTTAACACAGAGTTGGTCGATTAGAATCTGAATCAGGAGTTGATATTGGATTAAGTGGTCCTCTTATTCGAAATGAACACTGTATATTCTATACGGATGGTGGTAAGTACCTAAATAAACAATGTTTATGACCAATCGATAAGATGATTTTGCTTTTTTTCAGAAAAGGGTGAATCAGCCTACTACATTTCACTGAAGCTTTCAAAAAAACCCGATTCATTGTCATTCAGCTTAAGCAAGAGTTGATAACTGACTTCACCGGTGATTCTAATACTTCACCTACGCATTTACAGCTCATAGATATCTGTTTGCTTGAAAAATAATGTGGTTATTGATAACTTTATATTTGAGTATAGGATTTCACGATTGAAACAAATAATTCCTGGATAATCCCTACTCAGGGATTAATGAAAACAAAACACGAAGATCAGCGAAGAGTCTCTTTTCGGCGGCGAATTCATTTTCTTAGCTGTACACTTGCAAATTTATATACGAGTTATTTTGTATGTATGTGTACATTAAGTTTGTCAAACAAAAAACAATCTGATGCTCGCTAGTGACTTGCTACAGGTTGGAGTTTCCTGAGTTCTAGTGAGAAGTCGTGACCAGTGAGGTCCAATTAGATGTCACGTGTGTGGATGGATGTCCCACCAACGACAATGGTTGGGGTCGCGCTAAATCACGAATTGGTAGAAGTTAGAATTCACGAGCCATTGAATCGGGTTCCAGTGGCTGAATGGTATACGAGCTTGCCTTGTAACCGGAAGGTCCTGGGTTCGAAACCCAGTGGGTGCGTACTGCCGATGATTCCCAAACTAGGATGAAACAGCAGCTGTCCAGTACTCCCTGGTTTTCAATGGTTCTCTAACTGATATCAATCCGTGATCAACTCGTAAAAAAACAATTGGTTATGGTTATTTTAACTAAACAGTTGAAGGTTTGTAATACAAGTCAAGAAAATTAGGTGTTAGTGAAATTAGGGTAGTAACAAAGGTGATGAGTTGTCACAAACAGTTGTTAAAAAGAAGTTATGTAATAATATGAATAGTTCGATGATTGAGCTTTACTCAGAATACACATAGGAACAAAGTAGAGAATACGAAATTACGTAAAAGTTCTAAATGAATACAAGAATTATAAGCAACTGAAGAACAGGCAAACAAACAAAATTAAGTCATCAAAATCAACAAAGTTGTTATCATGACAGTAGAGGTGGGAGAGTAATTCTCTTTTGTATACGCAGCTCCGGTTTTTCTATGTGAATGGCCAGAGTTTCTGCGATAGAAGAATAACCTACCAAAGGCAGTACGGTTTCGTCTTCTTTGTATTACATAACTCCAATTACCAATCTTCACCTGTTTAGTTAAAATAACTATAACCAATTGTATTTTTGTCTGACAAACTTAATGTACACATACATACAAAATAACACATATATATTTGCGATTGTACAGCCAAAAAAATGAATTGGGCGCTGAAAAGAGACTATTCGCTAAAACTAATAAGGAAATCCGCATAGAATGAAATTTACTTACTGCATTTCTCCTATCTCAATGAATAGTGCTATTTTAACTCTAACTCAACCTTTTAGAATTCATTCTTCTGTATATAAGCATACTCTAATTTTTTTTTAGAAATGTAATTCGTAATTCTAATTGGAAAATTTTCACCCTTCGTCGTCTTTATTTTCCACACTTGAACGAAATACCGCATTGAACATTGAAACTTAATGAAGCGTTCATTGAACATTCAACCTATTTGTTTTACTGGCTTGTTTTTATGAGGATACCGAATAGAAGAAAGAAACTGTGTTCGAATAGGGCATAGAAGAGCATACTGTCACTTGGATAAGTAAATGACAACTCACAATGACAGTATGAAGTGATTGATTCTAATTTCTTTTATCGCCCATTAAGTTATCCACCTCAATGAGTGTGACGTCATCAAATAAATTTCCAACCTTCACTTTTATTATTATTATTTCTTAGCTGTGGTAGAATTTGAACCACTTGAAGAAGCTGAATGCTATGTGAATGGAAGCCTGATTACAAAACGTATTCCACTTCAAACAGGTGCTCGTGTTATTCTAGGCAAAAGTCATGTGTTTCGTTTCAATCATCCAATTCAAAGTAAGTTTTATTCGTAATTACAATTTTAAGAAAATCTGTACTAAGTCAGGTGTCTAATTATAAAGGTTGTTCTTGTCAAAGACTCTATCAGGTGCAAAAGTGATTTCTAAAGGAAAATAGAGGAATGGAAGCAGTCAAATGTTTTATAAAACATGCCATGAATTCAAGCACTTTATCGGTTATTCCTTTTCACTAATTAACCAAGACAGGGTGCAAATTGATTGTGAATTGAGTAACCAATTTTTGTGATCACTTCGTCTTCTTATCTGACTACTATTCAAAATCAAAGTACCTGACAATCATAACATTTAAAAAATGAAGTATTTTCAGCCCAGTTCTTTTCTGAACCAAAATCAGTTAGAAAGTTATGGAAAGCCATGAAGCACTAGCGAGCTGCTACGTTCGATTCTCAGACTCTTCATTAATGTGCACACATGACCTCACCAGGGATCAAGCTTGGGAATTTCAGATAATATGGTCAACTCGTTGAGCAATCATCATATCCCATCCCAGCGGTTGAATGGTCAAAGGAATGTCTTTGTAATTTGATGATTCTGGGTCTATCCCATTGTAGATCCATATGCTCATAGCGCTGAAAAGTCCCACACTGGGACGAGATAGCTGTTTACTGCTCTCTAGCCGAAGTTAGTTTATGACAAAATCTCCTATGGGAACAAGTCAAAAGTTTCACAAAATCTTAAACTCTGAATCAACATTAATAGATGAAATGAAGTGAAGCCGAAATCTTTCAAAACAACTGGAGACAGGCCACTGTTATTCAAGTTCAAAATTCAGAAAATGAAGGACAAGACTACAAGGCATGCATTCGTTACTGATCAGATCACAGCAAAATCGGTAACGCTATGTGCTATTACCAAGGGAACATACGTGGAAAAATATTGGAACTCTATGACGGCAAGGTTCAAGGAAACGTGTAAAACTCTCCTAGGAAGAAAGAATAGATAATGCAAAGATGGGCTGAGCTCAATATACACTGCGCTGAGGAAAGAAGTGAAGAGTGTTAGGAAAGACAATTGACACATTGGCAACTGAAGCAGTACAGGCAGGTTACAGGTAAAAGAAACCTCAGAATATTATGTCAGATAAGCAAGTCTCTATCCGAGAAGAGATCAACCCAGATGATAAAACCAATAAAAGATGCTCAGGGGAACATGATTACCGAAGAAGAGAAGCTCAGAGAGCTCTTAAATCAAACATCTTCACCTGCAACTTGCCCATAAATACCACCAACATTACTCGAAAAACTACCTACCAGTGGATACAACTCTTCCAACGAAAGCAGAAATCTTGAATGAGATGAGGCTTATTGAAGTCCAGAAGAGAAGTATGATAAGACGGAATTTTTATGCCCTGAAGCATTGAAAATGGACCCAGAAATTACGCAAATGTGCTCATGCTATTTTCGCAAATGGTCTAAGAGGAATAAAAGGTGACTACTGTTTGGGAGAAAATATGGTTACCCTGTCAAGCTACCTCTCTCTTCAAGAACTGGTGTCAAATCATGCTTCTGTCCACGCCAGGTTAATTGCTACGTCGCATCATCCTGGAAAGAATAAGAGCTGCACTGAATACAGAACGCCACCAGCTGGGAACAAGCTGGATTCACGAAAGGCAAATTATGTAGTGATCAAATTGTAGCGCTAGGGATTATAATCGAACAGAGAACGGAATAGCAGTCAAGTCTCTACTTCAATTTCATTAACCTTAGAAAGGCTTTCAACAGCGTTGACAGTGAAGTAAATTGGTAGCTGCTCCAACACTACGAATCTCCCAACATTTTTATCAACCTCATTCAACAGCTGGCTATATCACATAACATAACATAACATAACAATTTCGCTTTATTCCAGAAACAGTACTTGTGGTACAGTGTGGAATTTTCAGCACATATCTACAATATTGCATCTAATTTCATCGTACATTTAAAAGGAGTATTATAAAAAAAAATAAAAATATAATAAAAACCAAAAAAAGAAACAGAAATAACCAAAAAAAATGCAAATAAAAATACTGAGTAAAAAAGAAGACGAACACAAATAATGAAAAAAAATATTTCAGTATTAGTTAGTGGAAGCTACGATATGTGTATGCGTGGTGAACAGTAACAGCTATAATCATACGGGAAATTATGAGATGTTCTTAAAAAAATGTTTATAGCCAAGATGATCAGTTAATTTGATTGAACAACACTAAGCAATCATAAGATAAACATTTCAGGTTTTTTTTTGTCAGTACTAATGCGGTTGTTTGTAGTGGCAGTGTGAGGAATCATGCATAATACAAAATTTTTAAGATGGTGATAGTGGCAATAACAAACAAGATTGTCAGTTAAATAGTGCCGAACAAAGAACAACCACAAAACTAATGTTACATGATGGTTAATGACGGGACAATTTTTAATAATCATAGTGATAATATAGTCGGACCCAGTAGATGTACAAAGAAGGAATAGAATAAAGAATAAAAATGTAAGCCAATGATAATAATTTTAAGCAGCTAAGTATGTTTAAGAAGGTTGTTCACTATAGAGTACAAATAAGAGAGTGTAAGGGGGAAAAAACAAGGGCCAAAATTATGTTATTAACAACAAAGCAAGTCATAGGTTTCACGTCTAACATTGTCTCTGTCACTTAGAACACGGGCCAAATATGGTATCGTTGAGTTCCTATACTTGGTTGTGCGAGCATATATTATTTTATACTGATTTCTGGTTCTACCTGATGAGATGCAGGGAGAGAGTTGGGAATAGAGGGGGTGTTGGGGGTCAGAGAGTATGGTTTTAGACCATTTCTCACATGTATTCAGATGCTTATCCACTAATGTTGTGACGAGCTGACTGAGTTTTACACCGCTAGTCCTGCTAACTACCTTCAACATCCTTCTCAGGATGGTATAATCCTTTTTCAGTAACCCAGGAAAGACTAACGGGGAACAGTAAAGTAGAATAGGTAGGATACGAGAGTTGACAAATTGTGTAAGCAGAGGTTGAGGGACTCCAGTTAGTCTGAGTTTCTTAATGTAGTAGGTTAGACGAAACACTTTCTTGGAAATCATTTGGATATGAGATGACCAAGTAAGGTCGGAAGATATAACTAATCCGAGGTATTTTGCATTAGACTTTGTTTCAATTATAGTCCCCTCGATTCTACAGACATCATGAGTGCTTACTAGTGTTTGTAGATCTCGTTTATGCCTAAAGGAGAAGTCGACAGTCTGGCATTTTGAGGGATTCAGCGTTAGGCCATTTATTTTAGACCACTGACTGATGTCCGACAGGAAGCTATTTAATTTGAAGCAGTCTGACTGAGACTTAACGGGAAGCGAAACAGTCAGGTCATCTGCATATTTGACGAAGTTGATTTCGTCTGAGAGAGGTAAGTCATGTAAGAAGAAGGAAAAGAGAAACGGCGAGAGAACAGCACCCTGAGGAACACCAGCTTCAGTAAGCAAAGGAGAGGAAGCTACACCATTATATACCGTGTACTGCATCCTATTGGAGAAGTAAGAGTGCAGCCAGTTGATAGCCCAGGACTCAGTTTGTGTAAGGCTAAGCTTGTTTAACAAAAGGCCTCTAGGTACAGAGTCAAAAGCAGATGTGTAATCAAGGAAAGTACAACGGACATACTTGGCCCCTTTGTCTAAGGAGGATACAATGTTGTGATGAAACACAGCAGCAGCATCCAAAGTACTTCTACCCTGTTTGTAAGCAAACTGCTTTGGATCATTTGAGAAGCTTAGGGAGGGAATGAGTTTTTGTAAGAGTAATTTCTCCATCAGTTTCAAGAAAGGAGAGGTAATGGCAATTGGTCTAAACTTAACACTATCTCCAGAACCAGACTTGGGTACAGGGATGATTTTAATATCTTTCCACAGAGAAGGTACATTATTATGAGAAAAAGAAGTATTGAAAATGCTTGTAAGTGGGTTACTTAAAATATCAGCACATTTCTTTAAAACAATGGCAGGTATACCATCAGGGCCTAGACTCTGGGAAGGTTTAAGAGATTTCAAACATTTAAGAACATCAGAAGTATTGAAACGATGAAAGTCACTGGTCGTGTTATTAGTTAAATTGAAGGCAGAAAGGACATTTGGAGGGCGGATAAAAGATCTATTGAGAGTATTTACATCAATAGAAGAGGCAAAATTATTATGCTTACCACAACCAGTAATTTCTCTAAAAAGCTTCCATATGTTTTCTGATGTTTTACAAGATAGTATTGTTTGATTATAAATGTTGTTTAGTCTCTTGATTTCAGATTTAATTTGGGTGTTTATCTTCTTAAGACCAGATTTATTCTTTGTCTTGTACAGCTTCTCTTTTTCTCTACGAAGTTTTTTGAGATGAGGGGAAGAAAAACGATCCATTCTTTTGAAAATTATCTGTTTTGGACAGCATATATCAAGACAGAATTTAAGATAGTCAGTCAAATTGGAAATAGTATCATCCAGTTTGTGTTCGTTGAAAAGTTCCCAGTTAGTGTCATTTAGCATACATCTTAGTTTGAGCATATTTTCTTGTGAGTAACACCTTTGCTGTGTTCTCTTGGACAGATTTGAGAAGATATTAAAGTGAGATCTGCTGTATATCTTAGGTAATATCCGAATAATACAATGATCTGAGTTCATGATAGGAGCACGTCGGCGTACTTCATATATTTCCTCATCATTAATGAACACCAGGTCAAGGGTTTTATCAAGTCGAGTAGGGAATTTAACAATATTGGCATGACCTAATGATACGAGGAAAGAACAATCACAGCAGTTAAAATCTCCTGTGACAACTGATAAAGAGTTTTCAAGATGTGTAACGGCAAATTCAGTGAATTCATCAGCAAAATCAGATAGATCAGATGCAGAACAGCCAGGAGTAACATAAATGTTAGAGATGAAGACGTATTTGAATTTGGATAAATGTTTCGGGCGGCATTTGACCGTTATACAATCAATAAAGTCATTAGAGTAAGAAAAACATACATTATTTGAAGTTGACCATTGAGAATGAATGAAAGTTGCAACACCTCCACCTCTTTTCTTTCTGGAGCATAGTCGATCTTGTCTAAACAATGTAAAACCATTTAGGGAAACCAGATTGTCATCATAGAGTTCATGGAGCCATGTTTCTTGTAATGCAACAATCGCCGTATTGTGATAAGTATCAGATGATAAGAGAGACTGGAGATGCATAATTTTGTTGGGAAGTGAACGGCAGTTTGAAGTGACAATAACAGGAATGGTTGTACGATATAAAGGTGTCTGTTTAAGTGCACGCTGCCAGCCAGCGTGATGTTTTCTCTTAGATTTATTAGATGCATTATTAGTTGCATGAAAGTCATATGGTTTAAAACGTTTAATGAATGAATTACTGTATTTTATGCGATTTGTGATCATATTTTATTAAAATTAGGAATGAAAACATGACTTATTAGATGCAATATGTAGATGCACGAAAAAGGTAGCCCAGATGTCAAACAGGCCGTCACAGTGCCACGCGTCAGGTGATCCATAGAGAAAAACACAGAGAGGCGTTCGACATGCATACAGGAGTAATACAAGGCTGTCTGCCTATTATAAGCAATGATATTCTTAATTATGGTGGGCTGGATTATGTCAGACTGTGGGGTTTGAAAAGACAGAAATATGTTGGAGCGATCTGAATTTCACACGTGGATGATAGTATGTCTAATGTCACACAAACCTGAAAACTTGCAGGTGAAAACAAAAGCAGCCAGCAGAGACAGGATTCCAGATGAACACAGAAAAGACGAGGGTGATGAAGATATCATACCAACCGACAGCAACACCAAGTAGCAGCAATCACCATCAACGGGAGAAACTTGAAAGAGGTTGCTTCCTTCATTTATCTGGGAAGCATCGTTTCAACTACAGGCGAAAAAGATGAAGATCTTAAAGACAGAATTGGAAAAGCAAAATACGCCTTCATCAGTCTGGAAATCTCGTGCACTCAGCGAGCACAAAGAACGAGATTCAGGCTTTCAGCACCAATGTTAATTCAGTTACTGTTTCTATTTGAGTCGGAAGCTTGGTGAACGCGTCACGAAAAGCATTTCCAACAGGCTGTGGACTTTCATCCACACCAGCCTTCGTTCGATTTTGAAGATAAAATGACCAGCCAGATATGATTAGCAACAAGAATCTATGGGAGCAAATTCACCTTGCTGAGGAACCCGAGGAGGAAACAATGAGTTGGGCGTGTGTGTATCCAAGCATGATATGGAGGTAGTCGTTTGAGAAGGAGACGACAGTATATGGACAACCGTAGGGTTAGATGAAGAGGACTGTATGGAGCAGGAGAAAGTGAGGATCTACTGTTGTAGCCCTACTTCCTACCAGGAATCCAAGGGAATAAAAATCATAATACAGTGGTTCAATCCCTTCTGTAGCCCAGATTTCCATTTCTCTTTCAGTCACTGCCCATTATAAGGCAGGGAATATTTCACACTACCGTATCATCAGTGTATCATGAAATGAATCAAAAATGGGTCTTCAAACTAGAGTCAATATTTCGCCCACCATGTAGTGTAATTTTTCATTTGCTGATAGGTTACCATCCCTCTTATTAAGGATAGTTATAATCAGACATAGATATATTGTCTAATAATGCTGGTAAACGTTAACGAATAGATTATTTTGTGTAGTTAAAGGGATTGTTTTTGCAAATATGTTGACATTGTTACATTATTCGTATGAATTAAAGTAATAATTACTAATGCAAATCATTGTATGTTTAAATGTTCTATTTTTTTAGGTAGAGAGAAAAAACAAGGTTTAACTGATATGTGTGGTAAGTGTGGAGAGTGTTTTTTTTCCCTAACTGTTGGTTGATTCAATAAACATTAAATGTTGTTCTGAAAGTTAGTGAATAGGCAGGTAGATTCAAGCCCAGTGAATGTGTGACCACTAAACACATTGGGATAAATGCGTTCAACTACATACTACTGCTTGACTAGTAAGCAGTATACTATTGAAATCAAACAGTAGTGCTGGCTAGCCAAATAAAAGTGATCTTAACACCAGACGTTTATTTCGCTTATAGCTGGGTCGATCTCATGAATGGTTTACGCGGTGTGACTCAATTTACAGAAGTAAATCAATATGAAGCCGTTGATTTCTGGCTACCGCTTTGGATTGATTAAACCCTTTGAGGTGAGTGAAACTAGATATACTACAGCGGGCTAAGCCCAAACAGTCGAAATAGCCATCCAGTGTTCAATTTCATGGCAAGTTAAACTTTAAGCACCATCAACTAACTACCAATGGAGTGCGACCGCTCTAATGACCTTGAAACGCCCACTGAGCAAGTGACCGAAACCTGGCAGATAACGTTGTCATCACCATATAAAATATCCTCATCGAAGTGTTATGCTATTAAATGGGATTTCTAGCAAGTTTCACCTTAGATTAGGGAAAGATTAAGAAGTTACGGTTTATACTAAAGAGAAGTTAGGGTTAGGTTAACTTATTAAAGGCGTTAGTTCAAGTCAGATTACTGTTAGTTTAGGTATATTTTTAAGTTGAGGATAGGTTTAGGAATGATTAGGGTTATTGTTAGGGTTGGAAGACTTAATCAATTACATGCAGAGAATTGGGTTAAATTACTCTGTTGATATAAGAAAGAATAGAACATGTGCACTGCGGCGGTAGAGTATAATTCCATTGTGGGTACAACCTTTTTTGATAAATTCTCATAATATCATACAGTAACATTTACTGATGACCACGTTTCAAGCACAGTTTATTGCTCAGGAAATACTTCTACTGCATAACACCG
The DNA here is from genome assembly GCA_944472135.2 of Trichobilharzia regenti. Classification (NCBI taxonomy): domain Eukaryota; kingdom Metazoa; phylum Platyhelminthes; class Trematoda; order Strigeidida; family Schistosomatidae; genus Trichobilharzia; species Trichobilharzia regenti. Next base: position 178,088,771 of record OX235262.1, on the reverse strand, counting down.
TGAGACTTTATCAAAATAAATTTTGCTCACAATGGAGTTATATTCTGTTAATACTCCAACCTAAAACTGAGAGCTATTTTTATCAAATGTGAGAGAAAGGTATCCTCTGTAACACTTTTATACATTTTCTATACATCTTTTTCATAAATATATGTATTTCATACACACAAATGCCTCCTTCACGTGATTGGTGCCTTCGAGGTCATTCACTGATAGGCAGTTGGTGGTGCTTAAAGTTTAACTTGGCCGATTCGGCTAGCAAGCAGCACTTTTTGATATAATTAGCATACAACTACTTGTCTCATTTAATCAGTAGTACACAATTTTGTGAAAATATGTTTGCTTTCTTGATTAACATTTATGGTAGTAAAGAGATCATATACGGTGATCTGAATAATCTCGGTGCCCAAAGGAGATTGTAGTGAGAAATCACCTTGAATATTCATAAATTGTGGATTTGAATTTCCCGCTGATTTCATATCTCTATAAAGAAACACACAATCTCTCTTGGCGTATATACATGTAATGTGAACTAAACGACAGTGTCTTCAGATAAAACAGGTGTTATTTGATTGATGCTGGCGAGTAGTGGAATCTGTGAGTCCTAAGCCGGATGTAATTTCAGCCCCGGTGAGTGATTTCGTCACCATCTGATAGGACTCAGCATAAGATAGTACATCGTCCTTTCTCACGAATTGAGTATTTTTATCTTCTTATGGACTTACTATATGTGAATGTATCATTTCTCACGCATATTGTGATTTTGGTGTGTGAGATCAATTAATCGTTTTTCGTCTCACCTTGGTCCTTGTCGGATCACCGGCCATTCAGAAGTAGACAATTCTGTTGTCAGTCGACTTTATTATGGTTAAGAAAATGTATAAATATCACGGGTTTTTTCCTAATAAATCTATAATAAAATACAATATCTTATAGTCACAGGCCAACCTTTGTCTTTTGATATTTGCGTGGCTCAGTGAATCGGAAGGTGCAGAGAACAAATAGACGTATTAGCGCACCAGTCGAGTTCATTACCGTTATAGTAATAAATAGGCGTAGAAATAACAAAGTAGCAACAGATTTATTCAGTTCACTTCAGGTGTAACACCTTCGAGGCTTGAACCTAACGCTCATTGACTAGCATCAGTGATTACTCGTCGATTCCCATGTTAGTCAGTACTAACCTAATAACAATCAGTTATGCTTTCATTTTGTCAAAGTTAATCAATAACTTTGACTATTTGGTTCATATCAAGTAAACTTACAATCTTTATTGAGGTTTTGAAGAACTCACCTCACACTGGTTACATTCGAAAATAATTTAACTGAAGCTTTTATCAAATGTTCTTTGGAGTCAGTTCCTCATATCCTTGCTGGACAAGAAAGAAGCGCGAATCCATTTATCAGCATTATAGAGTATTTTCAGGTTTCCAGGGATTATTAATTTTCAGGTCAATATTTCACACGTCACTATCATGTCAATCATCTTAGCAGATAGATTATAATCCATTTCAATGGCCAAATACGTGAACACATTAAAGGAACACCCATGGAATCGCTAATATCAGGTTTGACTATAGAAGCTGTGATGCAAAGACTCAAAGACGCAATCCTACCAAAGGTCAAACCCAAAATGTGAATACGTTACGCAGATGACACATTTGTAGTAATCAAAAGAAACAAGTTGGATATAACTCACAATTTAATAAGCAGCATTTTCAACGACATAGAATTCAAACTTTTTGGACTTCTTAGTCAGGTGAACAACCACATGAAAGTAAGAAACTGAATTTTATTAAAAATCAACTCACACAGACCGAATACTCAATTACTAAAGCAACACTCCAATTACATACGTAAGGAGTTGTATACAAACACTGTTCAAGAAGGCTTTCAGGACTCATTGCAGCACTCCCATCTTAAGGAAAATTGAAGAATGTTATCTCATGGACGTCTTCCAAAAGATTGGATATCCACGGAACTTCATGAAAAGACATATACCCTTATGCTTACCTACCAAATCAAAGGGCATCAATGAAAACACAAAGAAAATCGCCCTACTATTTACAAAAAACATCTCAGAAATCACTGCAAGCCTCTTCAAACCTCTCGGAATCGACATCCCACACAAACCAACAAAAGCACTTCACTCATGTGGCTGTATACCAACTAAGAGACTCAACATCATCTACAAAATAAATTGTAACAACTGCGAGAAACACTACATTGGCCAAATTGGATGTCCCCTTCGTCTTCGTATCCATGATCGTAAAATAGTCGTCAAAAGAAATGACATCCACTCTCTCACTCATATGGCTCCATACAGACAACCACGGACATCAATTCGACTGGGACAACCAGCGTTCAAATATTGAACATAGGAAACACTAACAATGCTATTCAAGTGATGGTTTGTAGAGATTTGATTGGTTTCAGGATTTCATCATGAGCTGACATTAGTTAGAGAACCATTGGAAAACCTAGGAGTACTGGACAGCCGTTTCGTCCCAAGTTGGGACTCTTCATCAGTACGTACCCACCGGGATTCGAACCCAGGACCTTCCGGTTACAAGGCGAGCTCATATTCCGTTAAGCCACTGGGACCCGATCCAATGGTCCTTGAATTCTAACTTCTGCCAATTCACGACATAGCGCAACCGCTAGCCAATGTCTTCGGCTAGCCGAACAATACTGGATAATTTTTAGAAGTCTGGTATTCCAGTCGACCATCAATTAATAGACACACGGACACAGAAAAAATTCACCAATCGATAAGAAAGAAATCTAACACACAAAGGGTCAAAGTTCAAGTCTGGGAAACAACTAGCCTCAGTACAAGTAGCTTATAGGGTATGAAAACACACAAAAAAGACCAATCACGTTCAAGGTTACCGGGAGAAATGACTTATAAACTTGTGGAGTTATCTAAAAGCTTACTTCAACAAATTGAAGTATGCGCTGAAGATGTTGTCTAGTCGTGCAATGAAAGCTTCTTAAATAAACCATCCAGGTCAGAGAACACAACTAAATCAAAATCAACCACTTGAGCTACAATTCTTCTTCATTATATCTACACTGTAATTGCATCATGCATTTATTCCCCTTGATGAATTTGAATAAAGCGAGAACAACAGTGGTTTGTGCAAAATAACATGGTACCATCATTGCTTATTCCGTTGGCTTCTCATCAGCTGCCGCTTACAGCCTAAATAACCTATGAGGTTTACGTACAGAAACGTTTTAACATACTTGTAAATTTTACATGTTGTCAGTTGACAGAAAGTTCCACAATTAGTAAACAGTGCTCAGAGAATTACGCTAATATAGTTTTTACACAGGCAGTTCAAGTTAAAACAAAATAAATGTATGCATATAATGGTAAGGGAGTTATATAGTAAAGATGAAATGTGCGTAAGATGCATAGTGACTAATACGTTAGTGAAAAGTGTACTGAGTTGAACTCAAATCATAGAAACAAGAGACAAGCAAAATTACAGAATTATAGGAGGAGGGTGAGGTTAAAGACAAAGATTACGTAATCAGATGAGAGAATAGAGACATCTAGTTACCAGGTCAGGGAAAGTCTAATAACTGCTTCTTTCTGAACACATAAATCTGGTTTCAAGCGTTTGATAGAAATTGCTTCGGCAAACTTGAGGAGAATGGAGCTCCTTTGTCTATTGATAATTTTGAATGATTTATCGATTTCCACCTCATGACCCGTGTCGAGGAGATGTCTGGTAATAGCGCTACTTTAAGAGTTTGTTCCCTTTAGACGTAGGCTTTTCGGCACATGTTCAGAAAATCGGAGGTGTGCCTTTCTTTCTGTTCTCCCAATGTAACTGCTTCCGCAGGTACACGTAAATTTGTATACACACTTGGAATTATCATGAGAAGGGAATCTATCGACTTTCCGATGGACCGGAACCGACGTAGCTGCAGGATAGGCTCTGGCTAGTGAAGTCCTCAGTCTTCTTTTGATCATTCCTGAAATGTTTTCACCTTTAAAATCTAGTTGAATGAAGACAGGCTTTTTTTCAGCTGTGATTTGTTTGGTATTTGAGCCTTCACGTTTTCCATATTTGTATATGAATCTTTGAGGATAACCGTTGTTTTTCAGCACCTTTTCGAGATTCGAAAATTCTTCCCCTAGTTTCTCTGCAGAGTATATTCTCGTCGCTCTATAGTGCAGAGTCTTGACTAGTGCTCGTGTGTAGCTATTTGGTCAAAAACTGTTTACTAATTGTGGAACTTTCTGTCAATTGACCACATGTAAAATTTGCAAGTATGTTAAAACGTTTCTGTACGTAAACCTCAAAATTTATTTAGGCTGTAAGCGGCAGCTGATGAGAAGCCAACGAAACAAGCAATGATGGTACCATGTTATTCTGGACAAACCGCTGTTGTTCTCGCTTTATTCAAACTGTATTTGCAACTGGTAGATTCCAATAGACATACCCTTAAGTTTAATCATTGGACTGGTTATTGCAGGTCGGCCAGTCTTTGTATTTTCCTTTCGCTTCCGGCTTCCTGCTATCTTTATGCAGTGCATTCAAGAATTATAAACTGTCTAATTTCGAATTTGCTCTTTAAGCACACAATGAGAGATTCGGTGGCTATCGTCTTTCGAACTTAATAGGTTTTGATAAAAGCTAATTATCTTCATCACTTATAACGTGAAATTGTTTTTTTAATACAACGGTAATAAAGATTTGTGTCCTTCTATCATCAATACCGTTTCTAATGAAAAATGTATGCCTTCTTTAATTGAAGTAGAGTGTAGAAATACAAAAAAAACACATTCTAGTAACTCTTCTTGAAGAAAAACTTACTAAAGAATAAAAGTGATGATTATATTTGTCTAAATAATTCATCCCTTTTTCTAAACTCTGATTACAAAAAAAAAACTTTACAGCAAGCGCTACAGAACCGATCGATTGGAATTATGCTATTAGTGAACTTTTGGAGAAACAGGGTGTTGATTTAAGAAAAGAAGTTGAAGATATTCTTATTCAATTGGAAGAACAATATCGTCGTGAGAAAGAAGAATCTGATCTGTTGTTTGCAGAACAGAGAAAAGTAAGTTTATTACTGTTATTCATCATCATTATTCCCTTGATGTCAGCGTGGAATATAGGGCTTCTTCAGTACATGTCACTTTTATGCTATTTTCTAGAGACCTCGTTAGCTGGCTTCACGATTCCTCATTAGCTGTCGTCTCCTCACATGATGTTCTTCATATCACCCTAGGACGTCCAAGTCATCGTTTCTTATTCATGTCCCACTCGAGGGCCTGGTGCACTACGTCACTCAGAGTATGTCTCCTTCACCACCTTTTTCTCTATCATATTTGTTGGGTGATACGTTGTTGGTTAATTCCGTCGCAGGAGTGGTTGTTGAGAATCCTTTCTAGAGCCAGTAACGACGGCTGTTGATGAAAGTCTGCAACGTGCTACTTACAAAGCACTTTTCAAGTCTGTACACACTTTAGTTGCAGATATCATCTACTATATAACTTCGCTTCACAATTCTTACAGATGGAAGCCTAGAATTCGAATGTATGTTATCGGATATATTATAACACTTTGTGGCTCCAGAAGCAGTAGCTGAGAATCGAAACTTCTGAGGACTTTTATAGAAGACTAAAGCTTGTGATCACTGAATTGTTTTCAGATTTACTCTAGTTGTTCCTGATAAGCTTATCCGTTTTGAAGATACCCTAAGATCAAGAATTATTATCATGTCATTACTGCACAAAATGACGAAACCTTAAAAGTGTAGAAGAAGTCATCGCCCTTCAATAAGATGTTGTTATCACAATTTGTTTTAAGTCGGTTTTGATTTTCCCGTGGATTGACTGGATCGAAATGTTCAGCCAATGTTAACATGCTAAACATTTCAGACCAACTAATCAACGGGAAAATCCTACTTGACCTGATTCTCGCTGCACAACAGGTAGATATCTTACGTCAAGTCTGAAACGAAAGCTTACTCATTTCGGGTTTCAGTGGGATCATTGCCTACTGGAGATTGTAGGTGCATTCAGGTGATGAGCACGAAATAGGTAAGATATGCATCTTGGATTCCAGTGCTAGCCACCAGTCAACAAATTACTGCATGATGCTATCTTGTTCACGATAAAGTTTGGAAGCTTAGTTTCTTTTCTCTCCCAGAGTTAAGACTTTTAACTTCCCAAATAAACTAATTTCTTTTTTTTCCTGGTTTTAAGGAATTATTTGGCTAGTATCAAGGCTTGCGATAAACAGACAAGCATATATTTTTGAAAAATTACAGCCTCAGATCATTCCGCTGCTATGCTTTTGCACAATTTAACTTATAATTTCAGTAGATTTTCAGTTATATTTCCGTTTCACTAAAAGTCACATTAATTGTAAACAACTTATCTATGTATTTCAAGCGTTAATGCCAGCAGTGAGATCCTTGAAATTTGAATGTTTAATTGCATCAGATTCCTGCTTATTATTGTGTTTTTTCTGTACAAGGTATGTGTATATGCATATTTTTTTTAACAGGAATATGAAGGTCGTATACAAAGTTTACAAGAACAAGTTGAACGTCAATCTATGCTGGGATCGATACTGCAAGAAGATGTGATACCGGAAGAGCAACACGATGAAGCGTTGAGTAGGTTATTAAATGATATATAGTGGTATTTGCGGAGAATATAATTTAGACGGCAAAATGAAAATGTATATTTGGTGTGTATGTGTTTGAAATAACGATGAAGGATATTTTTAACTGAGGTGGATGTTTTTGGGTTTAGTTGAATTGCAAAGCTTTCATAATCCTTCAAGGTTACATTTTTAACAGTTCCATATTAGTTTGTTTATTAGATGTATCATACAGTCAGTAAAAGAGTATTATTATTTACTGGATGACACAGTTTCGAACACAATTCACTACTGTTCATAATCACATCATGAATTAAAAATCACACGACTTAGACACTTGAGTTTTGTAGTTTTCTTTATTCTCTCCTATTTATCATGGTAGGGATAATGGAATTTTCCAGATATCTGAGAGAGGTGTTGAACCATCCCTATAACACATATTCTCTCTCTCAGTTGATTCGATAAACAAAGCTTCTAAGTGTTGGTTTGTAGGGATTTGGTTGGTTTCAGGATTTCATCAGGAGCTGACATTAGTTAGAGAACCATTGGAAAACCTGGGAGTACTGGACAGCAGTTTCGTCCTAGTTTGGGACTTTTCATCAGTACGCACCCACCGGCGGCTGCCCCTATTCAGGTAGGTAGTTATCTGGGTTCCAGTGGGAAGTCGTGACCAGTAGGGTGCAGCAGGTCGGGTGTGATGACAAATACTCGCCGAAGACATTGGCTAGCGGTTGCGCTATGTCGTGAATTGGCAGAAGTTAGAATTCACGGGGTGGCCATTGGATCGGGTCCCAGTGGCTTAATGGTCTACGACCTGGATCGCTCTGTAACCGGAAGGTCCTGGGTTCGAATCCCGGTGGGTACGTACTGATGAAGAGTCCCAAATTAGGACGAAACAGCTGTCCAGTACTCCTAGGTTTTCCAATGGTTCTCTAACTAATGTCAGCTCATGATGAAATCCTGAAACAAAGCTTCTCTTGTCAATCTCTCTCTCCACCCAGCTGTTACATTAGATTTTAGAACATTCATCTTATTCTATCTCTCCTATTGTATGGTTGTGTGTAACTGCATGTAGTGAGTGGTATAGCTGAACTATTCTCTAGATTTCTCATCCTATTTAGGTCCAGATTTTTCTAGGTTTTTATGTTCGGCTGGTCTGATTGCCCCTGTTCTACTAGTTTGACCTATGTATTTGACCTGACAATTTTTGCAGGCAGAGTTTTAAAGGCTCTATAAGTTCCTTTAATCGACAAGGCTTACTTCTAATTGAGTTTGTGGTTTGTATGAATCCCAGCCACTTTTATACCTGCCTTCTTAGCAATTCTACGTAAAGTGGTTTCTGAGGTTCCTTTTTTGTACGGAATTACTACTGATGATTTAGATTCCTTATTGTTGATGTTGTCATTATCCTGCGCATGTTTGACATGCCTATCATCATTAATATTAATAATATTATTATTATTATTATTACTATCACCACTATCATTATTTATTTTATTTCTACATTTCTCTACATACTTTCTGAATAATTCATCAGGGTAATTATTAAGCTTCTCTTATATGCCTCACAGCTCATCTAAGATTTTCTTTTGTACTACTTAGTTTTGTGGTCTATTACTTAAACATTTCACCAATCCTATTTTCGCTGACATAAGACTGGATGATCGGAAGTCGAAATATCTGTTTGAATGTGTGGGTTTCCTGTAAACACTAGTGTATGTTTAACCTTCCATCTTCTTTCCTTTTTACTCTGCAATCTAACATTGGAGGCTCCAATTCCCGACTTTCCAATTCATAAATGAATTGAATTACCTCCACCTTTGAGTTAATGTGTTTGAAAAATCTATCTATATATTGTGTTTTAAGTACAGTAAATGTGTCATCTACATAACTCCATCATACTTTTGGAGTGGGGGTGAACGTTTCAATCGCCATGTTTTCCTACCTATGCATGAATATATCTATTACAACCGTGGATATTGGTGACCCCATGACAACTCCGTCAGTGTGTTCGTATGTTTACCCTGGATTATAATCGATATGGTTATGAACAATAATAAATTTTGTTTGAAACGTTGTCATCCAGTAGATAATACTGTTTCACTGACTGTGTGATACATCTGATAAACAAACTTATATGGAATTACTTACTACCACAGTGCCCAAGTTTTGTCTATATACTGACATCTTTAGCACTTACTTCAGTTGACATGGTCATCTCGGAATGATTTATGAATCATATAACTGTGTCTACTGAAAGCCTTGACGATTATTGGTTGTCTTGACCGAGTTTTCCTATCTGGCAAGGACATCGACACAAACAGGGAATTAACGCAAGAATAGGAAAAATTCTGAAGACGACAACCGATAATCATGAAAGATTCTCAATTAAGCTAGATAGCTCAGAGAGAGAGCAGTCACGTCAGAAAATCGGCGTATGTGTATATCAATTATCAGAAATTTCTCCTCAAGATGAAGTTAGATCATATTTTGTTTTTCATTGTTACAGAAATGTATTCTGCTTTTATTAATAATTAGATGAGTGTAAATGGGGAGATCGTGAATACGAGCTAGCTCGATGGGCCTTCAATAAGTGGATCAATCATCAGTTTACATCACTGAGGGTAATTCAATACATTCATTTTTTTAAATATATAAAATTGAACATCTTTATTATGTTATTTATTGCTTTCCGCATACTGAGTGAAATCCACTGGAATACAGGCCTTCAAGCCAGAGCTTTCAATAGTAACAGTGTTCATTTTTTATAGGGTGAGGTTGCTAGCCTCCTTTTCAATCTCCACTCGTTTCAGGCTACACTTACTGGCTGAGAGACGTTAAGGAGTCCGTCGGCTGAGGACCGAACCCAGAACAACATGCGTGGTAGGCGAGTATCCTACCACAGAACCACTGAAGTCCGATGAAAGTCACTCCATTCACTGTAGATCTACCTGTTTCATTGTCCATAGGAAGCCTTCAGGATAATACCTTCCTTCTCTCTAAAATACAAGATCCTTATCTCGCAATTCTTAAAAGAAACAAACGATTCATGAATCATAAATTTGACAGCTAACGGTGCAAATTTTAACTCATAGGAACTATCAGTGCACTCAAATAGAATGCTTTTAATCACTTCCCGGTGGCGGATATTCAGTGACAGTATACAGTAAGAAATTAAAAGTTAAAAATGCATATTCTAGCAGACTTTGACAGCGTTCAGTATTAATCACTTCTATTTCCTACACAATCTCTTCCATGTAACCCTTGGAAGTCAAACCTGTCATTTCCCCTTACAGTCGCACTTGAGCGATGATCTGGAGCGGGATTTCAGCTGGTGGTTTACTCAATGTGTCTTCAATCTATCTCCATTTCCTTAGGCATATTTTCTGGGCAATCGGTTGTTGACTGGTTTGCTGCAAGAGTTCTTTGTTGCCTAATTCTTCAGTTTAATAATTTACAAACTAGTCTTTTACCTGGAAAAAATGAAGGTTGGGTATGGTGCTAGCAAACCTACTCTGGAGAACCAATTCAGTCGCTACAGAAGCTTCAAAGCACGGGAAAGATTTGAGAATTATGTATATATATATATATATATATATATATATATATATATATATGTATAGCGCTTACGATTAGTAAGCTTTGTGTTGTTGTACATTTAGTCATAAACCGACAGCTGTTTCGTCCCAGTCCTTCGCCTTTTAATCGTTTGCAGCACTAGAGATCAAGTCTAGTGCCTTCGGTTCACTCATTCAGTACTTCAATCATTCACTTACTTGAATAAAATCGAATTTTCCATGAATTCTACCCAAAAACCGGATCATCAGTCTTTCTGACATTCTTTTCAACATCTGGGTATTTGTTTAAACGGGCTACAACTTACGCGTTATCTTATAATTACCTAATTTGAATGCATTCTATGCCATCTGTTTTAATATTGTGAACTGAGTCAAAAGAGTTTGGATTTGCAGTTTTCAAGTCGAACTTGATATATAAATGTATACATGCTTAAAACTGTTTGTTAACCCGCTGATTTCTCTTTTCCCTTAAATAATTTAGGACCAGTTGTGGGAAAATGCTGTTTACCTGAAAGAAGCCAATGCATTAAGTGTGGAACTGAATAAAAAAGTAAGTGAAATTTTGTATCTTTCTAACTGTAATATACACGCGGAGTTAAATTAAATCATGAATTGATATAAGCTAATGAAGCATCGAGAACCAGTGAGTACCGGTCTGATGTTCCACTCCACTTTGGAACACTTCAGCTGTTCGCGCCTATTACCCCATTACGTATAGAAACCTGATCCTACAGTCCATGTAACAAGCAGGTCACTGGGTATTGAATCTAAACCTCTTCAAATCCTTGTCCGCAGATATAGGAGTACCGCTATCCAGTGGTATCAGTATGTGCCCTCACAGATGACTTCATGGATCCTAAAAACTTACAAATTTTCATCAGAACCATCGGAATCCAATCCCATAGTCATTCAATAACAGGCAGTAAATTAATTTTCAAGAGATGGTTAGCAGGAATTTAATTCAATTCCAGTCAGAACACATAAGAAAAATGATAAGCCATAAATAACTAGGGCAACTGACTCTCTAGCACTCTAGAAGAACCTGAGGAGTATAGTACAGTAGATGGTCATAACTTGAATAGCTTGATGGCACGATATATTCCAAATAATCTTGGGGAAAACCGTGTTAAATTTTGTAAGAGGCTTATTGTATTGATGAGAGTCAGTACATAACAAAACTAATTTCAGGACTTCTTAGTACCTTTATCAATTCAGAGAGAATATGATAGAAGTAAGTAGCATAGAGAAAACAGAGACGATGAAGATTTCTGACCAACAACGACAACAACAGTAACAGACAACAGTCACCATAAATGGCAGGAATCTGAGAGAAGAAACCTCCTTTACCTACCTACCTGGAAAGCACCGTTTCAAATACAAGTGGACGAAACTGATGAGGATATGAAAGCGAGGATCATCGGGAGAGGAAGGCAAGCTTTTATTTCTCCCAAGTCTGTGTGGCGATCAACAACACTCAGCATCAAAAATAAGATCCGGATTTTCAACTTCAGTGTGAAATCAGTGCTAATTTATGGATCAGAGGATTGGCGCACGCCGCGTCATGAGCAAGCTGTAGACCTTCATCAACAGCTGTCTTTACTCAATGCTACTCATGATCAGATGGCAGACCAGGAAAGGTCAGCAATAGTGAGGCATCTCTGGCAATGAGAGAACCAACCCAGCAGGAACCAGTTGTGCAACAAATATGCGGGAAGAAATAGAGGTGGATTGATCGGCCATACTATGAGAAAACAAACCATCAATTAACATCCCACTCCAGGCCACAGCTCGAGTGGAATCCGAGTGGGAAGCAGCTAGTTTGCCGTCAGTGCGAAGGTGGAGTGACATGGAGGATGTCATGTGAAGATGAGATGAAAGCATGTGGGCAGACACGGAGCCAGGCGAAAACGTTGGAAGAGAATTGAACACATTGGAGACGTGCGACTGAAGCCCTATATTCCTCTAGGAACTAAAGGAAACAATAATAACAAGAAATAGTATGACAACATAATAAAGTGCAACCATGAACCAAAATCATTCAGGTAGTTACTACGACTAAGAACTACAGTACATCATGTATCAGATTGTATGCAAAGTGCGGTATTCACTTCTGTCTCATCTTTAATCGACTGTAGTTTCTACTGCACGTGAAGAAACCCTGGGTTATTTTCTACTTTGTAGTTATGTAAGTGGAAGACTTTCCTTTTCGTTTCACAGACATACCCTGGAAGAAAATGGCTAAATGAATCAATATAATCGACAACGTTTTATCCTTTAGAAGTAACTGTAACTGAAATTTAGTCTCGGTTGAAAAATAATCATAATTCTGGGCAAATTTTCTATATGGTATACAGAATATTCTTTTTCACGCTGGAGATTTAAAGTTTCGGCAGCAGTGGCCTTACTATTTCTAAGGGATAGGATTGCTGGCCTCACTCTCAGTTTTTACTGTTTACCGGCCTAACTACAGGCTAAGCAAAGTTTATGACTACGCCATACAGAGATCGAATCCCAGACCACGTGAGGCGTGGTCGGTTGAACGCTCCACCACTAAGCCACTGCCGATTGTGTGGAATTCTCAGAGTAATTTAGTGCCTAGTATTTTCTTCTCACCTTAAGTCCTCAAGAAAAAATAGCATTTTATAGTATATCATGCGGTGAGATTCTATTCCCTCTGAAGCACAGACGGATCCCTCAGATTACATTGAATTTATCCTCTAAAAATACGCACTAATGTTTTAAAAGCCAAATTAAAAGTATGCATAACTACACTGTATGGCTCATATGGACAATAAGAATTAGAGACGATGTGATACATTGTTAAGTCAATTTACTTAATTTCACATACACACATTAACAGAGTATTAACTGGATGACGTTTAGAACACAATCTATTGCTTATAATCGTATTAATTTAGTCGCACAGCTTCATAATTTGTTTCAAGTATGTTTGTCTCTGCATGTCTTTTCCCCTTGCTGTTTGTTGCCACTTTTCATGTTTCCGCTATAGGCGTTGTATCATTTCAGTTACACATGTCTGGTAATGATTAGATAAACAGTGGTGATTCAGTGATTAAAGTCTATCCAGCTAACTATATTACTTTCTTTTCAAGAGTTAGTTTGTAAGAATTAGATCTGTTTCATACCAATTGGATCACGGATTGATATCAGTTAGAGGACCATTGAAAATCAGTACTGGAGTACTGGATAAGTGTTTCATCCTAAATTGGGAATCCTCGATAGTATGAATACACTTGGGACCAAACCAATGACCTAAAAGTTACAAAGCAAGCTCGTATACCATTCATCCACTTGGACCCGATTCAATTGTCGATGAATTCTGACTTCTACCCCAATTTGCGATTTTTTTAGCCCAACCACCAACCAGTGTCATAGGCGGCAAATCCATCCCCACATGTGACTGGGCGAACCTCATTGGTTCATCAAGTGCTGAACAGTTGTTTCATCGTGTGTTTGGGGCTTTTCATTGGCAAGCACACACCGTGGGGTCGAATTCACGACTATCTGGTTACAAGGCATGCTCGTCACCCTGTCTTAACATCTATGTCGGAGGTATGGAAAATTGCAGTAAACAACAAGGGAATAGTAAAAAAAAACCATATGAAGATAATTGTGTAGTCGCGTGAATAAATTGATATGATTATGAGAAATAAATTGTTCTCGAAACGTCATCCATTTAACAGTACTCTTTTACTGTATTTTATGTATAATAAACTTAGGTAATATGGAAGTATATTCCACCATAATGCTTAAGTTTTACACTCGTATTTATAATGCCTTCCGTTGGATAGAGATTCAGCTAGCTCAGTGATTCAAACAGACCGCCAATACTTTACAACATTCAGTGAAATATAATCAGCTTTAGTAAGATTTTACTTGACTGACTGAGGTATTCATCAACTCTAAACGATCTCATTACTAAAATACTAAATAAGTAATTATTGTGACTTCATTTAACCGTTTTTTCAGTGAAAATACAGCTGATGTACAAATGATATGAGATATCATAGCAATCAATCGATTAACATTTTTAAACTAGAACAACTTCCGACTCTTGCTGACTCCAACTGTGTTTATGAATTCATATCTATATGAGGTAGCAGGTACATAGGTAGATTGGAGACATAGCTGTCTCCTACGATTGATCAATATATATATACCGAAACTGCTTAATTCTAGAAGGTCCATCTTCACTTAACAGCTGTGCATAGTTTGGTTGATTCACAACACTAGATTAACATACTAGAATTTTATAAGGGTGATGAACAGACAAACCACTTCATGACTGCTTCGAATTACCGAAGGTGTCGCCATTTGATGAGTAAAGCCTGCGTGTTCAAAACGATTGTATCACTTAATTATTACTGGCTTTATGAACACTAAATCTTTCAGTTTACCTCATCGAAATTTTGTTTCACTTCTGTGACGTAAGCTAATGTTTACATTCATACTAATTTTTGTTATTTCATTAGTAATCACTGGACTTCATTTGTTTTGCTTGATTAATTTCTCAAATGATTACGTAACCGCCTCCGCCCATATTTGATTTCACCTCCAAATCATAAAATATCCCTCTCTTTACAACATCTATTGTCTCCCTATTGCCCATAAATAGTCGAAATACATTTATAAATAGTAATGATAGCTTTATTTTAAACAGTTTTTATAAAATTTATTTCAATTTTATATTTTTCCGTCGATTGATGGGATCGAAGTGCTCGGTCTCAGGTTGACATGTCGACCTCTTGTGCAGATGTTTGGACGATATCTGGGCAGTTAATTAGAGGTTAATTTGGTGGATGGTGGCTAGAAGTGGAATCCAGGATAACGCGCATTTCGTCCTATTCTGGAGCCATCAGCTAGTGGATGTACCAGCATTCCCAGTGAGTGATGATGTTCCCACCGAGGCTCGAACCCAGTGCCCATAGTTTTAAAAACCAAAGCTTTTGTCCAATAGACCATTTGGGTCACGGTAAACACCTCTTGTGCAACGGGTCATATTAATATTCTAATTCATTTTTAGATTTTCCCGTCGATTGATTGGACCTGTTGATTGATGATCCCTTGCACAAGAGGTGGCTCTCGTGGCCTAAGTGGTCTAGTGGATAACGCTTTCGCGTTTGAAACTATGGGCACTGGGTTCGAGCCCCACTAGGGAAAATCATCATTCACTGATAATGCAGGTACATCCAGCTGATATCGAGACCCAAATAGGACGAAATGCGCGTTATCCTGGATTCCACTGCTAGTCACCATCGACCAAGTAACTTGTAATGTTTTCTGAGGATTTTCACTGCACAATAGTTTCTCTTTGTCCAGGAACTTCTAATAAAATAGTAAGTGGCAGTAAATCCCATGACACACCGCTGTCTGACCTGAAACCAAAATCAGCTCCTTATGATATTTCTTCTTTTCCTCCTTCGACGAAATTTAAGATATTTGGTTGAAAGCCAATTTAAAAAATGCGGAAGTAAATTCCGAAAAATTAAAAACATAAGTGAATAATTGAAGACTGTAGGTAGTTTTTTTATTTATCAGGCAGTGAAAGTTTGTGTTAGGATACGTTACCTGTCACGATTTCACCTCTTCTGAAGTTTACTAGGAACCTAAGAATCGGCAGGTTTTAACTATTTTAAATACTCGCGAGAGTACAAAATACCATTAGAGGTCATATTTTAATACATTAAAACAAACTGAACAAGAGAAGTTATACACAGTGTGATGGAAGATTTTGGTAGTGTTATGACCAAAACTTTGACCTAGTAGACAATGAGAGAATACTAACTTTAATGCTCTGGCTAATCTGTCCTAATCGCATGTCAACAACAACAATAACACTGCCAGGCAGCAAAGACAGAAGAGAAGATTGGACGTTGGTAAGAGAGCTTTCACTATCTCAAAACAACAGTCAGAAAAACGTTGACAGACATGTAAAAGTGACATGTTTGTATGTATCAGGAAGGCCAAGTTTTAAGCAGGCCGCCGTCTCAACTTTTGTTGAAATTTCCCCACCGGATATGGTGCCTTTAAAATCACTTATGCATGACTATATATCGCTTGGCGAAAAAATTCACCGACAAGAGTCTCTTCGAAAAACATTTTGTTCTTAGTGTTACAATAGGAATTTCATACATTCGGTTCCCCTGGTAAATTTTGATAGAGGAAGAAAGAAAGACTAGATTTGCAGTATAAAATGATATCATCATTCTATTTCGCAGGTTCTCATCAGCTGCTGCAAACTACCTGAAGTTTCAATGGTTATAAATAATAACACTTCATTCTTCTATGTTTGAAAGGTAATAGAGAAAACATTATAAGATGAATGCATCGCGAATATCAGTATTACAATTTTTAGTTTAAGTCACCACTAATTTATATGCTTTCAAGCTGTAAAAAGGATGGGGGTGAGAGAAGGCTAAAAACAGATAAATCTAACACACAGTTTTAGCTTCTATGTCTATATAGCAACTGAAGAAGGTTAAATTTCATTAAATTGAAAATTTGCACAGTGAGCTGAGCTCACTAATGTGTATGACTAATCCGTGTAATGAAAGTAATACGGTTACCAAAGGAGTGGGAGATTGACTACACTCTCTTTCTGTGCGCATAAGTTTGGTCTGAGACAAAGTTTGATTGCAATTCCTTCAGTAAATCGTAGTGAATTCGCTGTTCTTTGTATGTTTAATATTTAAGAGGATTTGGAAATCTCGACAAATTGACCGGTATCAAGAGTGTGGGTTTCTGGTGATTGCACTTTTTAAATATCTGTTTACTTTCATGCATAAGTTTCTTGGAATATACTCTGGAAACCGGATAGGAGGCCTTCTTTCTCTCCTGCCAATGTACTTGCTGCCTGAGGTGCACGTAAATGTATAAATGCAGTTGGAGGTAACATCAGCAGGATTTCGATTGGCTTATAGAGCATATAGTGCTGTATATCTTCACTAGCATAGCTGCAGGGAAGCATCTTTCTATTGCTCCTTTCATCCTCTAGTCAATCTTTTGTGATACTGCATCTCCTTTGTATGGGAGGCAAATGAGCGCTTTCTTCTTTCCAACTGTTGGATACTTCGCTTTCTCTTCGTTTTTTTGCTGTACTTTAGGATAAATCCCTCTGGATACCCGTTTTCCCTTACGCATTTTTCAACAGAGTTTAATTCTTCTTCTACTTTGTTAGGCAAATATAATTTCCTGGCTGTGTAGTATAGTTTCCTTACAAATCGCTGCCTATAGTTCATAGGACTCAAGCTGTTGTAGTGAAGATATTGTCTCGTCCAAGTTTCTTTTATGTACATGGACTTTTTGATCGTTCCATCGTTTCTTCCTTTTATACAGTAAGGTGCAGGAAACTGAACGCGACGTTGTGTTCATACCCCACACTGAATTCAATGTTTGGATGGATCTTAATAATTTTTTATGTGATTGTGTTCTCTGAGCTGGATAGTTAATTTGCGAAGCTTTCATCACCCTACTTGGTGACATCTTCAGCGCCCATACTTCAATTTGAGGTGAGCTTTTAGATTTCTCCACGAGTTTATAAATCACCTCTCCTGGTGGGTGACCTTGGACGTCATTCGTTGTTTTTGTGTGTTTTCACACCTTCTAGGCTACTTGTATTGGAACTGATTGTTTCTCTGACTTGAACGTTGACCCTTTGTGTGTGAAGTTTCTTTCTTATCGGTTGATAAATATTTTGTCTATTTCGATGTGTCTATTGATTGATGATTCACCGGAATGACAAGCTTCTAAAAATTCCCTAGCATTCTTGTTGTTTACTCTGTTTAATATTTGAACGCTGGTTGTCCCAGTCGACTTGGTGTCCGTGGTTGTCTGTGTGTAGTGATATGAGCGAGGGAGTGGATATCATGTCTTTTGACGGCTAGCTTATGATCCTGGGTACGAAGACGAAGGGGACGTCCACTTTGGACAATGTAGTGTTTCTCGCAGTCTTTACAATTTATAATGTAGATGATGTTGGTTTTATCTTCTTTCGCTGTTGAGTCTTTCGGTTGACATAGAATTGAGTGAAGCGACTTTGTTGGTTTGTGTACGACGTCAATTCCTAAAGGTTTGAAGAGTCCTGTAGTGATTTCTGAGATATCCTTTATATATGGTGGGGCGATTTTCTTTGTGCTCTCTATGGGGGCTTTTGGTTTGATAGGTTGGTGGCTTGAGGGTATATGTCTTATGATGAAGTTCCATGGATATGCATTCTTTTGGAAGATGTCCATGAGATATCTTTCTTCAATTTTCCTTAAGGTGGGACTGCTGAAATGAGTCGTAACCCTCCTGATTAGTGATTGTATACGATTCTTTTTGCGTGTTATTGGATTGATGCTGTTGTAAGTGAGAATTTGGTCTGTGTGAATTGATTTCCTACAAACTTGAGTTTCTAATTACCCTGTGGTTGTTTGCTTGACTAAGACGTCCAAAAATGGTATTTTGTTCTCGGATCCTTCTTCTCTTGTGAATTTTGATGTCGTGTGAAAACACACAAAAACAACCAATCACGTACAAGGTCACCAGGGGAGATGATTAATAAACTCGTGGAGAAATCTAAAAGCCCACTTCAAATTGAAGTATGGGCGCTGAAGATGTCACCAGGTAGGGTGATGAAAGCTTCGCAAATTAACAATCCAGGTCAGAGAACATAACCACATCCACCTGAGCTACAAATCTTATCTATCATATCTGGATCTGATTAAGGCGGTCAAATAATACGGATGCCTGATTCATATCGTTACAAACAACCAACATATCATCGATACATCGGTGATAGTATGATATTTCATTGATAGCATAATACAGTCGCATCTGTTCGAGATAGCCCATGAAGATATCGGCTAGAACAGGTCCTGGAGGTTAAACCAATGGTGACCAAATCAATTCGTTGGTAGGACTGGTTGTTGAATTTGAATTGGATGTCATTTGTGCAATGGGAATAGTCCACTTTCTGCTATAGTTTATAAATCGGCTTAGTATTTTGACATTTTATCCCACTCATATAGAAATGAACTGATTGTTCATGTAACATAAATTGAAGTTATATCACACTGATTTCTTATGCATGCAACTGACAAGTGCTCTGTGTTGTTTAAGTTGATTAACGGGAAGAAAAAATCGTGTAGACATATTGAATATTAAATTGTTTGATTCACATTTTAAAATTTTTATTTTACACTTTAGGTTCAATTCCAATTTGTTTTATTAACATCTACGCCGTATACAACCATTCCAAATGAGCTGAAAAATACTACAATTGACTTAAATTTATGTGATAATCACGATAGTAAATGTTCGTCATTGGAGAGTTTTTCAGCATTAGAGAGGGAAAGCAATCAGTTAACAAACAGTTATTGGCAACAACTAGATAGAAGACGTAGAATGAAGTCAAATAAAGCAACTGTTCTAGTAATAGAAGTTCGTGACCTCTTGAATGATGCAATCCAGTATTGGAGTTTGAATACATTTCAGTGAGTTTGACCTATTTGTTGTCATTATTATTAGTGATATTTATTTCTCGTTTTCCCAGTGGAACACAAGCCGCCTTCAGTTCCATATCTTCACTGCACTCGATTCTCTGTTGTTACTTTCAGCTTGCTCATCAACGGCCCCGAGTCAATCTCCCCCTGTCACCTTAGAATGAGTATCCAGCTAGTCGACTTCCATTACGGCTCTATTCAGTGGCTTGCCTGACGTGTGGTGTCACTTGAATCCGTCTTCAGTGCGCGCGAAGAACATCTCAACTAGTCATATGATCCTCAGTATCCAGTGAAGGTTGGTGTTGATGGACATCTGCAGTAGCCTACTGAAATCGCTTTAAGTGATGCTAAGCCTTTGAATCATAGTAACACTGAAACTTCAAAGTTGGGTTGTGAGTGGGACATAAGGCACCAAAAACACTTCTCCACTTTGTCCTACTCCTTGCGGTCTTCTTTAGCTGACCTTAAAACTGCCCATAACCTTTAATATTCTCACCTTTGCATGATCTCCTCCATTTCCCCCTCAGACTCTTAACTCCTACTCGGGTTCCACTCGAGAACGTGGCGCGCGTTGTCATTCGATGGTCTCCTCAGCGTACATCCGGTCCATCTCTATTTTACTAGCCATATTTATTAATTGTGTGGTTGGTTCCTAGAGTGTCTTAGTGCTAATTCCTTCCAGCCTTTTGGTCTTCAATACTGAACAAAGACAGCTGTTGATAGGTGTCCATAGCCTGCATTTCGTGACGCGACAAGTTTATGAATAGCATACAAGCACTTGTTGGACATGCGATAGGAATCCAATCTGACTTCACATCAACAAATGTCTCTTTTGCCTTTCCAATTCCAGTTTTTACATCGTCATCCGTTCCGCCTGTAGCTGAAACGGTGCTTCCTTTATAAATGAAGGCAGTGACCTTTTTCAAATTTCTCCCCATGATAGTGGATTGGTGCTTTTGTTGTTGGATGGTTATTTTCATAGCATCTGACCTCTGTATTTCACTCAGAGGCCTATCTCTGATACTTCCACCAGTCTGTTGGTTTTAATCTGTAAATCTTCGAATTTGCGTGACATTAAATGTAAACTATCCGTGAAATTCAGATCTTCTAGAGTCTTTTATCGGTCGAACGTACTCATTTCTTTTCATTCCCAACGCCAAGTCTGACGCCCAATCCTGTCGACCATAGTTAGGAATACCACCGGTAATAATGGGCAGGCAGCCAGCTTGCTACAGTCATTCATTCACTTCAAGATTTCGCCAGATTTTCCGTTATAGATCACCTGACAAGTGGAACTATCATTTAGTTGTCGAGTAAGATTTATGAAGATTTGAGGCACTCTGTAGTGTTGAGGTAGTTTTGAAATTACTTCGGGGGCAACATTGTTGAAGGCCTTTTCAAAGTCGATGAAGTGGATGTAGAGGTTTGACTGCCATTCTATGCTGTGTTTACTGATGGCGCTTGGAGTGGTTAAGTGACTTGCATATGACTTGCTTTTCCTGAATCAGGCTTATTCCATGTGGAGTTCTGCATCCATTGGATCTTTCAGTCTTTGCGCGATGATGCGACTTAGTATTTTTCTTGCTACAGGCATAAATAATATTACTTTTTTGAAAAGTACTAGAGGAAATAATTCTTCTTCAGTTTCAAATATTCACCTTGGCTTTAAAATTCAAGAAGTAATTCTTGATTTTATTTTTTACTGTTGATCCCTTCCAAGAGAATGCCTGTGTGTTCGTAGAAAGCTGTAGAATGCAGCATAAATGGTGAAAGTCTTACTTACGAAGTGCCTAAGTCAGATATATAAGTCCTAAATGGGCGAATTTAAATGATGGGTATTGTGTACTTGTATTGCAAGACTATCCGTAAGAATGAAGAAAATTTAAAGAACCTTACACACGTTAGTTCCTCTATCTCTCTCCCTCTCCCACTAATTACAATCTGTGTTTTCAGATGCTTAATTGGCTTAATACGTTTCGTCTTTTCTGGAGAAAACGAAACTTAAATGAGATAACTTTAAAACTCTGGTTCTTATTCTAATATTCAACTCAGCTATCTACCTCAGTGTAGTTAAATCTGACACTTTTAAATATCGGTATGAAAAATATGTTTGCTAGCAGAGACTGTACATACATTGGAGATGCAGTTTATTCATAGTTGTTCTCACTACAGTGTCTTAAAATGAATGCCGCTGTAAATTCCAGTATTCACCAAAGATTTACTCCAGCTTACAGTTCAAATTCTGCAGACCACCCTCGCCCTTATGACTAACTATGAAATAGATTAAAACTATGGAAACATTCATACTTGCTTATCCAGTTAACATCGAGAACACATTTCCTATTTTCTGCCGTACATTACAATAAAACAGTGAATGACATAATTTATCTGAGTCATTTCAAACAACCTGACCATACATGCATTTTCCGCAGAATTACGTAGAAAAACAATAAAGATTTAAGAAGTAAGAATTGAAATGAATCCAGATGAAAGGCAATACTTAGAGTTAACATAATAGTCCAGAATAATAAACGAAGGAAAGGAGATAATAGTGCATGTATACTGGTATCAAAACAAAATTTAGCACGGAAGCTTTAATGTGATTAAATGAAGGCTTTTTAAACTTCTTAATAGCTATGCCTTCCGTAGACTTTAGAATACGCCGCAAACACTTTGTATAGGTAGGTTTAACAGAGGTGTGAATGTTTTATTTCCTATATATGTAGCAGGTTTCTCCGTGAAAGAGCTAGGCTGTCTGCTTGCATCATTAATTGGTTCAAGGGATTCCATTTGCTTGTTAAGTCATTTAGGTATATCATTTGAATTCGTTGTTCGCAGAGGTTAACAAATCCTCCGTAAGTATTTATGACCACATGTATATTTACATCGATAAGTGAGGTGTGATGTTGCCTTCGTTTATACATGTTCTAGGAACTTAGCTGGATACATTGAGTTCATATTCTCAATTATCAGGACCTTGCCTGCATAAAATGTCTATCTGACTTTAGCTTCCAATGTTTATCAAAGTCCATCTTAGCAGTGAGGTCAAGGACCAGTCTTAGTGTTCTGACTCCCACAAGCAGAGTTCCTGTCAAATTTGTCATATTCTACTGAAGAGACACCTCATCAAAGATCTTTTGTACTGAACTGGAAGAAAATCTTCAGTAATCACGGTACTACCCTGTTCCTGTACGTTTTATGTAAATAGATCATTGGATCGATCCATCTGCCCGTCAAATGAGCTACATATCTACGAAAGATTAATAATTTCCTTTCTCTTCTACAGATGGAAATGTGACCTCCTGCTTCGCACTTCACTCATTGGATCTCAAACTGAAGTTGCAGAACTGGGGCCATAATTAATGGTCAAAATGCCATCAACATATCTTCTATAAATTGGCATATTTTCATTTAAATCTCCCGATAAACTCTCAGTGTACGACAATATAGATATCTAAGAATTGGTTTGTAAGGATTTGGATGATTGGTTACAGGATTTCATCATGAGCTCATATTGGTTAGAGAACCATTGAAAATACCTGCGGTGAGTACTGGAAAGCTGTTTCGTCCTAGTTTGGGACTCTTCAGCAGTACGCACCCACTGGGATTCAAAGCTACGAGCTCGCCTTGTAACCAGAAGGTCCTGGGTTCAAACCCCGGTGGGGCGTACTGATGAGGAGTCCCAAACTAGGACGAAACAGCTGTCCAGTACTCCTAGGTTTTCCAATTATTCTCTAACCAATGTCAGTTCATGGTGAAATCCTGTAACCAATATAGATATCTGCTGAAAGAGACGCTCGATAGGCTTTCCACAACTACACCATCAAATATGAAGCTTACATTATCAGCACATTGAAGCAATAAATTCTTAAAACAAGATAGAGGAAACGGTATTTAGGAATTATGCATAGAAATGCAATTACATAAAGTAACACTTGTAAATACTAACTAACCTACTGCAAAGATTACATATTTGTCTACTTTAAACAACAGCGGAATCAACTGCTTTGCATCTTCATGAATCACATGAGTATGTTTTAAAAGTAAATGCATTATCATTATTCTGACAGCTTGTGCAATGTAATTTCTAGCCTTACTTTATATACTAATCTGTATATGAAGGTTATCGGAAATTCAGTCAACATTCTTTTCTCGCCTCAGGGTAATAAACATGCTTTATGAGATCTAAATGCATTTTATGTACATATTGGACATTGAAAATTTATTTCCTCGTGATATAAACTCATTCCCGATTTCTGAATTAGGTAAGTGATCATATTAGCACCACAGTTTCGGGAAATAAATGCAGAGGTGAAAAGAGTTACAGTGAAACGTGTTGTTTTCAGCCTGTGATGATAGATTCTTGGAGTGGTATGTGAATGAGTGGTATTTACACGTCATAATCTTAAATTACCTACTTTATTGATCTGTTTGGAAATCTTCGAAGTATTAGTGACAAGTAGTACCATACGACCTCCACCGCCTTTACCTACCTGGGAAGCATCCTTTCAACTACAGGTGGATGAAACTGATGAGGATATCAAGGTGAGGATCGAGAAAGCAAGACAAGGTTTCATTACTCTCAAGTATGTGTGGAGATCAACAGCACTCCTCAAAATGAGAAATAAGATCCGGATTTTCAACTCCGATGTGAAGTCAGAGTTACTCTCTACGGATCAGAGGCTTGGCGCACGCCGCGTCATGAGCAAGCTGCAGACCTTCATCAACAGCTGTCTTTACTCAATGCTACTCATGATCAGATGGCCGACCAGAAAAGATCAGCCATAGTGAGAAACCACTGGAAGTGAATGAACTAACCCAGCAGGATCCGATTGGGAAAGAAATATGCAGGAAGAAATCGGTGTGAAGTGGCTATAATCTGAGAAACGAAAGCATCAAATGACATAAAGCACCAAGCCATTGCTCGAGTGGAACCCGAATGGGAAGCAGTGAGTTGACCGTCAGTACGAGAGTGGAGTGACATGAAGGATGTCATATGAAGAGGAGATTGAAGCATGTGGGCAGACGTGGAGCCAGGCGAAAACGTTGGAAGAGAACCAAACTCAATGGAGACTTTCGGCTGAAGCCCTATATTCCTATAGGAATTAAAGGAAATAATAATAATTGCTACACCACAGAGGTCTTCAGCAAATCTAACAGGTAACCAAATTTTATCAACTGCTGCGCTCACTAGCTCCATACTAAATATCCGATGGCCAATCAGAAAGGATTAGCAATGAGGGACTTTAAAGATGGACAAACCATGAACCCACAGCCCAACAAATGTGCTGAAGAAAATGGAGATTGATCGGACATACTCTGAGGAGATTTTTGAGTGACGTGGTACTTCAGTCTACATGAGTGGAAGGTGAATGAGAAACGGTGGGTTGGGTATCCCTAAGTAGCATGGAGGAAACTGTGAGAGAAGGAGACGAGAACTTACAGGTAGTTGTAGAGCCAACTGAAGATGACTTCAGGGAACAGGACGAGATGGAAATGTTCTCCTGAAGCTGAATGTTCCACCTGAAACCTAAGGGAATATTTAAAATAAACGATTCTTTGGCGGTTGTACAAATACTTAGACAAAGTGAAACTTGGCATTTACTGCTGCTGTCGTTTCGCTAACAGGTAAATGGTCAGTTAGGCATATTTATAGTTATTTATTATGTTCATGAGGTTAAGAGAAGCGAAACAGCCAACAGAGACATTCGTTCAACAGTCGGTATAATTTCATCAGGTAATGCTTTGTGGACTGGAGTAGTAGGTTGTGAAGGTCGAGTCTTTAGTGAGTTATGGAAAGAAATACAGATGATCTGTAACGGTTCGTGAATCATATGACACTCAGGGATTATGCGAACTGAAAATTAAATAAAAAAAGATACTTTACATATAAGATTGCTTACAAACACTTCATTCACGTTAAAAATGGAAGATGGTAGTTATAACAACAATGGCAGCAACCAAGAAAACGGGTGGGGGGTGTTGACCATAATAATGACAAATAAAGCAAAGGAGAAGACCCGTCTAACGAACTTAAAGGAAACTAAAAGAATCCTCTTTCCATTAGTCTACATTTTTAAGGGGATAGTTATGGTGTTCAGTAACAAAACTTGAGAAAGAAAATGAAGTCATTAGTGGATATCCTGTCTTTCCTCTAAACTGACACTGGTATCTTTCCATCCTTTATCTTACATTTGTCAGAAAATCCAAGAACAAATTTTGGCGTTTTTAAATATTCTCCAAGGCTGATATCTGTTATCATTTTATAAACTCCATTCCTTTTAACACTGTTTTAATTGTGTTTGTTTGCTTTTTGACATTTAGGCGGCGTCTTCAAACTATGCGTAATTATTATGAAGTTGAAACGGCATTTTCACCGACTCTTACAAGTTTCGCAAACAATCCAATCTATGGAGGACATTATAATCCTGATGATCATGATACAGCATCTAGTGAGACTAAAAAAGATCCATTTCGAAATGAATTTCCATGGTATCAAAAAATTGGAAGGTAACTGATTACACCAGCATTCTTCTCCTTTTGTCTTTTTAAATTTTACCTATGGAAATAAGTCATAAGGACAATTAATGAAAGATGACGTTGTGTGTCTGTGTGTGTGTGTATAGTAGTCATCGATATCTCATTTCACGATCGAATTCCAGATTTGTACCAATATTCAGATTGAGCCAATACATTTATTCATGACTGCATATATCAGTTGGTTTCATTCCAGTGACTGAATGGTACACTAGTCACCACATATCCTGAAGGCCTGTTTAAAATTTCGGCTACCAATAACCTCCATCAGTATTTTGCATATAGTTTCTTGTATTCACTATAATAAAGGTATATTTTTATTTCCCAATGAATGAATAAATGAAAAACAAAGTGATATTACTGTTTTTACTGACGTTTCGCTATTTAGTTCTGTTATTAGCTTTATCAAATTATTATTAAACCAGAATTTGCCACAAAATCTCAGCTTATATATAACAACTTAATCACTAGTCATTAGCATAGGGGCATTTTTACGTTGTCAGTTTCTCCAAGATAATAAAACCAAGTACGGATTGTTGGATTTGATAAGTGTATAAAATTATATAAAAGCAGAATGTGTTTACATAATGAAATTGCTTATCGCATTAGGGTTGATTTCCTCATTTCATGGAGGAGATGGCGTGTTGTAACCAGGTCAAATCACGTTTTAGTCCATCATTCCTATTCAGACAATTTTGATTCCATTTTACGTGGTGAAATGCCTCTGATATTAGATGTTCTTTGTGATTTCTGAAATCTTCTGGATGATGATTTCAAAATTGTCAAAATCAATTTTGCGATCTGATCCTATAGTGTAGCGTGTAGACAACCTATGGCTGATGATTGTTCAAGATTTCCTAGTTCATCTGGATTTCTTGGTGTTTGGTAGAACAGATGCTCTGTGGTGTCCATTTCCTCTGATTTTGATTTCTGGTGGCGCTTGTCCGATATATATTGCATTACATTCTAAGCAATCATTTCATTTTATAGACACAATTAGATATAGAATCTTTATGGATTTGGTCTTTGTGCAGGGTGTCTGATGTTTTGAAGAGAACTTTGATGTCGTGCTCATTGAATACTCTTCTGATATCCTCTGACGTCTCTGCTGTATATGGAATGACTACTGTTGAGGTCCATGTCTTCGGAACACGTTTTTCGACAATACTCAATGTCGGTGTTGATTTTGTTGATGAAGTTCTTTGAGTAGTTATTCTCCTTGAGAGTCTCGGGTAATGTTTGATATTTCTTCATTTCCTTTCTCATCCGTTAACCTCAAAGAGTGTGATCGTCTAAAGCTATTAGCAGCATTGAATAGCAAAACGTCAGTAAAAACATCAATATCGTTTTGTTTTTCATTTTACTCGATGGGGAGTACAAAACAAACCTTTCTTAATCATACTTCAGATGACTTAGTTCTGACCTAAAATCGTCGATCTGTGCATGAATTCAACATCTCTGTCACTTTTGATTGCTGCCTACTTATAGCATGTATTAATAAAAGTATAAATTTTAAACTTGGTACTAACGTCAAGTGTTTTGTTAGTTACAGTTTCAAAAAATCTAATCAGCATGAGTGGTACTAATAGTGGGATCCGGGATGCGCATTTCGTCCCATTTATGACTCGTCATCCTGATATGCCTGCATTTCCAAGTGAGTGATGGTGTTCCCACTGCCGGTCACTAGCCACCAACTGACTTCAAGTTAAATGACTAGACATCGTTGAAGCGTCTTCACAAAAAGCTCCACATTTCAACCTGAGACAAAGAACTTCACTTCAATCGATCGACGGGAAAATCTAAATTGAATTATATGAGTCATACTAATTTAAAGATTCCATGTAAACGGAATGATGAGTTTAAAAGGATGACAGAGCACATACACTTACACCACTTACACTTACGTTTTAGATTAGGACTTCCATAAAAGTATCATCTTTTGAATTAGGAGTGTTATGTAAACAGAATTCACCCTTAATGCGAGACAGCTGATTTACAAGAACGAATTACAAGAAACTGTTGTTTACACACTAAAGCACTTCATTCACTCCTGTTGTGTACACGTAAAATCTGTATCTGTTATCACCATTTCTATTCACCTTTTGTTCCTTCTTTGATTGTCTGAAGTATTTCGACTATGTTTCTTGGCACATCGGTAACGATACTACTGGTTAAATTACTTCCAGACGAATTCCAGGGGATTAAAAATTGTACAACAGGTCAAATATAAACCGAAACTGCTTACCGCCAATGTCTGAGACTACAGCACCAGGTTCAAATCTCCAAGGAGACATCAATGCCATCAAGGTTTCAAAAATGACCTGTTGATTAGTGTCAATAAACTCAAAACCAATAACAAAGCCTTCTTATCAAGTGTCTTTAACCGTCTTGAATTGAATTACAAGAGTTTAACAACTTCACTGATGGATTATGAATACTTCACCTGCTTGACTTACAAATATTGTAATCCTTGAGATGTAAACTTCGTTTACACTGACTATTGCATTAAAAACATTTTTCTTAGCTTGAGACATACACAATATGGATATGAGACAACTCATCTCGCTTGATTGAATACAAATTTCCCTCAATTTCAGTCATTTACACAACTATGCAATTCCACTGAGGTGGAAAAGTCATTTCTCTTCATTATAAAAACACATGAGAAGTTCATAATTAGGCGGAAGTAGTCAGTATTTGCGAGGCTTTAGTTAATGATGATGCAGAAGAAAAAGCTGAAGAAGATAAAACTAAAAACTACTGAAATGGTTTTTTAGTAGTTTGATTTATGCAGATGTTAGTTAAATTTCATCGACTAATTTCCAATAAAGAAAGATACGTACTTCTCTGTATATCTATATTAGTTTTGTTTTTCATATTTATATGACACAAAGTGAGACAGTATTGTTTACTGGATGGCAAAGTTTCAAACACAATTTATTTTTCATAATCATTTCATTTATAATCCAAGGAAAAATATACAAAAAACTGAGAGAGTTGCCATGGGATCACCAATATTCCCGGTTTTTGCAGATATACCCATAGAAAGGTGGGAGAACTTAGTAATTGAAACGTTCAGCCCCACCTCAATAGTATGGGGGAGGTATGTAGGAGACACATTCACAGTACTTAGAACACAGGATATAGGTAGATTTTTCGAACACATTAACTCAAAGGTGGAGGCAATTCAATTCACTTATGAATTAGAAAGTCAGGAAGGGGAGCTTCCAATGTTAGATTGTAGAGCTTAAAAAGGAAAGAAGACGGGAAGCTAAACACACACTAGTGTTTGAAGGAAACGTACACATTCAAATAGATAATTTGATTTCCGATCATCACTTTTCATGTCGATGAAGATAGGATTGGAGCACAAAAACTAAGTAGTACGAAGGAAAATTTAAGACAGGAAGTGAGGCATATAAGAGAAGCTCTGAAACTGAATAATTACCCTGATAAATTAGGCAGACAGTATGTAGGGAAATGTAAAAATAAAATAAATCATGATAGTAGTGATAGTCATAATGATAATAATGACATGCATGTCAAACATGCACAAGATAATGACAACACCAACAATAAGGAATCTAAATCATCAGTAGTGATTCCATACAAGGAAGGGACATCGGAAACCAGCTTACGCAAAATTCCTAACAAGGTAGGAATAAAAGTGGCTGGCACTCAGACCAACCACAAACTCTAGTAGAAACGAGCTTTGTTGGTTGGAGGATCTTGTAAAGCCTTTAAAACAAGACAATTCAGTTTATCTAATACTCTGTCTGCCATGATTTACCGGTCAAATGCATCGGTCAAACTAGCAGAACAGGTGCATTCAGACTAACCGAGCATAAAACCTAGCAAAATCTAGATTGGTTGACCCAAATAAGAGAAGAAATCTGGAGAATAGTTAAACCATAGCACTCACCACATACAATTATGCACAAACATTCAACATGATGGATGGGATAAAATGGCAGTTTCAAAATCTAATATAACAACAGAGTGGAGGGGGAGATTGATAACAGGAGCTTGGTTTATCGAATCAACTGCAAATTCGTGTAATAGGAATGATTCAACACCTGCTCCAGATATCTACAAAATTCTACTCCCCCTATGACGACACACAGGAGAGAACAAATAAAACTATAAGACTGAAGTTTCAAAGTCATGTGATTATAATTGATGATATGATTGTGAACAATAAATTTTGTTCGAAACATTGTCATCCAGTAAATAATACTGTTTCACTGACTGTGTGATACATCTAATAAACAAACTAATATGGAATTACGTACTACCACAGTGCCCAAGTTTTACACATAAATTTCTGTATTTCTAATTTTACTTTATCCTATTCAGGGGTCTTTTATACTTAACTAATTTGTACTATGGAGTATCAATGACTCATCAAGTCACTCTGTTAAATGAACATTCTCAAATTACTGGTCTTTTAAATATTGAAGTTCAACCTGTTATTATGACGAATAAGCATCAAGAGAATAAAACAGATCGACAGTCTACTTGTCAGTCAGGATTACATAAGGATGAAGTTAATTCAGACAATGAACTTGATGTTTCATTTAATGATCTACATTATATAATTTGGGTAAGTAAATCATTAGGTTTTTTACCAGAGGCTTGGTCAATTTGTGACATGTGCTACTGATAAGAGGAATAAGTAGTATATACGTACAAACTGGTAGAAAAAGGCGGCAAAGTTGAAATCAACATTTTAAGTCAATAGCTTACTGAAGAGGTAGAAATGTTTATTCCACAAATCTGGATCTAATTTACGTTAGGGACATGAATAAACCATGTTAGACAATTTTTCGTCTCATCGTTTAACCTTGGGCCAAGTGTCGACCAATCGGAACTATTTATGCTCCTCTGATCTACCCCGATTTTGATGTGGCAAAAACTGTATTAATATGATGTAGTTTTTTCCTTAATTTATGATCTGTCACCAGTTCTCTTATCTTCTGCAGCCGCAAAGTTATATAACTCAGGATAAGTGTTATTACTATTATAGTATTATTGTTCCTTTGGGTTCCTAGTGGAACATAGGGCTTCAACTGCACGTTTACACTTGTTTCTGTCTTCTGCTGCATATTTGTTGGCGATTGGTTTTTGTTTTGTTTGTTCCCATAGTGATTCTTGTTGGTTATTCTTTCCGGCCATCTGATCTTCTGTATAGAGCAAAGACGATTGTTGATAGTGGTCTGCAACAGGCTGTTGGAAATATTCATTTTGACCGGCACGCCAAGTTTCTGATCCGTATAGAAGAACTGACTTGACGTTTGTATTGAAAATCCGACCAAATTTTGTTGTTGATGTCGAGTGACGAAGATTTCCAGATTGGTTTTAGGTTGATGAATGTGTTTCTTGCCTTCCCGATTCTCGTTCGATTTGACATCCTCGTTCAGGATAAGTATTGGCACTTCGTATTTCTTGCCTCTCAGATATGATTCTTGGTTCTTGCACTTTTGAGACAAACATAATCCTTAATGAAATTTCCCTTTGATTTCTGCCACCAACAGAGCCTGTATTTCAAAATTGGGAAAGTAGTTATTCTTCCTACTCGCATTATCAAAGTGGTAAATCAAACCTCTGGGTTGAAAAAACGAAGATTTTTTCGAATCCTTTGGGAGGTTTCGCTGTATTCTTAAGCATACCATTATACATATAGAGTCTTACAGAAATTCTATTTTATATCTAAAGTTTGACAAACGATTGTGAGATCTCTACATAAGTGTTTGGATAGAATTCAAGGGGATCTTGAAAGATATAGTATCAATAACCGCAAATACACTCAAAACTCACCATACTTTACGTAGAATCTATCGTCATAATACGTGCAAATAGATTTCCATCGTAGATGGATTATTTGAATTTTAACGTTTTGTACAACTGGTGATTTTTTCGCCATTCCTGACTCCTGACGGATAGCTGCTACCTTGACGTGGCGATCGGGCTTGCACATTTCGATGGTCCAACAAGCTACACTGGCTGGAGTCAATGTTCCTGCAAGTCCTACCATGCCAGGAAGGTTGTTAGGACAGTGATTCGACTAAAATGCAGTTACCGG
Organism: Trichobilharzia regenti; assembly: GCA_944472135.2. Taxonomy (NCBI): domain Eukaryota; kingdom Metazoa; phylum Platyhelminthes; class Trematoda; order Strigeidida; family Schistosomatidae; genus Trichobilharzia; species Trichobilharzia regenti. Next base: position 178,056,439 of record OX235262.1, on the reverse strand, counting down.
CATAGTGTAAGAATTATTTTTACACTACGCTGGGGGTCTGTGGGCGAAGTCGTGGTGCTGGGGAACAGGGATGTAACAGCAGTGAGGTGTTTCCCTCAGATGACCAGCACGCCAGCCAGCTATGCTGTCTCTCCACTCTTGAGGGAGGGAGTTAGAAAAGGTTGACCCCGAAAATTGCACATCCCCACTTACCCTACGATGGTCCGTAACCGGCGGTAAGTATACTAATACGGAATCAAACCAAGCAACCAGTTCATACAGGCCATGTGTGATCGGCCTCAAGCAGTTGTCCTCTGGACTCTGCGGTCACGCCACATTAACCCTCTCTCTATTTCAGGTACCCAAAGAATCAAGCAACTTCAAGGGTGTGGGATATCGGGAAGTAACAACCGCCCACACACTTCCAAAAGCACACGAAGCCTTCCATTCCAGTCTCCAATGCTGTTGACTATGAAAGCATTTTGCTTTTAGAAGACTAAACCTGATACACAGAATACTGTTCACTGTAACCGACATTGTACAACAGAAAACGATTGTTTATTATTCAATCGATAATGAAACCTTCTTACAATTGTTACTCAATGCTAAATTCTGTAGCAAAGGTAAACTTTAAGCACCACTAACTAACTACAAATCAGCAAATGACCTCGAAAGCACCAATCACTTGAAGGAGGCATTTTTGTGTGTATGGATTACATGTATTTATGAAAAACGAATGTATGAAAACTGTATAAAAGTGTTACAGAGGATACGTTACTCTCACATGTGATAAAGATAGATTGGAGTATCAACAGAGTATAATTCCATTGTGGGTAAAATTTATTTTGATAAAGCCTCATAATGTTAGACAGTAATATTTACTGTATAGCACGACGTGAGACTTTATCAAAATAAATTTTACTCACAATGGGATTATACTGTACCACAATGCACAAGTTCTATTCTATTCTATTCTATTTCAACAGAGAAATTTAACCACATTCTATGCATGTAGTTATTATCTAGGTCTTCCATCCCTAATCTTTCCTAAACTTAAATCTAACTTGAAAATATCCCTAAACTAACCCTAATCTAACTCGAATCAAACCTACTGTCGCCTTTGTTAGGTTAACCTAACTTTAACTTGTCCTTGGGTTAAAGAGTAACTTAATCTTTCCCAAACCTAAGCTGAAACTTGCCAGATATCCCATTTAATAACATACCACTTCGATGAGGATATTTTATTGATGATGGCAACATTATCTGGCAGGTTTCACTAACTTGCTCAGTGAGCGTTTCCAGGTCATTGGTGCGGTCACAGTCCACTGGTAGAGAGTGGTGCTTAAAGTTTAACTTAGCCAGTTCTGTAAATAAACGTCAGTATAGTGTACAACAGTAATTCTGACTGTATATGTCTAATCTTCTGCCAACTACTGTGTACGATTAAGCAGTGATACCCTTCCTGTCTCCCGCCAAATGCAGACAAGTTCAAGCAAACAAATGATTCAATATTCACTAGCAATGACAGAAGTCATGGTTAGAACCATAGTAGAAATCATTGTAAGCGAGATCATCATTTGTTACCTATCTGCCGATTTCAATTATCTTCAACATGTTTGTTTGGCATAATGAACCTTTTTCAAAGACATTACAGATATATTATGAATGCCTGCAAACTTTCAGAACTTGTGCCACTGTTCCCAAAAAATTGATGAACAATTCAAACTTTACTAAAAGCTATCATATTAAATTTAGCTTCTGAAGTAATTAGCTGATATACTTTGATAGATTTATTGAAAATCCAGAAAAACAGGAAGTTCGTACCAGATGAATGAGTTATTTGTTTAAATGAGGTGATGTTAGATAGATTATATTGACATTTTCGATGTCAACACACTTTACGGTGTTTTCAAAAATTGTAAGCCACACACTTAAATTAACTTGCAGATTTACAAAATCTCTACAGATAACAAAATTCAACTACGCATGCTCAAATGTGGAGTAGTGAAACCATTTAAAATTTACTGGAATCACTTATCACTTCGACTTAATTTCCTATGGTTTCATGAATAAATTTAAAATTTTAGGCAATCATATGAACTGTAATCAACATTTGACAAAATAGTTCCAAAATATAATTGGGCACCGAGTGAGAAGTAGACATTTGTAAAAAGTATATTTGTAAAATCTCAGAGATCTGGTTCGAATTTCTTCTGGAAAATTAATCGAAATTAAAATAAGGGAGGTTAATATATAAAAAGGACATCTCTTGTCTTTAAAAACATTCTTTGGTTTGGTTTGTCAGGGTGAGTTTTGTTTTTACGATTTGATCACGGATTGATATCATTTAGAGAGCCATTGGAAACCAGCACTGGAGTAGCACTGGACAACTGTCTCATCCTAGTTCGGAAATCATCGGCAGTACGCACCCACTAGGAGTGAAACCCAGAACCTTTCGGTTACAAGGCAAGCTAGCTCGTATACCATTCAGTTACTGGGACCCGATTCAATGGAAATTCCACGAATTCTAACTTCTACTAATTCGTGATTTAGAGCGACCACCAACCAATGTCACTGGTGGAAACTCCAGCCTCACTCCCGACTGGATGGACCTCACTGGTCTCGATTTCCCACTAGAACTCCAGGAAACTACGTCCTGTACCAAGTCACTACCGAGCATCAGATTAATTTTCTATAGTTGGTTTGTAAGGATTAGATTTGTTTTTACCAGCTGATCATGGATTGATATCAGTTAGAGAACCATTGAAAACCAGGGAGTTTTGATCACGCTAAATCACCAATTGGTAGAAGTTCGAATTCGTGGGATGGCGATTAAATTGGATCCCAGTGGCTTGTAACCGGAATGTCCTGGGTTCAAACCCCAGTGAGTGCGCACTGCCAATGATTCCTAAACTAGGGTGAAACAACTGTCCAGTACTCCAGTGGTGGTTTGCAATGGTCCTCTAAGTGTTATCAATCAGTGATCAACTCGTAAAAACCAAACTAATCCCTTTAAACCAACTACAGAGAATAACAGAGGTATTTTTATAAAAAGAACACTTTTTGTCTTTAAAAGCTTTACCTAATCATGAGTCAGAAAACAAGTATCAACATGTATAATAAAAAACAAAACTGTATGACCTGTGATCAAAATTTGAACTCTGACTTACGAATAGTCGTCTACTTTTGTGAAACACTTTAAAAAGAGTGGACTTTTGAATCAAAATTTTAGTGATTACGTTCGATTAAAACTCCATGTTCATAGATGAGTGAATACGTAAATATATGCGTATCTGCGGAAAACAATGGTGTGTATATGAATGATTGTGTGTATGAGTCGACAGTCATAAAACATATTTTAGCCTCTCCATAAGAAGATACAGGAAATCATGAATTCAGACCAAGTATGTTTAATTAATGGTATATATCCATTTTTTATTTATTAGTCAGGATTTTCAAGTATTGTTTTTAGGGGATTTTGTTTGATTGCATAGAGGATTTAATCATGAGCTGACATCAGTTAGAGAACCACTGGAAAACCTGGGAGTACCGAACAGCTGTTTCGTTCAAGTTTGGGACTCGTCATCAGTACGCACCCACCGGGATTCGAACCATTGGATCGGGTCCCAGCGGCTCAATGGTCTACGTGCTCGCCTTGTAACCGGAAGGTCCTGGGTTCGAACCCCGGTGGGTGCGTACTGATGAGGAGTCCCAAACTAGGACGAAACAGCTATCCAGTACTCCCAGGTTTTCCAGTGGTTCTCTAACTGATGTCAGCTCATGATTAAATCCTCCATGTAGTCAGGATTTGCTATGTATTAGCTAACATTCTATCTTCACGTCGGTTGAAACTGTTAGTATCTAGAATTTTACGATTAAACGTATTTTCAAAAGTGTATGGTGTTTAGGATTGGAGTTTAGTTGAAACCCTCTGTCAAACTTATTGATTTGTTTCTTCTTTTTGAAGATTGAAGATGAAATTCTAATTTAAACTTAAATATATGGTTATCGACAGTCTTCATTTCTGGTGTAACCAAGAAAGATATGATTTCATCAATTTTTCGAAATCCTCATTCGAAATGATTTCATATTTTTTGGTTGCTCTATAAACGCGTTCTCATACAAAGGTTATAGTTGTGGAGTGAGCTGCTTTTGACCAACCTGCTGGAGTTTTCAGGTGATTTGGAAGCTACGAATTTAGGATATACATTCTGCTGCAGACAATTGGGAATGAAAACACAATGATTTTAATAATTGCATAGTTTGTTTGTTAATTTAATTCAAACGCAAAATAATTCATATGAAGTGTGATCGAGATTTGACAGAATACTTCCAAACTATAATTGGGCGCTGAGTGAGAAGTAGACATTTGTAAAAATTTATATTTGTCAAATCTCAGCGAAATTGACATGAGTAATTCCAACGTTTCCTGCGTTCGGCAAACTGGTCTTGGAGAAATTCGGACTGAAATTGCCTAAATTGCAGGAAATGTTGGAATGGAATTTCACATTTCATTTTGGCTGAGATTTTACAAATATGATTTCTAAGCAAATCACACTCCGAGTGCTGAATTCGATTTCAGAATTGTAGCTGTTAGGCAGTTTTTTTTTTATAAAACTTTTTGAGACTACATGTATGTCGTCAGTATGCGTATGAGTTTCCAAGTGACTTTTCAATCACTTTTTTTATCCCTCTAAAGAGATTCCCGAAATCCACGGTGAATGCTAAATATGTGAATGGATACTACATTATAGAAAATGATCTTCATGGGGACGAACAAAACAACAATGTTATTACAAATGATACTCAAACTCCAAGACCTTTAACAAATGAAGATGTTAAAATACAGAAGGATAGTATAACGAAGTCCAAATGTCATCATCGGTTTGTTCATGAATCAACACTTAGTAAGTTGTTTTGTCTGAAAACCGTACTGAAATTGAATCCACTTAAAGTTATTGTGAAGTAGAGTCACCGGGTAATTTTCAGTTCTTTTCAAAACTTGGTGTACAGGAATTTCATTGATTCCCAATTATTGTAGGAACTGATATCAGTCAGATAATTAATGAAATCCATGTAGTGCCAGATAGCTGTTTCGTCCTAATTTGAGATTTCTCAACAACTGATCAGTGACGTACCAGGGACAGAACCAAGAACCTCCACGTTACCAGACAGGTCCTTTGACCACTCAGCTACTGGGTTGAGATCCACTGGCTCACGGAATGTACCCTGTATCAAGCCCTAATCATCGGCAAAAATTGGTTCTAACACCCTACTTGTTGATGGACTCCAGTGATTACGTCTTCTCATCATAACGCCAGGAACTTTATCCACCACCAGTCAGTTAATAACAAGCAGCCGATTATTTTCGAAGTGTTGGCAAGTGATGGATTGGGTACTGATGACCTTACATCCTGGTTTCAAGTGGTTCTTTAAACGACGTCAATTCGTGATCTATTTTGGAAGTTTCATTTAGATAGGCGTACTTGTTGTGCTCTAGTGGTTTTACTAGAAAGGTGATGAGGAATTTAGACTTGATAATTTTATATTCAGCTAATAAGCTTAAATCCTATGCAGTTTTCCAAGTTTAAATTTTGTTATAATACTCTCTTAGTAACCCAAAATAACTTCATGTTCATCAGCTGCAATAACCTCGTTAGTCGGAGACATTATTGGTTTATTTCCATAAAAATCATGCTACTTGTAAACTTTAAGTAGTATAGAGTATTTAGCGACATTTTGAAGGTATTTCAGTTAGAGAACCATTTAAAACCACAGAGTACCGGAGAGCTGTTTCGTCCCATTGCTTGGCGCTCATTGTCAGTACGCACTAACTGGGGTTCGAACCCAGAACCTTGCGAATAAAAAGCAGGCTCGTACACCATTAAGATACTGGGGCCAGGTTTAGGCATCCATGGATTCTGAATTTCACCAATTTTTGATTTTAGCTCGACCACTAACTATTGTCATCGGAGAGTATTTCTCCGCCCCCCCTCCTGACCAGATGGGCTCCACTGGTTACTACTTATCAAAAGAACTCCAGACAACTTATTCCTGTAGCCAGCATCCGAATAATTTCCATGAGTTATTATGAAGCTGAAAAAATGCAGTTTGTCGATAATTGGTGTTATATAAATTATTAGAAGAAAACGTTTGTGTGTTGTTTACTGTTCCCGGTTAGCAATTACTTCAAATTATGTGAACAATTAAAAAAATATTTTGAAAATGTTGGCATAATTACTGAAAAAAACACACACATGAAAACCATATAATTGCTCGCATTCATCTACTGGTTGAGGAAAATGGTTTAAATTTGTTACTATAATTGACACCTTACTCAACGAACAGTAATTCATCGACTTAATTATTCTGTTTAAAGAGGTCAATGAATCCCTAAGAATGGTGAAAATGTATCTCCAAGTAAATAGGTAGGCTTAAATATTTTCCCAATTTCAACAGCATTAATAATCCCCTTATCCAAAATATAATTTCTATCTAAATAGTCAAGAATACATTAAGAATATATCGGCTTATAACATAACAAGTAACTCTTTAAAGTTTGAAACTATGGTTATTGTGTTGAATACCTAATGGAAACGTAGCCAGAAATACAGATATCTCTCCATTAAGATTCTTAACCAGAACAAAATGCATAATATCACCATTCCGATTCTTTGGATAGCAAGTGTTTTTGGTTGGAGGACTTCAGCATGAGCTGGCATAGTTTGGGGAACCATTGGGAAACCTGTGAGTACTGGACAGCTACCTCGTCCTAGCTTAAAACTTTTCACCAGCATGCACCCACCGCCGATTTTCGAACTGACAACCTCCTGGTTACAAAGCGAGGTAGGCCCCCGGGACGTAACCTAACCGCCCACGAATTCTAGCTTCTGCCAATTTACAACATAGTGTGACTACTTAATAATGTCTTCTGCGACGAGTTACTGCCTCTCCTTCAACCTGCTGTACCCTATTCGTCACGGTTTCCTACTAGAATTGTGTAATTTAGAACACATGGGCTATGAAACAGGGACCTTTCGAACCTTGCAGTCATTTTTATTTCGTCAGTCATTCTGTATTTGAATGTCATTTAGCCCTCAGAAAAGCCTCTATTAATTAATAATTTTGAAATAATAGAAAAGATTTGTAGCTCAGGTGGATGATTTGCAGTTGATAGTGTTCTCTAAGCTCCTTGGTTTAATTGCGGAGCTTTCATCGTCTTTCTGGACGACATCTTCAGCGCAGTATTTAGGGTAAAGTGAAATGATTTAAATTTCTTCATGAGTCTTCCGGTAACCATCTTTAGATGTCGTCCAGAAAGACGATGAATGCTCCGCAATTAAACCAAGGAGCTCAGAGAACACTATCAATTGCAAATTAATAATTTTACCTGATTCTAGGTTAGTCTATAACCTCTTTTCTTAGGCTGAATTCGAATCCCATGCCTCCTATCTCTCAGCATCTTAGTGTCTCTAGTTTGAAAGATGTTGGTAAACGTGAAGATGAAATGTAAGCCTCCTACTATGTAGTCTGCATATTTTGTGAAGGATTTTGAAGTAAACATGTGATCAGAATCCTTCTGCGTTGTATATTCAATTATTACCAATCACGCTTAAAAGTAGCCAGGAAATTCAGGGGAGTTCCTACCTAGTTTGACTTTTGAAATATGCGTTGATAATATTATATAAATGCTTATAAATGAAGACAGTTTTTAGTAATAATAACAGATTACTATTAGATATTTGCCACAGTAAACATTTCGTTTACACTTAACTTTGAGTGTACTCAGTATTCCAAGCCAATACAAGTTTCATCAATGATGATGACAGAAAGAAATGACATAAATAGAATATGCAAGTGGAGTGAGAACATTTATTACAACCTTAAGTATAACTACGTTGGTATCACATCGTTTTTAGAAATCAGTGTACCTAGGAAGTCTTACGCCACCAGTATTTATCATATTACTATTCCCTTAGGTTCCGGGTGGAATACTGGGCTTCAAAAGCATGCCTCTGTTTCATCCTGTTTCCCTGCAGCCGGCTTTTGGTGGCTCCGTGGTCCCCCATAAGCTATCATCTCCCCTTCAAACGGTCTCGTGCAGATAACTCTCCCATACACGCCCAACTCCTATTAGGATAGTCGGCTCTTGGTTGGTTCGTCCCCGGAGTTTCGTGTTTGTAATACATTCTGGTTGCCTGACCTTCACTATCCAGTCCGTGAAGGTAGTTGTTGATTTTTTTTTTGATTTACAGCTTGATTCCACATAGTATTTTTGGTACAAGTATGGAATTTTCAGCATGGATATCAGTAGCCCAAATTTTGCAGGCCGACCATAGATATCAGGTGTGCGCCGGCGTGGGCTCGAACCCCAGACCATGTGCTTGGTCGGCGAGAGTCCTAACCACTGTGCCACCGACGCAACGTATGAGGCTTTTTCTAAAATGCTTTTAGTTACACATAAAGTCTCTCGACTGTACTGAAGAAGTGAATGGTTGTAATATGCTAGAAAGCCTTCATTCCCTGAAGAATGGAACAAACGGGTTGATACGATCAGCAAGAAGAATACATTAAAATTCCCCTGTGGATAAGCTTCGAATGTCATTATGGAGACGTCACAGTGAACATTAGTAGAAGAACTACAAAGCAGACGGAACGTATTGTGCTAAGGCTATTCTTGTCATTGCCATAAGGTCTTTTAGTAGGACTTTGGGCTTCGTAAAAGCCAAATGATTGCCCTTCATTACCAAGTATAGCTTATTCTAAGGTATCCTTTCTCACCCTCATAAGATACTGACAAAAATAGCCTAATTTTTGTGATTTTCTTCAACTTTTCACCCATCTAAACTCAATAAAAAACCGATGATACTCCTCCAGAAACTAACTTGAATTCTTCAAAATTAAATGACCACAACAGTTGGATATGGAAACAAAAATAATGATGCATATCACATAAGATTTAATTTTATTATTGATTATAACATATTTCTTCTTATGCATTTTGGCTTTTCTTCAGCTGATAACCGATTCTTTGACGAAGGACAACTTAAGGAATTACTGGAAGTTTCAACAGATGACTGCCCTGACTTCTTGAAACCAGGTGAAGCATTCCATTTTCGTATTAATATTCAAAGCGCAAAGAAGCTGAATTCACAGTTCACTGATATATTTTGTCAATACAGGTTTGTGGTGAAAATAGTAGTATTGATATTAACATGAAAGATTTTTCATTTTTATATATATAGCGTTTTTCATAAATTGGGGGTAATTACTGTCCCATGGACGCGATAGCATTCCTTCTCGTTTTTACTTTGTCTGTGATTAGGATCGTGGTATATATGTTTCAATCATGACACGTAAATTTTCCTACGCCAGCTCTAAAGGACCTTAGAAATTTCTTTTTGAAACAAACGACGATAAACACAGTGCAGATTTTTATCATGATATCTTGTGGTATGCCGTCTATGAGATCACACCATCTATACTGGATTCTTATATATGATGCTGCATATTAACCACTCCAGTGCTTATAATTCTTTACTCCTCCCCCTTTACCAGCTTAAGAAAGACTTTGTCACATTGTAAAGGGCATTAAATGAGATCAGTAGGGTAAGTGAAGTGTTGCTAAACCAACTCGTATGTACTGTTCTAGGTATGAACATTGACTCCGAGAAGATAAGTAATTTAGAAAAAGGCTCAGCAATTGCACTGCATGCATTAACACACAACCACACAATAGGGTGGGTGGGAGAGGGTTAAGATTCTAAGAAGTAATCTAGGTAGGTGAATAGAGAGATTGATTACTGAATCCTGCCTGGTTCATTGAGTCTACACCGAACACACGCAGCAGAAATGACTCAATGCAAATACCAGAGATATGGAAGATATCATTACCACCAGTCAGTCGAATCAGAAGAGGATAATAAATCATCTCAAAATTCTATTTCAATTCACGTACACCACAACATTCTAACAAGTTACTTATAATGACTATATCAAAAACACTCGTCTTATTTCTCATCTGATTGTATTTGATCAATATCACTCATATTATTATTTCTGAATGTACATTATCCTATGTTGACTTTGATTCAAATGTCTAATCATTAATTCCACACATGTATATAAATGAGGAAAAAAAGTTGTGTAAGTGAGTGACTTGATATGATTATGAGTAGCAATAGTTTATGCTCGAAATGTGGTCATCAGTTAATATTACTGTATAACAACACTGTGTTACTTATCAAAATCTACCACAGTGCCCAAGTTTTGTACTTATAACAGAAATCAGCAAATATGATCTTGTCAGATTCTGCGCATCCTGTCTATACACATCTCTCTCCTAGAAGTGACCAAAGAAGACTGTAAGCTGGAACAACTAGGTACACAAACTCTACAGTACCTTATTTGGCAGGAACACATTTATAGAATGAGAAAAGTGTAAGTTAGGAAATTAGCAAATTACTGCGGAACTCTAAGTAAACAGTCCCATTTCTTTTTCATTTTTGCACTGTTGTGGATATTTTCGCCTAATTTAATTTTATATTCACTTTCTTATTGAACAATTTTATCAATGCAAATACTCTCTTGTAATTATAATCCCTGTAATGAGTGATTTAGAGGCAGTACTGCACTACTACATGCTGAAAATTCCATATTTGTACCAAAATCACTGTTTGGAATAAAGCTTTTATTATTATATTATAAATTATAAAACTTAGAGGGATAAACAGATAAGAATGTCAAAGACTTGCACTTATAACTTCCTGACGCTCGTCTAACCACGCTGAAATTGTTTTGTGAGCTTTCGAATGTCAATAAAAATCCTGTCACATGTGGATACATCCAGCTGCTAACTAATTTACAAAACAGATTTAACTGCTGTTGGCCACCTGTTTCAAAATATTTAAATTGATTGATGCTTAGTTTCAAATAGTACATGTTACTAGGCCCATTTCAGTAAAAGAGGAGCCTGTTTAAAGTACTGGGCTACTTAAATTTCCATCCAGCATAATGCGTAAACTCTCTCCCATCTCCAGTTGTTCTAATCATTCATGTAACCTTCCATCGCTACATGGTTAAGCCAAACACTTTCAGTATGTTTTCAACATGATAAGTTACACTTTTTGAAGGAAATAAAGAAAAAGCACAGCGGTTAGGATCCTTCCTATTCATGCACATGGTTCGAGGTTTAATTCCCGGCCGACGCACACCTGATATTAATTTTACTTTATATTTTCTAATTCCTTTATGTTCCCAGTGGAACATAGGGCTTAAAGCTAGAGCCTTAAAGTTTCAGTTTTTACGGGATCAGGTTTTTAACCTCATGCTTAACCTTCCCCCTTTAACAGTCTTATTACTAGATTTGTGGGGTGAAGGATGGCGTAGCTCAGGGATCGAACACCGCACCACATGAGTGATCAGTGAGCAACCTACCGCAGTGCTAACGCCGCACGTGATATCAGTGGAGGGCGTGCGAAATTCCAGCTACCGATATCACATGCTGAGAATACATACTTGTACCAAAAATCCTGTGTGGATTCAAGCTATAATAAAATTTAAAAAAGATTTAAATTTTTAATTTGATATACACTTCAAATTGAGGCATACGCTGAGAATGTTGCCTAGTAGGGCAGTGAAAGCTTCGCGAATAAACCATCCGGCTCATAGAACACAATTTCCTGAATACCCTGTACAAAGAGTGAACATTTCCCAAGTAAATACTCCGAGAATCCTGCAGTATCTGTCGCTATATTATCCAGAACAAAGGCTGTGGTAATTATTTAAAAATGAATTTCGAGGGCGTGATATTGTAAGCAGAATACATTTCACATATTTACGCGATACATGTAGATTCTGTAATGTCTGAGTGAATTTCTGGGGTTGGTATTATTGTTATGATTATTAATATGAGGTTCACAGAATGCCGTCATTCCATGCATACATCGATTCTAAAATTATTCTAATCCTATTTTCTAACTTTTTTCTATCTTTAATTCATGCTACTTATACTTATTAAGTAGTTTCAAATTATTTTCGCTATTCCTCTTCATCCGTCATTCTTTCCAAGATAATGAAACGTTAGGGTAGTATTTAAAGAATTCCCCAACGCTTACTTATTTATTGTGGTATTTTGTGTCATCATATTCTCATATTATTAGCTTGACTGCTTTCTTTGACTTTAAATCCATAACACTTATGGAATTATTTCTGGACTTATGTCACGTTAACTTAGATAGCCTTCAATACTTTGCGTTCCGAGTAAAATATGCAGCTTGAACTTTCGGCAGATGTTGTGTTTTAGTTTTTAGGGGTGTGTTGTTGCTATGCTTGCGCTTAACCTCCCGTCCTTATCGTGCTTGTTACCAGTCAGGCGATTCGGAAGTTTTTCTGCCTGGGATAGGTCGCAGGACAATGTGAGTGGTTGGGGGGGGGGGACTTGTACAAGTTAACAGCTGATAGACTGTACTGTCATTAGCATATGATGTTGCAGTTAATTGTCTTTCACAACTTAACTTTACTCCATGTCGTTTACTGGTCAGTAAAAGCACTCAGTTCTTCTGCTAACTGTTAAGGATTCATTGTTTTTGATGTGGTTCTGTTCTCTCAGCTGGATAGTTAATTTGCGAAGCTTTCATTGCCCTATTGGACAACATCTTCATAGCATACTTCAACTTGTTGAATTGAGCTTTAAGATTTCTCCACGAGTCTATTAGTCATCCCTCCTGGTGACCTTGTAATCCATCAGTTCTGCTATACGATTTCCAGAGAAACCCAGAGGCACCTAAATAGATGAACAAGAAATAATGATATCCTTCGACATCACGGTATTATATACCTCAATTGGACAGAAACTAGCAAAATAGACTATGGAGCAACTACTCAGAAACGAAGAACACCTTCCACAACAATCAAAAATGCAACACGCAAGTTGAATGGAATGCATAAACCTATGCCTAAATATGTACTTTTAATTCAACGGCCAAATATATGAACAAATTCAAGGAACACCCGTGGGATTGCCCATATCACGTTTGATCACAGAAGGAGTATGCAAAGGCTCAAAAACATAATCCTACTAAAGATCAAACCCAAGATTTGGATAGGCTACGTCGACGACACATTTGTAATAACCAAAAGAAACGAGTTAGATAAAACTCACAACTTAATAAACAACGTCTTCAACGACATCAAATTCACAAGAGAAGAGGAATCCGAGAAAAAAATACCATTTTTGGACGTCTTAGTCAAGCGAACAACCACAGGGGAGTTAGAAACTCGTTTATTGAAAATCAACTCACACAGACCAAATCCTGAATTACAACAACAGCAACAATCCAATAACACACAAAAGGAACTGCATACAAACACTATTCAAGAGAGCAAGGACTCATTGCAGCACTCCCACCTTAAGGAAAATTGAAGAAAAATATCTCATGGACATCTTCCAAAAGAGTGGATATCCACGGAATTTCATCATAAGACATATACCCCCAAGCCAACCTATCAAACCAAAAGCACCCAAGGAAAGCACAAAGAAAATCGCCTTACCATATATAAAGGACATCTCAGAAATCACTACAAGACTCTTCAAACCTTTAGGAATTGACATCGTACACAAACCAACAAAATCACTCCACTCAGCTTGTTATATGCCAACCAAAATAGTCAACAGCGAAAGAAGATAAAACCAACATCATTCGTAAAGTAAATTGTAACAGGTGCGAAAAACACAACAATGACCGAAGTGGACGTCCCCTTCGTCTTCGTATCCACGAACATAAGCTAGCCGTCAAAAGACGTGACATACACTCCTTCAAATAACTGCATACAGATAACCATGGATATCAATTCGACTGGGACAACGTTCAAATATTAGACAGAGGAGACACCAAGAATGCTAGAGAACTTTTAGAAGGCTGCCTGGTATTCCAGTGAATCATCAATCAATAGACACATCGAGATAGACAAAATATTTATCAACCGATAAGAAAGAGACCTCACACACAAAGGGTCAAAGTTCAAGTCATGGAAACAATCAGTTCCAATACAAGTAGCCACCTAGAGGGTGTGAAAACACAGAACCAACCAATCACAACTTTCAGGATGACCCACCTGGAGAGATGACTTATTGACTTGTGGAAAAATCTAAAAGCTCACTTCAACATATTGAAGTATGCGCTAAAGAGATTGCGTAATAGGTTAACCATCCAGCTGAGAGAACACGACTACATCAAAATCATCAATCTGAGCTATAAATCTTCTCCATCATTATCTAAGGATTCACTATGTTTGCTTTTGTAAAAAAAACGAAAATGAATACACAATGTTAACTTTTTTCTAATAATCATATTTACAGGTTTCAACACCAATCCAACCAGATTTATTCAACCGATGCTGTACCCTACGAGATAGAAGACGATGGTGCTAACATATCACAGTCACAAAATGTAATTCTAATACGTTGGTTTTTTTTCCTTTCATCTCATGTCATTCATTACTTGATATAATTTGCCTACATCAGAGAATTAAATTGATGTGCACGTGTATAGATTTTGATAGATGTCAGATAAGGTTACATGACACCCCGGTTGAGAAACCATTGTTCACAATGTTTCGTCCTTGCCCGGGACTCTTCATTAGCAGACACGAATGATGCCATTTGAGATAGAATCCAGAGGATTGAGGTGATCACTGACATGGTTAGATGACTAATGACTTTATCAGTTGATATTCATAAAGCTAAACACTTTGAGGGTCCATTTCTGATTACGTTGTATTCTACACCTGTGTAGGGGAAGATGAAACACGGGATTTTATTCTTCTTCTTCTTTTGTCCTTCATCATAATATTCACATACTGAATACAAATTTAAATCTCCAAAATATCTGAGCTTGTCACCTTACAGTGTATACCGTGGAAAAATGGACAAAATCGAAGGCCTTTTTAGGATTTCCTACCTACAGATTAGGACTTTTTCATCAAATTCTTATTGGGGAAAAAATTGAGTACATCGGTCATTCTAGGGAATAAATAGGTAACTTAATTTTTTTCAAATTTCACGCTTCAAATTAAACGATTCATCAAAGAAAAGCAAAAAAAGAAACAATCCCAGACAGAATTAACCAGGCAAGAGATTTTTTTAAAGGCTTATAAGAATATTGAAATCTCTAATGATTATGTCTATATAAATAAGAATTTACTGGTCACTCTCTAGATTTTGTTCAAATTAAAGCGCACTAGAGTTGTAAATCTCTAGACAAACTGAAATCCACCGTTATCTATTGCATAGTGTCCTCTGAACACTCCACTATTCACTCATCATCCAGTTATCCTGAAATTTTAGAGGATCATGTCCATCAGCAACCTGATGAAGCCAATTTTTTAGTCCAAGAATAACTTCTTCATCACAATTCTCTCTAACTAATTCACTCCAGACTGTTTCTTAATCTTTTAGAAACCGCTAGTTTACTTTATTTAAGACATTATTTACCAGAACTTAAAACCGTAGTAGAACAGAGACTGAACAAGCATTTTCTGCATACACAGTCTGGCATCCAGTTGAAAAATTGTTAATGTCTCCAGATTATTCTTGATATACGCCTGATAATTTGTTGCCAGTTAGAAAGTGACTTTAAAACTAGGTTACTTAATTGGTGATTTTTCGATGGGGTTTACCATGTGAAACATTTTATCCAATTTAGGCAAAATATTAAGTTGTGTCATCCTGAAGAGACTAAAAGAATTCTCTGGAAACAACCCTTCCTCCTGGAACAAGCTGGATTCAGGAAAGACAAGTCGTATGCTGATTGAATTGTAACGCTAAGTATTATAATCTAACAGAGAACACAGTGGCAGTGAAATCTAAGTATAAATTTTCAACATTCATGTCAAGTCACTTCAATATGGGACAAAAACCTAGCACGTCACGGAAAGCATTTCCAGCAGCCAGTTGCAGACATTCATCAATAGCTACCTTCTCTGCTTACTAGCTGACGATCCGATAGCCAAAAAGAATTAGCGAAAGGAATCTCTGCGAACGGCCGAACCCAGAACCTAGTGAGGAACAAATATACATTGGAAAATCGAGGCGAGTTAAACATCCTATGCGGAGACTGTTAAGTGACATCGCACGTCAGACCATCGTTCGAGTGGAACGCAAATGGGTAACGACAAGTTGGATGTGTTTTCGAAGGTGACACGGAGGAGATGGTGTGTGGGGGGGGAAGATGAAGTTTTCTGGGCAGTTGTGGGGCCAGCTAAACAGGAGCTCAGAAAAAATGGTGAAAATGAGATTAGTTAGCGAAACCCTGTGTTCCACATGAAACCAAAGGGGATAATCGTAATAACAATTTGAAACATTTCGGTAATCTCCAAATTCGCATTTACGCATTTAGAAAAGACAACAGATTAAGCGAAGTAATATGCATTCCGCTACAATTAGTTCCTCATCATCGGATGGCGGCTCTACACCAATATACATAGTTTTCTACGTCACAATCTTTTGCCAATCAATCAAATGGTTATTTTAGTCAATCAGTTTTAAGTGTAGGCGATGGAGGGGTGAAATTAAGAGGTTAAAGGTCATCAAAACAAATAACTAATAAATATTAGTGACAAGACATCTAAGTTTTAAAAGGGGCGGTGGGTGAAAATTAATTACGGAATTCAGGATAAGTTGATTCTCAGGGGGTGACATGGAGTTATTACATAATCAAGAATCAACTTATCATGAATTCCGTAATTAATTTTCACCCACCACCGCTTTTAAAACTTAGATATCTTGTCACTAATATTTATTAGTTATTTGTTTTGATGACCTTTAACCTCTTAATTTCACCCCTCCATCGCCTACACTTAAAACTGATTGACTAAAATAACCATTTGATTGATTGGCAAAAGATCGTGACGTAGAAAACTATGTATATTGGTGTAGAGCCGCCATCCGATGATGAGGAACTAATTGTAGCGGAATGCATATTACTTCGCTCAATCTGTTATTTCGGTGATTGAAAGAATAATTGAAAGTTAAACCGTTTCCTTTAAATAACATTAGATCACTTAAGTATCTTCTTTAGCCATTGTCCCGAACATGATTTGATGACACACACACACACACACATGTACATGTTATGATTTTTGAAATGAATGTATGAACGTCAATGTCTTCAAGATGTTTGTCAAGATACGCTGTTACACCTCTACTTGAACGGCACAAAATATTATTGTTATGAATCACAAGACTGATATCCAAAACATTTTTAAAGGTTCATATAGAAGAACAGAACCCTAACCTGTAACAACTTTGTAAGTTCTGTTTAACTGTGGTCACATATGAATGTCATTTATCAGTCTACATCCTACATTAAGAAACTCGCTAATGTTGGCAGTATTGAGTGTATTTCGGGACAAACAGTAGAAATCTTACACTCACTGCGCAGCAACAATTGTCGGAATCATTGAGTATCAAAAAAGTAACTCAGATATGTGAGATTTTGTGGGCATTTGGTTCCATTTTTGGTTATGCCAGTCACTTTGACACTTGACAGACAAAGATGCAGTCAGATCGTTGGCGTATTTAACAAAATTAATGTCATCTGAAGATACTAAGTCATGTAGAAAGAAAGAAAAGAGAAGTGGGGAGAGTACAGCACCTTTGGGGACACCAGCTTCAGTGAGCACAGCAGAGAAGGATTTACCTTTGTATGCGGTGTACTGCATTCTGTTTGAGAAGTAGGAATGCAACCAGTTAGTGACCCAGGACTCAGTTTGTGACATCGAGAGCTTATTGAGCAGGAGACATCTAGGTACAGAGTCGAAAGCAGAAGTGAAGTCGAGAAACGTGCAGCGAACGTATCTGGCATCTTTAACTAATAATGAGACGATACTCTGGTGTAAGACGGCTGCAGCATCTAAAGTGCTCCCATCCCATCTATATGCAAATTGGTTGATGTCTTCAAAACTTTTAAGGGAGGGTTCAAGTCTAAGAAGTACGCGTTTTCCCATCAGCTTTAGAAACGGAGAAGTAATGGCGATGTGTCTGAATTTTACACTCGTGCTATTTCCAGGTTTAGGGACAGGGACTATTTTAATGTCTTTCCATACAAGAGGTACACCGTTTTTGGAAAAAGAAGCATTTAGGATGTTACTAAGTGGAAAACACAAAGTATCTGCACACTGTTTTAGAACACAAGCAGGTACACCATCATGGCTGAAGCTACGTGAGGGCTTAAGCGTTTTAAGTCATTTTAGAACATCAAGATTATTAAAGTCACGAAAGTTATCAACTGAATGATTTGTAACACTAGAAGTAATTATAGTAGAAGGGGAGCGTATAAAAGACTAATTAAGGGCGTTAACATCATAAGGAGGGAAAAGGATTGCATCGCTTACCATTGACAGAAATTTCATTGAAAAGTTTCCACATATTGGTAGGAGATTTGCATGATAGAAGTGTATGATTATACATAGCATTGAGATTTTTGATTTCAGATTTGATAAGAGCATTGATCTATTTAAGTCCTAAGTTGACGGCCTACCTGGTGTGTGATGTCAGTTGACTTCGCCCTCCTCCACAGTCTTTATTCAATCCATCTCACTTTCATTCCATATAACTGGTGAGCAATAGGCTGTCAACTGATTTGTTGCCTAGGTGTTCTTTGTTACCTTTCCTTACCCAACCATCTGATCTTTACTACTGAATAACAATAAAGTAGTATCTTAATTAACTGAAAAAATAAAATGATAGTCTAACAACTAGTAACATACAAATAAGATAGTTGATTACCCTAAGAAGTATATATATTTATACGTGTATTATATTGATTGACTTAATCTTTTCTTTTTGTAATGTTGTTCTAGTTTAAAGTAACAAGTACAATAGCATTTTTGGATTATATTCGTAATTATCCACTGGAATTTGATGTTTATGGACATCTTGTTGAAAGAGATAAAGAGGATACTTCAGGAAATATTACCCAGAGTACATTGAAGTAAGTCTTCTGTTTGATAATTTCATCAGTATTTGTACATACGCATGCACGCACACACTCATGCATTGAAGTGGTAGCTATTAATGCACAGTATTTATATTGAGATTGTATGAAAGATAATCATCTCATTGAATAAATTAAATCATTCATTCATTAACAAAAGATAAGTAGAAATTAAGAACTCTCCTTTAAATATGATTAACTATTCTCTTATCAATTTATAAGCATTAATCAATGCTGAATTTCTTTTTACATGGAATTAGAAATGAACCCTGATTTCTTTGATTGAACACTAGTCAGTAACTAGTCTACTTTATGTGTGTGTGTGTCTAAACCTTTCTTTGGTAAGGACTGAATTCTGCCGTCAGTCAAATTTGCAATGTAACCACCACGCTAGGTGGCTCACCATCTTGGTGCACTTTGAATTGTTGATATTATACGGCTGGAGACAATCGGTCAAAAGAAGCCTTGAGAACTACTTTTCGTGACGGTTGTCACTCACCAATCAGTAAGGCGTATCTGCAACCTCATTGAAGGAAATCATGTCCATTCTGAGTGCAACAGTTAGAGATGCTGACATCGAGCCGTTTGGGTTTCCGACTGATCTCCGGTAGGATTGTATTGGACACTAATCACTAACTAGTGTGATGTGTTTAATCTTTTCTTTTGTCGCGGAGTGAATACTATCAAGTATTGGTTTTGTTTTGGTTTGACGGGTCCCAGAGGCTTTATGGTCTACGAGCTCGCCTTGTAACGGAAAGGTACTGGGTTCGAACACCGTGCGTGCGCACTGATGAAGATTCCCAAACCAGGATGAAACAGCTGTCCAATACTCCTATGTTTTCCAGTGGTTCTCTAACTGATGTCAGCTCATGAAGAAATCTTCCATACAGGGAATTCTATCAGTCAAGTTTGCACATTGCACTAGTTACTTACTAGTGTCCGATCAAAGGATCCAATACACGCATACAGTAGTTCAGTTGGAAACCCAGGTGGCTTAATGGTAAAGTGAAAACGAAACACGTAGTTCAGCGAAGAGTGTCTTTTCAGCGGCGAATTCATTTTCTTAACTGTATAATCGCAAATATATATTAATGGGTTGTATTGTATGTATGTGTACATTAAGTTGGTCAAACAAAAATACAATTGGTTATGGTTACTTTAACTAAACAGGTAAAGATTGGTAATTGGAGTTACGTAATACAAAATCAGTCAAACAAATTGGGTGTTGATGGAACTAGTGTGATAACAAAGTGATGAGTTGTCACAGACAGTTGTCAAAAGAAGTTACGTAATAATATGAATATTTCGATGATCGAGTTTTACTCAGGATACACGTAGCACAGCTCCGGGTTTTTATGTGAATGGCCAGAGCTTCAGCGATACAAAGAAGACGAAAATGTGTTGCCTTTGGTAGGCCGTTTTTGACTCTGTCGATTACTCTGAAGGAGGAGGAGTTTGTTGAAATGGAATGATCAGTGTTAACCAGGTGTTCAATTATCGTACTCTTTATTGCACCAATATTGCCTGTTCGCAACCATGCTTGCTGGATAGTGTTCTTGAATCCTCTTGGACGGGTGTGCGTCGAACGACCGATGTATCTGGCTTGATGTCTCCGGCTGCAGTACTGGTTGACGTGGGTCCGAATCTCTGAAGGGACATGAGTTCCTTGATGGTTGTAGGTAAGCTTTGTTGACCGGTGACTGACAACCGGCAAGAAACGTAGGATGAAGGCTTGCTGTTGATTGGCTTCAGCGATCTAATATCGATTGACACGCTTTTTTCATAAGGAACGATGATATGTACAACATTCATTAGTTTTTTTATTTTAGCTTTTACCAGTGAGATGGCATGAAAAGAAATCTTTTTGCTGTTCACGATGACATTGAAGTTTTCACCAGTAAAATGATTTATCTACCTACAAGAATACTTTAATACTGACGCCTAAGACTTACTTTTATTTAGACAAACAATGTGTTTGTGAAATTCGCACTTTAAAATACTTTTCCACACATGTGCAATATACAAGTTATAATAGTGAGGAAAGGAAAGTTAAGGTAAAAGGGTTTAATTTTGATCATAACTTCACTTCAGTTAGAGAACCATTGCAAACTAGTGACTGAATAAGGGTTGGCTGTATCGTCCTTGTTTGGTAATCTTCGGCAGTATAAACCCATGCTCCCACCAGTGATCGAATCCAAGACCTTCCGTGGCTACAGGATGAGCTCATATACAGTTCAGCCACTGCGATGCGATCCAATTTCTCATCAGTTTTGACTCCTGCTAATTTGCCATATAAACCGATCATAACCAATCATCAGTGAGTGTCTGTCCTCAATTGGTGGATCCCAATGATTACCACTTCCCAACAGAACCTCAGGCAAGCTCATTCTGTAGGGAGTCCCCAGGGGACAATGGAATTTAATATAATCCCTGAAAATCAACACTTTGAGATCTGGTTTAAATTTAGTAAACGTCAAGGTATAAAATATGAGATTGTATTCATCTTGTTTCATTGTAACTGAGATATACTTGGGTTGCTGGACTGTTGTCTATATAATCGATGATGATAATGATTGAAAGTGAAATGTGAATCTGTGTCGCAGCAGGATCTCAATCCACGGTCTCCAGAATACTAATCCAGAGCAGTAGTCACACCGGCTGAGATCTCAGACTCAGCTACCAACTATGTATGCCAAGGCAAATCAGAATCGGAAAGGTGAGATACCTCTTCATCAACCTGAAACCAGTTTAGAAATCTTCTGCACTGCACTCAACCGGCACATAGAAGAAGATCCAGATTTTCAAAACAAATTTGAAGTCAGTCAGTTCTTCCATACAGATCAGACAATTACCACCTGCGTAAAGAAGAAGTTTAAAGAATTTAATCAACCAAATGGCCAGAAAGAATTAGTGACAAGAAACTCTGCAGTGGGACAAACACACCAAGAGCCGATCGAGGAGATAGTAAGACTGCAAAGAAATCATGAAATAACCAAAGTGTGAAGTGAAACAAATGGAGGTCGATCTTTTACTGCAACAACTTCGGGCATATGTAGAAGGTGTAAGCGAATTGCATGTCAAAGTGACTTTGGAATGTGGTATATATCCACAAAGACTTTGTTAGTGCCTGTGTGATGTTCTTTATTTATCAAGTATGAAAGGGTCGAACTTTTTATGCATTGGATTTCACTCTTACTGAACCAAACTGGTAAGTGTTCTCAAATCTTTAGATGAACCTGAAGTTTCAAGGTGAACATTGTACACGTGCCGAAGGATAAGATGAGATGACCAGAGTGGAAAGTCTTTTCTATCGCGCTGATTACACGTTGGAATGGAATCTCAATAGGAGTAACCTGGTTGAATTGTAGACAAGAAAACAATGGCTTTTCCCCAATATTGACAGTTTTGTTGGCTTTCATGAACTTCTCTGGATATCTGTTTTCATTCAGGTTATCCGCAATTTCATGGAGATTTTTCTTTACACAATCTTTGGAGCATATTACCCTCGTTTTAAGCGCTAAGTACCCGATTGAATTATACCTGGTACGAAGCTGTCGAAGTGTGTATATTGAGAAAAGGTTTCTAGCCTTTAAGTATGGTTCTTTTAATTGATTTGCCTACTACTGACTACAGTACTTCATAACTGAATTCAGGTCAGAAAGATTGTCACACGAGCATAACATTTGTCTTGTCACCCTGTAACCAATCTATCATTCTACAATTAAAAGGTATCCGCCTTATAACTGGATATTATTGTAACGAAAACTACTATATTTTATAAATGTAAGAACCTGAACAGAATTTATAAAAACGGAAAGAACAATTCTTCGTTCAGACTCACTTTTAATTCATCATCTGGAAATATATCAGTCAGGGTTAAATATCTGTCACATCTCAATTGCTCTCTCTCTCTCTATCAACGTGTATGTTAATAATGCCTACTAAGTATTATGTTGAATCATTTCGTTATGTCAGGATCCAATTTGTAGTTTGAAATGTCTTCTTGATAACTATTCTTACCTTTCAAATATTGGTTTGTAGAGATTTGATTGATTGGTTACAGGATTTCATCATGAGCTAATATCGGTTAGAGAAACGTTGGAATAGCTGGGAGTACTGAACAAATGTTTAGCCCTGATTTCGGGACTCTTCATCAGTACGCGCCCATCGTCAAGCTTCGGAACCAGGACTTTCTGGTTACAAGGCGAACAAGCTCGTAGACCATTAAGCCCCTAGGAACTCATCTAATGGCCCGTGAATTCTAACTTCTGCCAAGTCACGAGATAGCGCGACCGTTATCCAATAACTTCGGCTAGTATTTGTCCTCACACATACATTCGTACCTTTGTCTGTAACGAGTATTCAGGTCACGAACTATACCATTTTTGTCATACCGATGAAATTACTTGCTTTCGTTGTTAACTGCATCATTGAATTCTGCTTGCATTTATTAACATGAATTTAAAATATAAAATTTCACACAAATTTTCAGTTCTATGTGCATGCGAAAGATTTAGAGCCTTCATGAAATGAGAGTGGAAGAAATTCATTCCAAAGTGTTGATTGATTTTTCTTTTTGTAGCGATTTAGAAGCGGCGAACTGTTTCCCATTCCTTTGAGCTGCCATTTGAACATAGGATATCAGGCTGTAAGCTCTGAGGTTTCAGTTGCGCTTGTGCTATTTTCACTGGTTGCCTTTGTTTGTCTTACACCAAGCCTCCCCTCATAACAGGGCCTACTACTGAATAGGCGGGGTTTAGAAGTGCATTGATCGGGAAGTGAACCGCGCACCACGTGCATGGCTGGTAGTCATTCTATCCGAGAATCACTGATAGGTCATTCAATGGAGATAGTTGCATAAAAAGTCAGTTTTTCCTCATTAGTTCCACAGTCATGCATAAATACCATAATCATCTGTTCATGTTTATCAGTGTAATTACAATGAATTTTGCTTTCTAGATATTTTGTAATTAAACTGAAGACTATAGGCACTAAACGAAAATAAGTGAGGGTGAAATGGCTAATGAAATCAATTGGTTGGGTAATTTCACTTAACGACTAATTGTATTAACAGCGATTATATTATTCATGGTGGTCTAAATATTTAGGAAATTTGACAAAATGCCCAAATTATTGTTCCGCTTTGTAAAAGGCAAAAGAAGCATCACTCAGTAGGCACTGCTAAGCTACTTACCTCGTTATTAGACACTATAAATTAAAAAAGTTGACAAAAATTGTCTTTCAGCAGTATTCAGCAGTTGATTTACCTAATTATCAAAATTAAATGGGTAATTGTGTTATTTTTTTTATAGGTGTTACAGACATGGCGTTCCACCAACCCTTCCAATTTCTGCACCGGTGCCTCCGTTACGCTTATGCAATCCAGAAATGCCTAAAAGGTAAGTCATTAAATCAGAGTATATATATATATAATTATTTACTAGGTGACATTTCAAACACAACCGTATCCGTTGTAACTACCCTACTTATTGCCGTTCTTTCTCATACGTATTGAGGGTAGCAGCATTCCCCAGCTGCCCGGGAAAGCCGTTGAATCACTCCTGTTATGTGCGTTTTCACTGGATTTAATGAGTGAAGCTCTACTTATCAACACCATCCTCTTCCCTATTACATTAGATTTCACTGCTATCATTTTGCCATTTTATTCCATGTACTTGTATGTTTTGCTATAGTAGAGCTGTTCTCTAAATCCCTTATTTTATCTAGATTTCTTGGTGCGGCCCAAAATTTCATTACGTTTTTGCGCTTGACTTGTCTGCTTGACCCCAGTACACTACTGTTGACCTATGCGTTAGACAATGGAAAACACCCATTAGGACATTAGAAGGAAAAGAATACGAAGTTCAGCAAATATATCTTTTCGGTGATTTCATTTTCAAAATTTAACTGTACAATCGCATTTAAATACATAATTTTTACACGGATACAATTTTTACTTGATTCCACGTATAATTACGAAGGGGAATAAAAGGTGATAATTATTTTCAATTTCATATGAATTATAACAGGCTTAGAAACAAAAGTTACACAGGGATAGAACGAATTATGGGTGTGAACAAAATGAGCATGGAAACAGCTTAGATTCAAAATTTTTAACTGGAAATGTAAGTTAGCCGGTGTGAATATAGATTACAAGAGGCACAGAAAAAAAGAATTACACAGAATTAGAATATAACTGTAAAATAGTTACTTTAAGCGAATTACAAATGTGAGCAGGAAGCGAATTAAGACAAACTTTAAATAACTGTTCTTATTCATTATAAATTATTTAAATCAATCCCAGCGTGTTAAGAAAATCAAAACAAGATTTTTCTGAACGTTTCGCCGTGTAAGCCACAGCTTCTTCAGCAGATTTATTCGGATTATCAATCCGAATAATCCGGATAATCCGAATAAATCTGCTGAAGAGGCTGTGACTTACACGGCGAAACGTTCAGAAAAATCTTGTTTTGATTTTCTTAACACGCTGGGATTGATTTAAATAATTTATAATGAATCAGTCTGACTCGGCGCTCAAATTATTCCAGGAAATTCGTAACACCTACGGTCTGGAAACTTATAAACTGTTCTTATAACTAAAAAAAATGGGATGAATTGAATGAAGACAGAGAGAGAATAAGAATTACACGCACAGCGAACAAAAAACGATCACAAGTGAGCGAAAAAAGAACGGAGGCCAAGGGAACATACCGAACTAAGTCCATGATAGTCGTAGACGTTGAACTAATTTCTTTGAGACACACAGTTCCGGCCTTTCGATGCATATTGTGAGGACTTCTGCAGTACAGAGAAGTCAGAAACACACTGCTTTGGGTAGGTTTCTGTTGACTTTGTAAATTACTTTGAATTAGTTGAGATATTGTGGGAGGTGTTGATCAGATGTTCAATAATGGCACTTTTGACTGAACCGGTGCCCCATCTTTGGATCTACCCTGGGTAATGTTCTCTAACACACTTTTGTAACTAAGCCTCTCGTAAACCATATCTAGTTGAAAATAATAATTGTCATCTTTTATTCGCCTTCGTAATTATACGTGGAATCAAGGGCGAATTGTATCTACGTAAAATTATGTATTTAAATACGATTGTACAGCTAATTTTGAAAATGAAATCACCGAAAAGATATCTTTGATGAACTTCGTGTTGTCATCTATCTATGCATAAGACCTCACATTCGTTGTAGGGTGTTAGAGAAACTAAATTATTTCCTGTTTATTGGGATCCATAGGATCCTTTAATCTACACGGTTTGTTCCTTTGTAAGTTTGTGGGTGTGAGTGACATTTATCACACTGCCTTGGCAGGAATCATTCATAAGGTTTCAGAAGTTCTCTTTTTGTATGACAGTATTATTGAAGTTTTGAAATCATTATTGTTCACGTTTTCATCTTTCTTTTTGCATACATATTACATTTAATCCTTATTATTATTCCTATAATTTCCAGTACATCTCAGGACTAATTTGGTGGGTTATGAAATTGCAAACTGCTATACAAAGATTAAGATTTACACGTATAATAGCTCGTTTCTTAGTCGAGTGATTGAGTGAGCGTTTATGTGTATATTGATTCAGGGTAAGCTATTTCGAGGAAGAGAATAGTTCTAGGGGAAAGACCATTCGTAATGCCAGAGAATAGTACCAGAAAGGGATATTCCTACTCGGAGTTACTGAACTTTAAAGCCTGGCTGAAGCCTGATCCAAGTGGGGAATTTTGCAAGATAAAGTGGAGGTGAAAGGATGGTTTGTTTTCTGGGCCATTTTCTTACCTTGATGAACTTGAAAGAAGGCAAAAACAGAAAAAAATGAGCATAAAAATATAACAGCTCTTCATATTTTATTGAGTCTTGTCAAACGGATACAACTTGGTAGATCTGATAGACAAGGCAGTATAATTTACAGCAGAACATACAGTGTCTTTGACGTTAACTGGTAGATTAGGATCAATTAAGTTATCAGGACAAAGAAATTCAGCTAGATCTAGAATGATTTACGCTGCCAACCTGAGTAATCTATAGAAAGCTAGGGTAGTGCTTTGCATACACATACATGTATTCATACAATGGAGTGCGATAGTGTTAAATTATGAAAAAGTAGATTGCTTGGGTGGAGAAATAGGTTATTTAATTAATCTTTGTCCAAGTCAAAAAGCCTTCGACACAGCTGATCGAGAGGTGATTTGGAAACTACTTGGCTGCTATGGAGTGCCACCAACAACAGTTGTACGATAATGATGCATGCCAAGTAATCCACAACGGGAAACTTACGGAATCCTTCGAAGTGGAGACTGGAGTAAGACAAGCTAGCTGCCTAATATCTGCAGTGATTTTCCTGATTGCGACAGACTGGATAATGCGACGGACAGCGGGCTGGGCAGCAAGGAAACAGGCATAAAATGGACCCACACAAAATACTTGGAGGATCTGGACTTCGTCGATGAGATATATCTAATTTTCCAAAAACTAGAAGATATGCAAGTGAAAAGCAACAAGCTGGCAGAAGAAGCATCCAGAGAAGATAGGACTTCAGATGAACATGGAGAAAACACAGCTCACGAAGATTTCTGGCCAACAGCAACAACAACAGACAACAATCAGCCAGCAAAAATGGGAGAAATCTGGAAGAAGCAACCTCCTTTACCTACCTGTGAATCATCGTTTCAAATATAGGCGGCGGAAATGATGAAGAAATGTAAGCAAGGATCAGGAAAACAAGGCAAGCTTTCATTTCTCTCAAGTCTGTGCGGAGATCAACAGCACTTCTCATCATGAAAAATAAGATGAGGATTTTCAGCCTCAATGTGAACTCAGTGCTACTTTATGGATCAGAGACTTGAAGCGTCATGAAGAGAACTTCGAACAAACTACAGACCTTCATCAACAGCTGTCTTCGCTCAATACTACTCGAGATCAGGTGGTCAGAAAAGATCAGCAGTAGTGAGGGATCTCTGGCAGTGAGCGAACAAACCCAGCAGTAACTTATTGTACAACAAATATGCATGAAAAAATGGAGGTGGATTGACCACAATTTGAGAAAACAACCCATCAAGTGACATCAGACGCCAGGCCTTCGCTTGAGTGGAAACCGAAACGGAAGCAGTGAGTTTGCCATCAGTGCGAGGGTGACATAGAGGAGGTGATGCGAAGAGAAGATGAAAGTATGTGGGCAGATGTGGAGCCAAGTGAAAACGTTGGTGGAGAAAAATAAAACACTATGGAGACGTGCGTCTGAAACCTTATGTTCCACTAGGAACCTAAGGAAACAATAATAACAAAATAATTTGTTCAAATCAACGCTACCACCGGGGGCGAAATTCTGTTCTTACATTTTGTATGTCTGTTGTTCAGCCTAATATCAGGTATAGCCTTTGTAACCATTTATATCACCTCCAACTGTTAATCTATTTTGTACTTGTTTTCTTATATTTTTTTGTTTTCAGTTCCGAACTATTGCAACGTTATGATATACTTGTCTGGTTTGAAATACTGGAGTTAGATCGTAATGGAGAGTAAGTTGTCTGTAAACCTGTAGGACTTTAATAAACCTTTTTACATTAAACCATTATATAAATTACTGTAGTTTTTATAAGTGAACTGTGGTCTTCAGCAAACTATCATCAGTTCAAAGTGCGCATTGGTAATAAGTTATCTAGATGAATGAACATATTTTACTAGTTTGACTAGTATATTTTAGATAATACCAAAATTGAGGATTAGACACATAATTTCATCGTCATTCTCAATTTAATTTTCACTCCCATACAAGTATTTTCAAAATTCAAGGATTAAGTATACCAGTTAGCTTGAATTCTACTACAAACCAGATTTCCATTTTCTGTTCACTTATTGTTCAATATAATTGATCGCAGTCAGTTGATCCATGGCTATCCAAGATATTATCGCAATAGAATAAATGAAATACAGAAATGCGTCAAGTCTAATTGAGCTTTAATCATCATCGACAGAGTTTTCAGCTAGATTTTGTCTACTCCAGATATGGGATCTTCAGTAATCTACAGTATATCATTCAAATGAATTTATTTTTGTACGAAATATGCCTGACACCCTACGTAATTGTCCTTTCAAAACACACTAAGAGGTATCTTGTGAGACAGTGAAAATTGCACAGGAGTACAGATTTCTTCTTTAAAGACGAAAAAAAGATGGTTAAAACAAATTATAACTGAGAAAAAATTTGATACGTTGTACTTTGTGGAGAATAAGTTAGCCCACAGGCAGGCTGCCTTAAACACAGCTGTTTAATGTTAGAGAAAAGATAAGTCTATCCTGTTTACTACTAAGGACATTTATAGAGACTGACAGAGAGAGAGAGAGAGAATGTCTACCTAGGGAGTTAATAACAACAATTAACCATATTCCGGGTTAGATATTTTGCGTGTAAACCAATCGATTGGGCGGTAAAAAACGGAAAACTAGAATAAAAGAAGTAGAGGGAATTTCCTACCACACAATTATCTAGTTAATTTAGTCAGAAATCAGCGGAAACATTTCTTCTGATCATAAGGGTTAGGTATTATTGAAACATAAAAAGACACAGCCAATGTGAACTGGAAAAAGGACAGACTAGGTTGCTAATTTCAACTATGTGATATTAGTATTTGCTTAAATTTGGAGTATTTCTCATACAATTGGAATTATTTCCTTCAGCTAATTCTAGATTACATGAGTATTTAGGAAGCTATTCCTTAAAATGAGTGATGATTTACTTTCGGTTTTTCGTTTCTCGACGAACAATCTTATCTAACATAGGGTCAGGTTAGAAAATAGCCTATGGTGGCTAAACCAAAAAGGTGCAATCAGTTGATGAAATTCTTGGCAGTTAGTCTGAGCTACTTAAAAAAGAGGTGTAGACTACCTGCTTGGAGTCCTCGGGATGTTAACATCTACTAGATGGGGACTATTGGTGATATGGTTGAAGATGGTTCTCAGTGGAGCAGACACATTCATCTCGTGCCTTCCATGTCTTCTCGCTTTGCTTTTCCCTTTCGCATACATCTCTGTTCAACACGGATCCTTTCAATTTCTTCTATTTCTGTGTACCACATGCAGTGTGTTAACTTGGTCTATCGCACTTCTGTGAGACGTTCTATGTTGAAAGGTGGTTATTTTCTAGCCTTGCCGATATTTTCACTTTGAAGTGTACACGTAAAATGCATTTAGAAGTGATATGCAATGAATACCCGATTTGTATCTATCTTCATCGTGAAACAGTATTTTCTATAGACGGAAATCAATGATTTTGCCTATAAGAATGTTGTGCTTATCGCCAATTTCATCACTAGGACATGACATTAGATTATTAGTTTCCATTTTCCGCTCACTTACTGCCATTCTTCTACAGGGGAGAATGGGTTTCTTGATCTCCCATTGGAGAGATTATAAGTAAATTGCAATGAATCCGTGCATATATTCCTATTCTATCTCTTTTTTTAATTTCAGTTACACACCAGTACCCGTTGACCGATTAGATGAAACACCCTGTCAAGGTGTATTTCTTATTCATCAAGGCATTCAACGACGTATCGCTATCACTTTAGTTCATGAAGTTTGTAGTTTTAAAAAATCCAACACAATTGATGCACATTTAAACTATTCATCTAGTTTGTTTCATGGAATACATGAAGTTGTTGTTGGTCGAGTACGTGAAACACCTGAATGGTTAGATTCTGATGAACATACGCATATCTTATCGTTGTCATTATTACCTGCTCAACAGACACATGAAGCAAGCAGTGATCGGTAAGTCAGTGTAAATCAATGTTTCCTTTACATTCTATCTAACACAGTAGTATAAATATTCTTCACATCAAGTCAGGTAATTAATACCATTTACAAAATAAATTGTATGAACTGTAACAGGCATTACATCGGCCAAAGTGGGCGTCCCCTTCGAATTAGAATCCAAGAACACAAATCAGCCTTGAAAAGACACGATATATATTCCTTAGTATCAATGCATGTAGACAATTATGGACATCAATTTGACTGGGAAAATGTCGAAATCTTAAACAGAGGAAACACCAAATGGGCAGTCAGGGAAATCCTAGAAACCTGGAACTCAAATGAAAATGCAATTAATAAACACGTTAACATACAGACCAAACATACTAACTAATAAAAAGTAAATCACATGTGACGAGAAAGTTTAAAATCCAAGTCAATAGAAAATGATCAATACAACATGTGTAAAGATGGTTAGTCACCAGGAGACGCAATTCTATCACTCGTGAAAAAAAAATTAAATCATTTTACTTCATGCTAAATATTGAGCTGAAGATGTTTTCTAGAAGGACGACGAAGGCTCCACAACTAAACCAACCAGCTCAGAGAACACTGTTAATTACAGAAGACTTACCAGCCGACTAGATCAAGTGGTAGTTGTGAGATATATCGCGGGTTGGCGGAAGTCCGAATTCATGGCTCGAATTTCAGTAGTTGGACAGTCTACGATCTGGCCTTGTAACCTAAGAGTGCTGGGCTCGAGCCTAAATGGGTGTGGGCTGCTGAAGACTCCCAAACTAGAACGAAACAACTATCCAGTGCTCCCTAGTTTTCCAGTGGTTCTCTAACTGTTGTCAGCTCGTGGGCTAACCTAGAACTCTGCAAACTACCATTTGAAAATTTATATTTCCTTTTCACTTGATGGCATTAGGGTTCACTCCATCCCTACATTTCATCTCCTTCGGCCGTTCCGAGGGATGCATGAAGCTGCCTTCGAAAGTATGTAAATAAATAACCGAAACATAACTGCTTATTACCCGCGTCAGCAACATAATTTCCCCACAGATTGGCTAAACAAAGTTTTGTCTCCCTTAAAATAATTTAATTACCGAAAGATAAACAGACTAGTAGACAAATTAACTGAAAACTACACGTCTAAGTTTAATGAATAGCCAGTTATGGTAAACATAAATCCATTAAGAATAAGCTCAAAACTAAAAGAACAAGAAAGCTATCTGAATATGGAAGCTTTCCAGGATTCTCCCTAAACTTATTCCCCGTTTTTTTGAATTGAAAATAAGGCGAAAACAACAGTCGGAGTAGATTGACATGATGTCGTCTCATTTTGTCAGTTACTCACTCACCAGCCACACATTGGCTGAGAAATTTTTATTATTTTGTTTATTTTTTTTAAACTTTTATTATCGTTATTATTCTTGTGACGTTCATGAGAAAAAGATGATATGACGTCAGGTAACAGTGTGGACTCAAAAACATGATAAACAAAATATCCTCAGTGTGTTGTATATCTCTCATGTTTGATTTCGTCATTAGCTAACGTTAGTTTAAGAAATAATTGAAAAATAAAACAGGGGAGTACTGGTCAGCCGTTTTGCCTTATTTGGAGACTCTTCAATAGTGAACCTGGAGGCTTCCAGTTCTGAGACATCAAGGCAGTTGATGATTTGGAAACTTTGATAAGGGAGTTGGTTACGTCGGAAGGATGGATAGGCTGATGATAAGAAACCAGTAAGATGTGTAATAATTTTGTGAGTCCAACTCAGTTTAGTAGAAGAAGCAATGAATACGAACAGATTTTTAACATAAAATAAAAGTTCTGAAACCAATCAAATCCCTACAAACCAACATTTGAATACCAATAAGATGCTCACTGGCGACTGGCCCTATTCAGGTAGGTAGTTACCTGGGTTCCAGTGGGAAGTCGTGACCAGTAGGGTGCAGCTGGTCCGGTGTGAGGACAAATACTCGCCGAAGACATTGGCTAGCGGTCGCGCTATGTCGTGAATTGGCAGAAGTTAGAATTCAAGGACCATTGGATCGGGTCCCAGTGGCTTAATGGTATACGAGCTCGCCTTGTAACCGGAAGGTCGTGGGTTCGAATCCCGGTGGGTGGGTACTGTGAAGAGTCCCAAACTAGGACGAAACAGCTGTTCAGTACTCCCAGGTTTTCCAATGGTTCTCTAACTACTGTCAGCTCATGATGAAATCTTGAAACCAATCAAATCCCTACAAACCAACACTTGAATAAAATAAAACGATACACTTTAAATAGGGTATGTAGAGGATATACGTTACGGGATGTTATCATTTCGTAGTTTCTGTACGATCACTTTACAATTTAGCACGGTTCACAGTGGTAAAACAAAATGATTGACAGTCACTCAGTTAAAGTTAGGACAAGATAAACATGTGTATAATACTACTTTTAATTAGATCTTCTTCAGGCTTTACTCGTAAGGGTGAGTTTGTGGATTAAATAATAGTAATAATACTAATGTTGTGAATGTTTTGAACTTCAGTAATAACGATGATTATAATGATAACCAAATATTCATAATAAGGTTTATGCAGGTGGCGACAAGGATAACGAAGGTAGTAATATCTGTGTATATGTAGACAGTTCAATAAATGAATTCGGTCAAGCCTTGAAAGTTGCTTAATACTAAAGGTGAAGTGGACAGATAATCAGAGTTTAAACAAATATCATAGAAGTACGAAGGAAGTGGAAAATAAGAAAGGGTTGAAGAAGTGTGATTAGAATTTACCTAGGCCAAGGGAGTGACAAAGGAAGAGCACACTATTTTTATATGCAAAGACTAGGATTGTTCTCTCGAATTCCTATATCATCAGATGTGTGTAAAACGTGGGTTAGAACTCCATCCAGTAGATTCGAAGGATAGCAATAGATAACTTTGAAGTCACTACTTCTGCCCATTTGATGACCTCTATCAATCAGATGAGCCAAAATAAAGCTGCCTAAGGATTTTATTTGTCATTTACCGGACCATGAAGGAAGATGCTCATTAATGCGTTTGGTGAGCGGTCTAGTTGTTCACCCCATATAGCTCTCTCCACAGGAGCTGCTAAATTTATAATTGTGCCTATAAGTGGCACAGAGAGAAAGTTTATCTTTTGCTTGACCAATTGCTTGGTTGAAGAATGGCAATTGAAGGTTTGCAGCAGTATAAACCCGTTTTATGGCTCCAGATTATCTTAAATGTATGACTTCACTAGCCAAGTCCCCATTAAATTGAAATCTTAAGAACAATTGTTTCTTTATGACTGTTATCAGTTTCTATTTATTATACCTGGTGTTCGTGTGTCTCCTTACAAATCTACTGGGATAACCCATTTACATGTATCCTAACTCATTTTCTAGGGAGTCATCAATACAGATCCGTCTTGCTTTACTTGTTAGGCATCTGACCAAACTGATCTTGTATTGGATTAGTACAAAATTGAAGAAATGTGTATATTGTCCTACAGACGTAGGTTTTCTATAGTCAACTGTCCTGTCTTCGGCTCAAATGCACATTAAAAAAGTGTAGTCTACCATCATGTTCGCCTTCACCAGTGAACGTGAGCAATGGATGTGCATAACAAAATTTTATTTACACTTCGTTCTTGTCAGCTATCTATATATAATAGTAAACTATGAAATAACTATGAAATAAAAGTACATACTAATAACTAATCACTATTTAGTAGGTTAAGTAGTCCATGGTAGGCAAAGGTTGAAGTCTGTTGTTTTCTACACACATTATCTGGGATATATATGATTGATCCAAAGTACTTCTATCGCCTTTAGTAACATTGAATTTAAGTTATATGAAATAATGTAGAAACAGTCATTAATATTGATTTTGTCACCAGACAATAATAAATGCTACGCAGTGGATGATATGGGATTTCTATTCAAACTGAGCACATTTGGTATTTCTCTCTGATTTAATAGCCACTTAGGAACATATTATTTGAAACGACGTGGTTCCACCTATATATACATCACCACCAATCCAGATGAACTTGTAGAAACAGTATGAACTATAACGCATACAAAGTGTAAAGCCATCTTAGAGAAATGACGAAATGAAGATACCATCTCGCAATATTTATCTTCTTAATGTCTTATATAAATTTTACGAGTTGATCACGGATTGATATCAGTTAGAGAAACATTGAAAACCAGGGAGTACTGGACAGCTGCTGTTTCATCCTAGTTTGGGAATCATCGTCAGTACGTACCCACCGCCAGGGGTTCGAACCCGGGACCTTCCGGTTACAAGGCAAGCTCGTATACCATTCAGCCACTGGGACCCGATTCAATGGCTCGTGAATTCTGACTTCTACTAATTCGTGATTTAGCGCGACCCCAACCACTGTCGTTGGTGGGACATCCATCCACACACGTGACATCTAATTGGACCTCACTGGTCACGACTTCTCACTAGAACTCAGGAAACTCCAACCTGTAGCAAGTCACTAGAGAGCATCAGATTAACTTTCTATAGTTTTTGGTTTGTAAGGATTAGTTATGTTTTACGAGTTGATCACGGATTGATATCAGTTAGAGAAACATTGAAAACCAGGGAGTACTGGACAGCTGCTGTTTCATCCTAGTTCGGGAATCATCGGCAGTACGCACCCACTGGAATTCGAACCCGGGACCTTCCGGTTACAAGGCAAGCTCGTATACGAATTGGTAGGAGTTAGAATTCACGAGCCATTGAATCGGGTCCCAGTGGCTGAATGGTATACGAGCTTGCCTTGCAACCGGAAGGTCCTGGGTTCCAACCCCTGGCGGTGGGTACGTACTGACGATGATTCCCAAACTAGGATGAAACAGCAGCTGTCCAGTACTCCCTGGTTTTCAGTGGTTCTCTAACTGATATCAATCCGTGATCAACTCGTAAAACATAACTAATCCTTACAAACCAAAAACTATAGAAAGTTATATAAATTTATCAGACCGACAAGCATTTCACTTTTATCAAGGAAAGACATAGAAAACATCTCCTCAAAGGTACACAGCTATTTAGTGTTCTAAAGGGTCACAGAATCACCTATAAAGGTCAGTCGGTAATTCTGGTCGCCGAAAACATACGAAATTAAACATCATGAGAAATAATAAATATTTTCAAGGGTTGATTTGTAAGGATTTGATTTGTTTTTTGACGAGTTGATCACGGACTGATATCAGTTAGAGAACCATTGAAAACCAGCACTAAAGTACTGGAAAACTGTCTCGTTTTTTGATTGGGACTTCTCAATGCTACTCACCCACTGGACTTCGAACTCAGGACCTTCCGGTTACAAGGCGAGCTCGTAGACCACTAAGCCACAGGGACCTATACCAGTGGACAGTGTCAATTCATGATATAGCGCGACCACTAGCCAATACTTGAATATCAATGAGATGCTCATTAGCTACTGACCCTATTCAGGTGGGTGATTACCCGGGGGTTCTGATGGGAATTCGTGACCTGTAGGGTGCAGCAGGTTGAAGGTGAAGCAGTAACTCATCGAAGAAGACGTTGGCTAGAGGTCGCGCTATGTCGTGAATTTGTGGAAACTGAAATTCATGGACTGGTCATTAGATGAGATCCAAGTGACTTAATGATCTACGAGCTCGCTCATTCTGAGTTCGAACTCTGTCGGTAGATGCGTTCCGATGAAGAGCCCCAAACTAGAAACAAGCAACTGTCCAGTACCCCTCCTCAAGTTTTCAATGTTCTTAACAAAATAACTAATTTCTTCTCTCCCTCTCTCTCTCTCTCTTTTAGTATATCATTTCGTTTTGAAGCTGCATGGGATTCATCACTTCATGCTTCAAGTTTACTAAATCTTGTCACACCAAATGGTCAACGTGTCTATATGACCGTATCTTCTTATTTAAAAGTGGATGGTTGTCGTCAACCTGTTTGTATGACAAAAGATATAGCAATGGTTGTATTTCCACGGGAATCAAAACTTCTTGTACCAAGGTAAGTAGGTATTTCATTTGAGTTGGTTATCTTTCGAAAAAAATAGGCATTTTTGAGATGTACGCTAGAGCTGAGTGATAATGAGCTCTTTTGATGTAATCAGTTGGTTATTTCCGTTTCTGTCATCTAAATAATTTATGAAATTGAACCACTTGCATCCCTACTTATATAGAGCTTTGCATTGAGACCCAATATAATGGCTTAACTCAGTGTACTATGATGTCTGACACGATGATTTTTCGGTTCGAGCATCAATGGGGAACACCATCATTGACTGGCGATGCAGATACACTCCGCTGACAAGTTTCATACAGGACAAAACTGTAATGTTAACTTTTAGATACTATCGAAGCATTCGTACTGAGAATCTGCATATCAAAAGGGATCAAGGATTTCGGTCCAATGAAAGCCGATCAGTGACAGATACAAATACCCTAGAGAAAGAATATAGAGTTTACATATACTTAGTGAGGTTAGGTGGCAAAATGTCGTATGTTTTAACGAAAGAGTTGACACATTACCAAACAACCTTTAATTCTTTTGTATTTCAAACGGATAACAGAAGTAAATCGTATACAATCGGTGGATGGTGGCTAGCAGTGGAATCCAGGATGCGCATTTCGTCTTATTTGGGACCCGTCAGCTGAATGTACCTGCATTTCTCAGTGAGTGATGATGCAAGTACATCCAGATGACGGTTCCCAAATAGGACGAAATGCGCATCCTGGATTCCACTGCTAGCCACCATCCACCAACTGTATACTAATTAAATGCCCAGACATCGTCGAAGCATCTGCACAAGAAGCCGACATGTCAACCTGAGACCGAGCACTTCGGTCCAATCAATCGACGGGAAAATCAAAAAATCCAATTCAATAATTAATATGACCCGTTGCACAAGAGGTGGCTCTCGTGGCCCAAGTGGTCTAGTGGATAACGCTTTGGCGTTTGAAACTATGGGTACTGGGTTCGAGCCTCGGTGGGAACATCATCACTCATTGAGAAATGCAGGTACATCCAGCTGACGAGTTCCAAATAGGACGAAATGCGCATCCTGGATTCCACTGCTAGTCACCATCCACCAATTGTATCCTAACTAAATGCCCAGAAATCGTCGAAGCATCTGCACAAGAAGCCGACATGTCAACCTGAGACCGAGCACTTCGGTCCAATCAATCGACGGGAAAATCGAAAAAAAAATTGAACTGAAAAAGTAAATCGGTTCAGATTTTCAGTTGAGTATGTGGTAAAAATTCACAAACCACACTGATTGAAAGGTAACGCAACAGTCGTGCAACTTTAGTTTCCGAATTCCTCAGGAAACCATCACCTTGATTTTAGATGGTTGGAAGCGATCGGCAAGAAGCCTTTAACCTGGGTTTCGTGCTAATTGGCACTCATCAGCAAGGCCTATCAGCAACCTTGAAGGAGTTTATGTCCCTTCTGAGATTCGAACCGGCGTCACCTAGTGACAAAGTCAGAGACGTTACCACTGAGCTATTATGGCTGGCGATTGATCTCCTGCAGGACTGTATTGGGTGCTTTGATTGAACACTAGTTAGTAACTAGTGCAATATTTATGGCCCTTAGTTTGTTGCAGACTAAATTCTATCAGTCAAATTTGCAATGAGGCCAGCATTCTAGGTGATTCTCCACCACGGTACACTGTGAACTGTTAGTATAAGGTAGTTGGAGGCAATCGACAGGAAAACGTGACGGATAGAATTCAGTATGCACCAAACAAAGCACTAGACACATTCCCCTAGTTACTAACTAGTACGCAAACAAAATATAGGATCAGCTTATATATATGAAGCTTTGAGGTGATCACTATGAAATATCACGGTCGCCATAACACATAACCGTTTAGAGTTAGATCTTATGCACACATGTCTATAATTACAGCAGTAAAGTTCCAAACGTACACAGAAATTTATGGCACTTAGTTCATTTTATGAATTCCGACAAAATAATAAGAAGACGTAATATATCTGAAAGGTGTCATACATTTGTGCCACGCATTTCTACCATTCTACTCACACATATGCATAATAAAGGGGCAAAATGTTACCGTCAGGACAGATGACTAATAAACTCGTGAAGAAATGTGAAAGCCTACTTCAACATACTGAATGACGCACTAAAGATTTTGCCTGGTAGGGCAATGAAAGCTTCGTGAACAAATTATCCTGCTCAGAGAACACAGCTATACCAAAATCAGCCACCTGAGCTACAAATCTTCTTCATTATAAGTAGGAGAAACTTCAGGAATGATAAATGTAAGAGTAAAAGAACGTAAACAATGCCTAAGGTTAGTTCCGAAGGCCTCAACACATTCAAAAAATTCAGAAAACGAATTAGCAACCGTATTACAATCGATAGAAATGGGTTGCTACACTAATTTTGACAGGACCAAGGTTCTACAGAAAGGTTTTAGTTCGCATTAAGAAAGATTGACTGCACAGATCCTATGCATATGAGTGAATCCCCAAAATTTAATACGGTATTATAGTGTAAGGTTAGCTGATCCATAGCAATTAATAATTCATAAACCCAAATGGACATGTTTCATCAATTCTCATACGTTGTCTATTATCCCGGATATCTATATCTTCTGTAAAAACTCTGACAATTGTTCATCCATACGCACGTTACCGTATATGACGCATTCTTAATTATAATAACTATTACTACCATTATTAACGTTTTTATATTTCCTAATGAGTGAATGGAAAACAAAACGAAATTACTGTTTTTTATTGACGTTTCGCTAATTAATACTGCTAATAGCTTTAGGAAAGTATTACTAAACTAGAAGTTTTACAAAATCTCAGCTTACACATCATAACTTAATCAACATTCCTCAGCATGAGGTAATTTTTGTAATGTCAATTTGGCCAGTTGTATAAACATAACAAAATCATGTGTAGATTGTTGGATTTGACAAGTGTATGAAATTATATAAAAAGCAGCATGTGTGTACATGATGAGATTACTTATCATATTCGTGTTGATTTCTTCATTCCATGGGGGAGAGGGCGGTATTGTAATCAGGTCAAATTCTGTTTCAGTCCATCACT
This sequence comes from Trichobilharzia regenti, assembly GCA_944472135.2. Lineage (NCBI taxonomy): Eukaryota > Metazoa > Platyhelminthes > Trematoda > Strigeidida > Schistosomatidae > Trichobilharzia > Trichobilharzia regenti. The sequence continues at coordinate 178,016,621 of OX235262.1, read as the reverse complement.
ATTACTGAGACAATTTGGATTCCATTTGATATGATTAGCTTATGATATTAGACGTTCTTTTTGATTTGTGAATTTTTCTGGATGATGATTTCAATATTATTAAAATCAAGTTTCGTACCTGATTCTTTAAGGGTAGCGTGTAGACCACCGATGGCTGATGATTTTTCAAGCTTTTCTAGTTCAACTGAATTTCTCGTTGGTCGAACACAGATGCTCTATGATGTTCATTTCGTCTGATTTTGATTTCCCGTGAGGTGTGTCCGATATATATCACATCACATTCCGAGCATTTCATTTTGTAGACACAATTAGACTGAGAATCCTTAGGCTCTAGGTCTTTCACATGGACAAGGTTGCTTTGCAGTGTGTCTGGTGTTTTGGATAAAACTGTGATGTTGTGTTTATTGAGCACTCTCCTGATATCGCCCGAAGTCTCTGCTCTATATGGAATAACAACTTTTGAGACCCATTGTAACAATAGAAGACAAAGACCAGGCAACAGATCGTTTAATAAAGAAATCAACACACATTTATAGATTTTCATGTTCATATTATAGATTAGTGTTAGCAGAAAACACAGTCTTCTGATTGATTGTTCCTCTCTGAATGTTAATCTTTCATCTCTTTGTGGCTGTTTCTTGAATGTCAGATCATCTATATGCTAACTGTATCCGCCTACGCAAAGTCTTTGTTCCTATTTTTCTCACGACCAATATTTAGGACATAAACCTTGAAGTAAATGAATGCCTACCAATTTGGCTAGCGGCCAGCTCTCACCACACCAAGTTTTTGGAATGCGTGTTCGACCATACTTAGTGTCAGTGTTGATTTTGTTGACGAAGTTCTTTGGGTAGTTATTTTTCCTGAGAGTCTCAGTAATGTTTGATATTTCTTCTCCTTTTTCTTTCTCATACTAAGAGGACTTGAAATAACTGTTACCTTTTCGCCGATGAAGTGTGATGATCCGAAGTCTAGATATTGGTTGTTGGAGTGGGTTTTCTACCTGAATATTGATACACTGAAATGTTCGTTGTCCCTCCAATTAACTAGGCAGTCTAGAAATGGAAATTCACCGATATCTGATCCTGCTTGCGAAGTAAACTGGATTCCGGAGGTAGACTGTTAATTTTCTCTAAGAATGAACTATGTAAATCTATTTTAATATTAAAAGAGTACCATGTATGTATCTTAACCATATTTAAGGAGGTAGTATGCTTGAAAAGATGTTATCTTCGAATATATTCATGAAAAGGTCAGCGACTACTGGGGGAACTGGTGAATCCATAGCATTACCATTCTCCTGTCTACATAAATTCTTTTTAAATGTAAGATAATTACATTTCAGACTAAATTTTAAGCTCCTAATGATTTCACTTGTATCCAGTGAACATCTGTGTGATAGGGCTGGATCAGATTCTAGTAAACTGGAATTGATATCAAGACTTTCGGCAATAGAGATACTAGTATATATTGGATTAATATCAATTTCTCGGTGTTGTATTTGGGATTTGAAATCAAATGAATCTTTTAAAATATTTTGAGTATCCTTCTGTAGTGGTTGTAGTATCGAAAATAAGTATTTTAAGAGGTTGTATGTCAGCACGTTGGTGAAATCTACTACTGGTCTTAATGGAACTGTGGGTTTATGTATCTTTGGTTGACCATAGAATCTTCAAGGTACATAAGTTTCTGGTTTAAGTTTAAACCAGAAATAGATTCCACTTCTGGGTTTTAGTTCTTGAAGGAGTCTGTTAGTATTTAGTTTCCTTTTGTTGAATTCTGTAGATTTCTTTTTTTCTTCAGTGAGAAAATATGGTTCATTCAGTAGGTGCCCGATCGCCTTCTTTTCATAATCAGTCCTGTTCACTGTCACAGTGGCGTTTCCCTAGTTACCTTCAGTTATAAATATGATTTAGACTGATAATAATTTATGCATTTCATGCAGTTTCTTTCATTTTGTTTTAGACGTCCATTCATGACTAAAACATGATTGGATAGGAGTTTTAATGAAAATTGAACCAGTTTATCAAACAAAACATCGAAATTATTTATTTCTTTTTCTTTGAGATCTATACAAAAATAATTTTTCTACATGAATACAGCTGACTTCCAGACTTTCCAATGCATAAATGAGTTGAATCGCCTCCACCTTCGAGTTGATGTGTTTTAAAAATCTGCCTATATCTTGTGTTCTAAGTACGGTGAATGTGTTATCTGCATACCTTTACCATACTTTTAGGGTGGGGCTGAATGTGTCAATCGCTAAGCTTTCCCACCTATCCATGAATATATCTGCCAAAAACGGGGATATTAGTGACCTCATGGTAACTCCCTCATTCTGTTTGTGTATTTTCCCGTGAAATTTAAATACTCTAGAAGTCAGGCATATCTGCACTCCCAGCATTATGTTCTCAAGTAGCACTTTCGTCATAAGTTTGAGTTCTTGGTTAGAAATGAGTTCGTTTCTGACTGCCTCTATAGCCATATTTATTGAATCGACGATACCAAAACTAACCATTTTTCCTTCACTGTCTAATTTTAAGTGGCTTTTAAGAGGATTTATTACCATAACTAAATATTTAGACAAAGCTGCAACCAGAATAGAAAGTCTACAAGAATACAGCTGACTGTTTTCTGTAAGGTTAGTTCCAAACTTAAAGGAAATTTTCTATTCCATCTTTTCTACGATCAAAGGTTCCTGTGTTTCTAATCCTACGACTAAGACAATGATTTAAATTTTATTTGTGGTGTGTATAAATATGAGACTGTGGAACAAGATCCATTGTGCGTTATTATTATTACCCAAAGGGTTACGAGTGGAACATAGAGCTTCAAAAACACATCTCCATTTTCTTCTATCTTCTGACGTCCTCTTCAGCTTGGTCCACAAGAGACCATAATCTCATCCCTTTCTCACCACACGACCTCCTCCATGTCACCCTTGCACTGATGACCCACACGTCGCTTCTCATTTGGATTCCACTTGAGGGCCTGAGCGCGATTTACGTTACAAATACAGAAATATCCACGCACAAAATAAATAGAATTTAATTCGTTGTCTTAGTCATTGATATACTTAACTTGATGACACAAATGCCTTAGATTGATAAACGATGGAATATACATCAAGGATGAAACCTAAATTGCTTAACACCAAGATTATTTCTATACGAATATTTTATGTGAATTGTCTTAAGTTCTCTGTGTATATATGGGCATATCCATGTTTCGTTTTTCTTTTTCGATTTGAATATTTCTTTATATCATTCTACAGTCCGCGTCTTACACCAAATCCTACTCGTGCTCTGCTTAGGTCATTACGTTCAATTTGGAGTACATTTTACAGAAGTATTGAAGCGAATCGTGTCACCGCTGTATACGATTTACAAATTGGACAAACTGCTTTAAAAGGTAAGTTATTAGTTCGTAGTAATTTGATTGAGTTATTTTCGATTATTTTCTTCACTTTTTTATTGTGTTACAGCTTTGATTCAGTGGCAGTGTATATTCTTAAAAAGGTGGCGATAAAAATTGCATTCAAGTTCACGAACTGTTCAAGTAACTAACTACTTTGACGAAAGGATTTTGTGGAAAGAGAATAATTGTCAAATGTTGATTTGCTGAGAATTGATTGATTATAGGATTGGTAATGAAATGATATCAGTTAGAAAACCGTTGGAAAGCCTGGGAGTACTGGACATCTGTTTCGTCCTAGTTGGGACTCTTTGTCAGTACTTACCCACGTGGAACCAGTCAAACCCTTGCAAACCAACACTTTGATGCTCTGTAGCTACTGCTTGTATGCAAGAAGTTATCTGGGGCCGCAGTGAGTATTCATAGCCAGTGGTGTCCACCAAGTCAGGAGAGTGTAGAGCTTCTCGCCCATGACGCTGGGTGGCGGTTGCACCAAATAGATATCACGAAATGACAGAAGTTAGAATTCACGAACCATCTCGTAACCGGAACATCCTGGGTTTGAACTTCGGTAGGTGCGTATTGCTGAAAAGTCTCAAGCAACCCTTCAATACCCAGAGGTTTACCGATGGTTCTCTAACTGATCTCAGCTCATCGTCAATCCTGCAAAAGAAAATACTTCGCTCTATCTAGTAGCTTGCAATGATTGAGAGGTCAGATATATGGGGTAAGTAATGGATCGAGATGAATCAATTAAGAAGAGCACAAAACTTTAAAACATCCAAACTGGTAAACTGTACTACGATAAGGAATATACTAAAAAAAGGTTAGCTATAGCACCACATGCAGTTACACATAACCATATAACAGGATATAATAAAGCGCCAATCTTCTAATCTATTACACCCGAGTAAAGAGAGGGGCCGATAACTGTAGCAATTGTCTAGAGAATTAGCTGAGTATACGAATGATTCAATACCTGTCCCTGACATCTGATAAGTTTTACTACCCCTACAACTAACGGGAATCAAGAAAGAGACAGAGAACTGTAAAACTGAATTTCACAGTTATGCAGCTACAACTTGCATGATAGGTTAGATTTTTGAATCTATTGTGAGCTGGATATGGTTACAAAATCAGCTGTGATTCTGAATGAACAGGAATATGCTTTTTTATTCCTAAACGTTCCCAGGGAAGATAGTGCATCAAGCTAGAGCCTTGAAGTTTTGGTGGCAGCAGTGTTTATCTTTAAGGCATGAGGTTGCTAACCTCATGCCCAACCTTCCCTTTTTGCCAGTATTATAACCGGCTTCGGAAGGTGAAGTAGTGAGTCGTCCGGGGATCTAATTCTGGACCATATGCGTGATTGGCGTGCATTCTACAGCTGTGCCACCGAGCTTTACAGAGCATGTAGACAAATATCTCATGTATTTATATATGAAAATATGTATTGAAATTCACTTTGTTATTCAAAAGTCTGCCACTGTATTAGACTTCAACTAGAGATAACACCAGTGTGAACATTAAATTGAGACAGTAATTACTTCTGACGCATAACCACAGTGTATCCAGTAAATAAGTCTGTTAAAATTATATTGAAATCAAAGAGAAATGTGCTTAATCTAGCAAGTTTTTAGACTCTAAAGAACTGGTAAAACGCCGAAGGCGCTGTAAACATTAAAACTGTCACGTACAGAAGTCAGAATATTTAGAAGGAACAAAGCAACATGCGATATTGTGTATAGCGTATACGTGATTTATCTCCTTTCAGATATGATTTCTAATTTACTGGTTAGTTTGGTTTCTGTTTAAGTGCAAAAACGCAGCAGTAAAAATCCTCCGAAACACAAATCTTGCTTGGCTTTATCGTGTCTAGTTCAAATACTGAAATACTAACATGATTCCAGTAAAAATTACTGCTCAGAAAAATGTATAAATTATTTTTATGGAGTATTTAAAATGAAAGGTTGAATTTTCCCTCTATTTTGTTATAATATTCAAAGCTTTTGGCTATCAAGTGAATCCAAGAAGCCAGTTTATACCTATTCAGAGGACTCTTCAGCTCTATGTACTTGATAGATAGGGCTTCCAACAACCCTCCGATCTGAAAACATCGTCAAAAAAGTTAGTAATATAATGATAAAGCTTCATTTCAGACAATATATATGCATACAGAATAGAAATTGTCAGCGTATTTAGTTCGAAAATAGTGTATCTTAGTACAGGATTTACGTGTAAAATAATAATCTGAAGTATAGCATGTGACTTTGTGTTTTTACCTATGAAACAAGAACCAATTCTGCTAGTTTTCTCTTCAGTTTTTTCCAAAGATTGCTCAGCATCTAGTTGAAAGTTAATTAAATACACACACAAGTTCATGTAGTGGTCATTTGAAATAATTACAAGATTAAAACAATTAGAAATGCAGAAGATTGGTTGGGGCATTTCATCGTGAGCTGACATCATTTAGGGAACCAGTGGAAAACCTGCAGGAAGTACTGAATAACTGTTTCATCCTAGTGCCATGAACTCTTCATCAGTACGCACCCACCATCAGGGTTGCACTCAGGATCTGCTCGTTATAAGGCCTGCTCGCAGAGCATTAAGCCACTGTGACCCAATCCAATCACTAGCCTATGCATTCATGACATAGCTCGATCACTTCTCAATGTCTTCTTCGATGAATTACTGCCTCATCTTCAACCTGCTGTCCACTACTGGTCATGGCTTCTCACTAAAATCTCAGGTAACTGCCTACCTGAATAGGGACAGTAGCTAGTGGGCATCAGATGAATTTTCAAGTATTGGTTTTTGTAGGGACTTAGTTTGATTGGTTGATAGATTTCATGATGAGTTTAAGCAGCATTTTGATGGATGGAAATTCTGGTAGCCCAGTAATTAAAACAGGCTACTGGACCGCTGGATCAGAACCCGGCATGTCGATAGAAAATGGGAAAACAATTCAATCCAATAAACCAACCAATGAAAGGAAACTTCAGCAAAAATTTTGAACAAATGTCATTCAGAGCTATCCCAGTGTTGTTGGGTGTCTTATTCTGAGCCGTGAGTCGTCAAGCTGTGAAGGCTTCATTGTCCGTCTGGACAACATCTTCAGAAATTCATTTCATTAAAAGCTTCGTAAATAGTGAACTCAACAACAAATCTTCTCTACTACTTACAGCATTTCTTCCTCCATGTTTCACTGAAACACTTTTAGTCCAGTCTCATTTGGTTGTATAGCATGAAACAGTTTGTCAACAATAGCAACAACAACAACAACAACAAAATACCATTTGGTTACAATTCACACGCCTAATGGAATTTTCCTTATCTATTCTGTTTATAAGTCAGATAACCACCGTTTTTCACTCATGTGTATTACAAGGAAAACAACATTAAAACATGTTAGGTGTATAAACATAGTAGTCTATGCAGTTTATAAACCTAAAATATTATATTATTATAATTATTAGTAATCGTGACAACAGCAATGACCCCCGATCTACTGGTGAAGACATTTAACAGTTGCCACCCAGCAATAACTAATAGGCTATCAATGAGATGCTCGCTGGCGACTGGCTCTATTCAGGTAGGTAGTTAGCTGGGGTTCTAGTGGGAAGTCGTGACCAGTAGGGTGCAGCAGGTCGGGTGTGAGGACAAATACTAGCAGAAGACATTGGCTAGCTGTTGCGGTATATCGTGAATTGGCAGAAGTTAGAATTCATTTGGCTAGCCATTGGATTGGGTTCCAGTGGATTAATGGTCTTCGACCTGGATCGCTTTGTAACCAGAAGTTCCCGGTTTCGAACCGCGATGGGTGCGTACTTCTGAAGATTGCAAAGCACTAGGATGAAACAGGTGTTAAGCACTCCCAGTAGGTTTTCCAATGCTTCACTAACCAATGTCAGCTCATGGTGAAATTCTGTATCCAATCAACCAAATCTCTACAAAACGATACTTGAATAATAAGCTTCTATAGCTGGCTACCTATTCAAAAATAGAGGAATTTAATTGCATCTCTTGCCACTTGCATCCGACGCATCTTGTAGTCCCGATGTTCTAAAGACAGAATTGGATCTTTTGAAATAAATCTTCAACGAAAATGGATACTCATCAAGATTCATTGACAAAAATATTAAACTAAGAATTTGGAGAAACGAAACTCCACTTGTGCCGAAAAAGAAACTAAGCAAGAACATGGATTTCAAAGGAGATTTAACAAGCTATATTCTCAGGCGAAGCATCGCATCATCTCTGAGAAGAACATTCTTTGCAGCAACGCTAAGAAGAGTGTTCTCCAGTCGCCCACTGATCTGCAGAAGCCTTAAGGACAGGATCTCGCATCTGGCCACTAGTACGTGCATATATTAGTCCACTTGTTGCTGTGGATGCAGGTAAGTTGCTCGTTTAACTCGCATCCTGTCCAAGAGGATTCAAGAATACTGTCCAGCATGGCTGCGAATAGCCAATAGGGGTGCTATAAGGAGTGCGACGATTCAACACCTAGTTAACGCTGATCATTCAATCTCCTGAATCAAAGTAATCTACAGAGTCAAGAATAACCTATCAAAAGCAATACGGTCTCGTCTGCTTTGTATCGCTGAAGCTCTGGCCATTCACACAGAAAAACCCCGAGCTGTGCATACAAAAGAGAAGTACTCAACCACTTCTACTGGCATGGTAACAACTTTGTTGATTTTTGATAACTTAATTTCGTTCGTTTGCCTGTTCTTTAATTTTTAACTCATGGAAAATTCCCATTGTAACATTTAGAAAATCAAAACAAGTGATTCAGCGAAGAGACTCTTTTCAACGAATTTATCATCAAGCAGTACATTCGTATATATATGGTTTATCAGAAGTTATATCCGGTGAGGGAATTGAATCTTAGGTGTGAATGCACAAAATAATAATAATAATATTAATAATGATTATATGAAGTTCAATTAAAACTAAAATGTTTGTGATTATAATCGTAGTTAAATGTCAAGTGGCAAAGCAGATTAAAGTCATATATAGATGAGTTATACACGTTGAGGAAAATCCTAATGGAAAATGGATTTCCACCACGTTTTATAGATAAGAATATACATTCAAAGCCTACAAAGCGTGACTTATCAACCGCTCCCAAGAAAATACTTTACATAAGCTTAGAATTCAAAGGGGACTTAGCTTCCGAAATCATGAAACGAAGGATATCACAGTCCCTGAAAAGAACATTCCCTGCTGCCTCTCTGAGAATAGCTTTTACTAGCCGACCATTATTGTTCAATAACCTGAAGGACAAGATCCCACTGTTGACGAACTCAATGTGTGTTTATCAGTTCACCTGCTCATGTAAAGCTAGGCATATCGGTCATTTGACTGGAGTTTTGTCCAAGAGGGTGCAAGAACACTATCCTGCATGGTTACGAAAAGGTGGAAGTTGAACGATAAGAAGTGCGATCATTGAACATCTGGTCGATAATGATCACCCTATCCCTATAGTCTCCGCCTTTAAAGTCATCTACAAGGCAAAGAGTAATTTACCTGATTTTCTACGTACCCGACTCATCTGTATTGCTGAAGCCATTTTTGGCTATCGAAACAGAAAAGCCAGGTCTTCTGTATACAGACAGAGCTCGTTCAACCCCTCCAACTTTCATGGTCTTAATCCCTCTATGATAAAATATGATAATCCCCAATCATATTTGAGCTCTACCAGTTTTTCATTTTGTCTATTCAATTTGTATACTCTTCCTTATTAAGTCAATTGTTATTATTACTATTCTCACTTTGAACTGTCCCCGGTATTATTTCACTTGTTCCACTTGTCATTCTAAATCAATTGTTTTTTACAACGATAAATTCTATGCTATCAAATTTCACACAATATTACGTAACGTTTTTGTTTTATTCGATTTGCTTACTAATCCTATAATTGCACACCCTTTTTCAAGTTCTATCCCTCCTATGAATTATTCTATATATGACATTAATCTGCTTTGCCACTTGACATTTAACTATGATTATAATCACAAACATTTTAGTTTTAATTGAACTTCATATGATTATTATTATTATTTTATGCATTCACACCTAAGATTCAATTCCCTCACCAGATATAACTTCTGAAAAACCATATATATACGACTGTACAGCTTGATGATAAATTCGTTGAAAAGAGTCTCTTCACTGAATCACTTGTTTTGATTTTCTAAATGTTACAATGGGAATTTTCCATGAGTTAAAAAATAGCAAAGATCCCTCGACAGTAAAGGAACTCAACGGGTTCCTGCGTTATTCTGTCAAACTTGCCGTGGTGAATGCAGAGATTTGTCTTCTTAATGAATGCATCAATAATCATGATGTTCTTTAATTGTTTATAATTCTTGTATTCACTTAGAACTTTTACGTAATTTCGTATTCCCTACTTTGTTTCTATGTGCCTCTCAAGTACAACTCAATCATCATACTATTCATATTAATATATAACTTCTTTTTTAACAACTGTTTGTGACAACTCATCACATTGTTATTACACTAGTTCAATTAACACTCAATTTTTTTGACTGATTTTGTATTACGTAACTCCAATTATCAATCTTCACCTGTTTAGTTAAAGTAACCACAACCAATTGTATTTTTGTTTGACCAACTTAATGTACACATACATACAAAATAACCCATTATTTTATTTGCGATTGTACAGCTAAGAAAATGAATTCACCAGTGAAAAAAGAGATTCTTCGCTGAACTACACATGTTTTGTTGTCATTGAAGCGGTAGAACCCACAAAATGTACTGAAGCGACACTATAGATAAACATACATTCAACAACTGAATATATTCTTAAAAATTCTTTTTCTTTCCATCGACATTCAAAGAATAGGGAAAAGTTGAGTATAAACAGACAGTAAAGACATTATAGAATATTCTAACATATAATAACATGCGGCACGCTGTCACTTAGTTTAGTTTCCCAGAGGTTAATTAATGAACAGTGTTCAGTCATTGTTGTTGTGAGTACATAAAAAAGGTTAAGTGTGAAAGAAAATAAATTGTCTTGACAGGTAAAACTATACGGTGTGCAGATACTTACCCAGTAGCTTGTTTTAAATGTGTAGGAATAATTTTATACATTCATTAAATTACTCAATGCATAATTGTCAGACATTCCTTATTACAGCTTATGTTTGCTTGATAATAGTCTATAACATTAGAGTAACTCTAGATTGCTGTTTCTACACACTCTTGTGAGATTCACGATCTCTCTATGATGGCTGGACTTTAATTGAGTTTTGAGTTTTCAAAGTCAACACTTGAAACAGCTATACCGACAATTGTTCTCAATGGTTTTCATTTTTGTTTATGACATTTAAAGCTGTCTATAAGCATTCTGTCCTCTTTTCTCTTTTTCGCTTACCTGCAGTATTAATGTTGTGTTAGGTGATGTTGTAATTACAGTAGGTTTCTTTGGTGAATAAGCCCTGGATCACTGTCATCCTGCCGGAGTTCAAATACTAGTCATATCAAATGGTTTCGTGTGCTACACGGAGAGGTGGAGTTGGATGTAAATGGTCAGAAAATATAGTAATTAGTTCTAGGCTTCAGAGATATGTGATTTATCTAAATGTATGGCCACGCTTTTGTCCAAACCAAGCAAAATATTAGGTTGCATCGTCCTAGAGATATTAGAATGTGCTCTGGATGCAAAACTCTGTCTCAAAACTAGCTGCATTCAGGACAAACAAATCATGTGCTGATCGGATTGCAACACTAAGTACTATTACCGAACATAGCATGGATTGGTAGTCTAATCTCTATCTGAACTTAATTGACAGTGTTGACCGTGAAGTCATTTGGAAACTACTTCAGCACTACAGCGTGATATGGAGCTTTATCAGCTTCCTTCAACAGCCTTATCACAATACTACAATTCAAGTGATTCACAACGGGAAACTCAGCGAAGCCTTTGAAGTGAAGACAAAAAGAAGACAAGGTTTCTTGTCTATGGTTGACTGGATTATGCGCATACTGTGAGGAGAAGGAAGACAGGAATATGTTAAACCGATAGGAAGACTTTAGATGTCTAAAGCGGTATCAGGAGCTTGGAATAAAACTTCAAAAGGAGGCAGAACTGATGAAGGTAATCAACAATAGAAGATGGTATGGACGAAGATACTAGAGGCAGTATCGGAAAAGAAGACTAACATGCATTCGTCTGAAATCAAACAGGAAGATCTGCTGCGATCGGCATGATGAATAAGATTCAGATTTTCAACACGAATGCCAAGTCAATCAGTGTTTCTTTACTGTTTAGGAATTTAGTGAATCACTAAAAGCATTTTGAGTAAGCTGAAAACTTCTATCAACACGTGTCTTCGCCTACTGGAAAGTATTAGTGACAAGGAAATCTAACAGGTAATGAATCCAAGCAAGAAGCCATAGCCTCACATCCTGAGGGAACCGTTAAATGACACAGTGCGCCAGCTCCCCAACTCAGTGGAATCCGGATGGAAAACGACGAGTGAGGTGTCGTGGGATGACAGTGGGGAGGTAAGAGCTTATAGGTGATTGTGGATCCAGCTAAAAATTACCACCTGCAAGCGGGAAAAAGTGAATACGTGCCGTTGAATCCCTATGTTCCACTGGGAACCTTAAGAAATAATTTAATGATAATGGTTTGAGAGACGTGAAGATAAAATTTTGATAAATCAAATGAATGAGTTGAAAAGCATCCTTGTATATCTCATTGATGAGGATATACTTAAATGTAGAAGTTACAAAGTGAATTTGCGAAGCGATTAGTTAAACAGGATTTAGGCATCAATTCACTGTCACACTGACCTACACACCGATAACTAGCGAAAATTAAAAGTTGGCTTATGAAATTTCAACCAGTATCTTCTAATTTTCCTAAATGGATATAAGTGATCATTGTATGTACTACTTAAAACTTTCCATTTAAGTAGTAAATCCAATAAGATAAAAAAATTACTCGGTGAGTGAAACTGTTTATGATTATCATCCAAAATATATATGATCCTCCCTAAAACAAAATTACATATCCTGTAATTACTCTCCTGCTGTGTATGCATATCAAAGTTGAAAAAAAACTGCACTTCATGGTGTTATGGTGTGTTTATTTTGTCAAGAAGCAAAATGCATTTTTACTTATTTGCATAATTACACTACTGAGACGTGAACAACAATCACAACAATCAAAACAACTGAATGAATATTCATTCCAACTTATCTGCCATCATTTTTTCACCCACTGAGTTGTCTGAGAAATTTCCCTGTTTATTGCCTGGTGTGTTTTATATTTTGTATTTCCCGTTGTTATTCTTATTAAAACATTTATTCATCTTTCAAACAAATCTCTTGCTTTCACTCAAAAGGACAAAATCATCACAATCGATCGATTATGGATACTAGTCTGACTTATGTTAGAGGTGAAGAAAATATCAAGGGTTGGCGACCAAGAGGTGACTCATTGATAATTGAACATCAATGGGAGTTGGAACGTTTTGCACGGATATCACAGGTAAGCATCGGGACTTATTCTCCCATTTTAATTAGTCAATGTGAGTGTTTTCCCGCTTCTCGTTAACAATCAGTGCTATATAAAAAGTCATGATTGTCTTCTTGATTGTTATTCATCGTGTTGAGCAGGTCACTAGCTGTGTGATCTGTATAGTTGTGCATAGTTGGTTTGAACGGGTTAGTTTTGTTTTTACGAGTTGGTCACGAATTGTTATCAGCTAAAGAACCATTGAAAACCAACATGGAAGTACTGGACATTTATTTCATCCTAATTTGAGAAATCATCGGCAGTTCTCATTCACTGATGTTCGAACCCAGGACCTTAAGGTTGCAAGGACAGCGAGTTCAGATACCACTCAACCACTAGGACCTCATTCAGTGACCATCCCATGAATTCTAACTTCTACTAATTCCTGATTTAGTGCGACTACCGACCAATGTCATCGGTGGGACATCCACCCTCACACTGGACTGGATGGACCTCATCGGACATTGGTTGGTAGTTGCGCTAAATCACGAATTGGAAGAAGTTAGAATTCATGGGTCACAGTGGCTTAATGGTATACGACCTCGCTGGCCTTGTAACCCGAAGGGCCTGAGTTTGAACCCTGGTGGTGAGTGCATACTGATGATGATTTCTAAACTAGGATGAAATAGCTGTCCAGTACTCCCTGGTTGGTTTTTAATGGTTCTCTAACTGAATATTTTTGGTTACTGAGGGAAACTGATGAATTTTTCCCCTCAAATAGTATGATTAGCAAATTATTACCTGTTTATTGAAGCAGTCAGAGAGAATTCCGCTGGTTCGAACTCATTGGGTTCTTCAGACTGAACTTGTCTTGACACACCACTGATTAACTGGATCATCCGGTATTTAAATCACACATAATCGGGTGATAGACTGGTTTCAAACTACTTTTATACGTTTTCACCATCTACCATTGAGTATATAATTGGAAGGTATTTTAATGAGTTTCAAATTTTGTAAATTATACCAGTGCAATTGATTTTCATTCTGAGAAATGATGAAGAAAGCTGAGAATTGTCTAGTACTATGCAAAGTTTCTAGAAAGACAAATATCTATGAATATTTTGTCTTTTACTGGATCCTTGTCCTTAAAAATGTTCCTTTAGTGATGACTTGATTTCAAAATGGCTTAAAAATCAACAATATTCCCCAGCAGTTAGTGTTTACATTTAACTAATGAAGGTAAGTGTATTAGATATGAGGACAGTTTATCAAATGGACAACATTTTCAGTCAAAAGTCAGTGAATTAGCTGAATGTTGAGGGGTACATTTACCAGGAAAGTAGTTCATATACGTCTGAAAGTCATTGGGGATGTGTGATCGAACGCAGTCAGAGCGAATCATTGCATAACATCCAAGTGAATTCGTACTAGTATATATATGTATATATGCGAATTTTCACGTATTGGCTTTTGGAGAGACTTAGTTTCTTTGGTTAGAAGATTTATCGCGAGTTGACATCACAACGACTGGGAGTGCTGGACAGATGTTTCATCCTAGTTTGGGACAGCTTTCTCGTCTCCCGCCAAATAAAGACCAGTTCGAATAAACAAACTTTCGAATGTTCACCAGCACTGACAGCCACTTTCCCTGTCTACTGCAAAATTAGATAAAAAGATAGGATAAGTAGGCTACGTGGAACTCTGGCAATGAATGAATCAAGAGGAGGTCACTGATGGCTATCACGCTGCAGGCCCTCGAGCTGAAGCCGAATAAGCTCGGGGTTGACACGTGGATTTTGTGAGGAGGAGGAGGAGGAGGAGGAGATGCAAGGATAAGGTCATGGCTGAAAACAGCACGACGAAATCGTGGCATACAGCTGAAGTTTTATGTTTCACTCAGAACCCAAGAGGAATGAACAGCTTTTCAATGCTGTGTCGTCTTTAGTAGATTTTCTGATACATGGTACTCTGTTGTGAATCTTCATAAGATGGGAGGTTCTTCACCTCTTGAACGTAGGATTGTAAAATTATTCCCCATTTCAGTCTATGACCGACTGCTAGTGGAGGACAGTTAGTCTGTTTGACTTCTAAGTTCTTAAAAATGGCACTTATTTAACCTAATTAATTAACATGATTCCACTTATTATCACGTCCTTTAGCTTATTCAGAAGGCATTTGACTGGGTGATTCTCTTTATTTTTGTTGTCAGGTGGAAAAAACACGACAAATGCTAAAACTACAGAATATGTTTGACAATTCAAACACGACGCCATCAGATCCTCAGCATCGCTTGGATACAACTAAAGCCCGTTTATCATCGGAAAGTCAAAACCACTCAGAAACTGATGAAAAAACAAAGGGATGCGTTGAAAACCCTCCATCTGTCAATGATAATAATAGTAGTAATAAGGATAGAAAGTTGTAAGACTTGTTCGTAGTATAATTTCTATAACTTTACCTTTTATTGAAAATTAATTTACTATATTATTATTATTATTCCTTTGGGTTCCAGATGGAACATCGGTCCCCTTAACGGCATATCGCCAATTTATCATGCTCTCCACAGTTCTGTTTAGTTAGGGCACACTACTACTAATAAGCCTTCACTAACTTCTCACGTTGTCTCCTGCCTATCATCCACATACCTACATACCCAACTCATCACTTCCCCATCCGAGTTCCACTAAAACGACAGCCTGGCATGTGATGCAACACTCAACGATCTTCTCAAGGTGTATTCGATTCATCTCCGTTTTCTTTTGCAGACTTGCTAGGCAATCGGTTCTTAGTTTATTCGTTGATGTTGACATGCATTTCAAGTTTTTCAGCATAATCATTTTGAAGGTTGTATACTCACCTAGAACAATTAAGGCAGTAGGGTTTAACTTGGGATTTAGTACAACATAGATTGTCTTTCTGCTACTTGTGTTCATGTTGGTCAAGGTTGAACTTTGGGGACTGGCTGACTGATCGATTTCAACGTAGAACTTTGCAAATATTTGCAGTAGTTCAAGACGCCACACACCTTCCATGTAGAAAACAAAGTGAGAGAAAAGACAGATTCAAAACAGAGATAATAAAAAGAAATTTGGGGCAAAAAGAATAGTTATATGGAAGAACAACAGAATTTCATTGGATACTAAAAATCATAAGGAATGAATGCCTTTGCACCACTGAAAACGATTCTGAGCCATATCACTATTTGTATCTAGCTATTGGTATTTTACCATTCCGAGGTCCCAAACCAGGAAGTCTACACCTCCATATGCGGCTTGATTTAACTGTTGTGGATTTCATTGACTGATGAAGTCATGTCTTGCTCAGACCACCACTAGTTCTTTTCTAACTTGACCCTATGTCAGTTAACATTCCCGGTCGAGAAGGTGGACTGAAAGATCTATGTTCACTTGTCGACTTATTTCTTTTGATTAGGTTCTTTGTTGTGTTGCAAGACTCATATTATGCAATGCTCCGTAAAATCATAAGCACAGATGTCTCAAGTCTTACCACTTGAAACTAACGGTCATATACTTCGTCAGCGAAATATCGGGACAAATTAGAGCGACTCAATTTTTGCAGACATGAAAAATTCACTTTATCGATTTCTACTACTGACTCCTGTTATATAGTGACATTTGAGACTGAAGAACTGGAAAAATGAAACTAATGAGTATTTGATAGTCAAAAATCTGAATGACTATAGTTAAGTATGAACTCAAATGTTGGTTTGTAGGGATTTGATTGGTTACAGGGTTTCATCATGAACTGACATTAGCTAGAGAACCATTGGATAACCTGGGAGTATTGTACAGCTGTTTGGTCCTAGTTTTGGAATCTTCAGCAGTACGCGCTCACTGAAGTTCGAATTCAAGACCCTCTGGTTACAAGGCGAGCTCGTAGACTATTAAGTCACTGGGACCCGATCCAATGGCCCATGAATTCTAACTTCTGCCAATTCACGATAGAGCGTGACCACCAGCCAGTGTCTTCGGCGAGTATTTGTCCTCACATCCGACCCTTTGCACCCGCTGTCGTGACCAGTAGGGTGCAGCAGGTCGAGTGTGAGGACAAATACTCGCCAAAGACATTGGCTGGGGTCGCGCTATGTCGTGAATTGGCGGAAGTTAGAATTCATGGGCCATTGGATCGGGTCTCAGTGGCTCAATGGTCTACGACCTCGCCTTGTAACCAGTAAGTCCGGGTTTCGAAACTTGGTGGTGGGTGCGTACAACTGAAGAGTCCCTAAATAGGATGAAACAACTGTCCAGTACTCCCAGGTATTCCAATGGTTCTCTAACTGATGTCATCTCATGATGAAAGTATGAACTGCTGAATTCCAGATCACCGTCAGAATATTGGATTTTGTTACTTTTTAGATTTGGATTGCATTGAACATTACGTACACGTCACATGTGAAATGTTTCCTTGACTCTGCTGGCTCCTTATGTCGTAATATTTCATATGGGAAACAGGATTTAGTCTTTATATAATAAGTTAGCCTACACCTATTCTTTCTGTTAGTCGAAAAGTAATCAGACAATGTGACGTAATTATATTAAATACACATTAAGATAATCATTATTTCGCTAAGCTGTTAAAGTGCCTCAGAAATAGATATGGTTATTTTAGTATCCTAGCAAGGTATTGCCCAAAGCTGACATATCTATGAATTTTCAGGAGGATAATGCACTTAAACCATTTGGGTCATGAATAAGTTGTTGGTGAAGATATGTAGATGACATGTTAGTAATAGTGAGAAAAATAGCGATGTTGAGAAATTCTTCTCACACATAAACAGTCATGTCGACTCAATAAAATTCACTATGGAAATAGAGAATGAAATTGGGAAACTGTCTATGTTAGACTACAAAATACAAAGGGTAACAGATGGTAGCATAAAAACGACGCTATATAGAAAAACCACACACTGTGGAAGATTCCTTGATTATCACTCAGCTCATCCACTCACGGTGAAACGAGGATTAATACAAGGTCTTACAGATAGAATACGCAGACTTATAACAACACCGGATGACAAGGGTAAATAAATAAACGTCCTATCCAGAATGGTACTCGACAACAACTACCGAAATGAATTTATCAAAGATAATATAAAAAAGAGAAAAAAGAGGATAAATCTGAGGAATTACAAGAGGGGGGAATGCTCAAAAAACAGTCACAATATCATACAAAAATAGTACATCTGAGGCAAATTCGTAGAAACTTCAAAAATATTGGGATTCGCACAATGTTTAAACTGACGAATCTAATTAAAAATAACATAAATCAACTGAAAGATCCCATAAAAATGATGGATAAAGAAAACGTGATTTACAAACACATATCTTGTGCCGAGTGTCCTACTAAATATGCAGGTCAAACGTTCAGATCACTCAAAATAAGCGTGAATGAACATAAACGCCTAATTAAACGTCAACTAACAGGAACACAGGCTTATAAGAATATAAAAAAAATTCATCTATAATTGCACATGTATAGGACAAAAACCACAATATTGATTGGAACATTGTTGGTATGGAAAGAGAGACAACTAATAATACTGGTGAAGGTTAAGGATAAAGCAGAACAAGAAAACCAGTGGAATTGCATATACCAGATCAATTGTGGGGATTGTAACGCAGTATATGTAGTAGAAACTTCTAGACAGGTAAATATAAGAATGAAAGAGCATAAACAATGTCTAAAGGTGGTTCCAAAGAGCTCTGCAGACTTGAAGAAGCTAGAAAACAACTCAGCGATTGCACTACATTCAATAGAAACGGGACACAAAATCGACTTTGATAAGACTAAGGTTTCACAGAAAGGTTTTGGTTCATATCAAGAAAGACTGACTAACTGCAGAAGCCCTACATGTATGGGTGAATCCCAACAGTTTAAACAGACGTGAAGGTGTGATGTTAGCTGATGCATAGCAAATCCTGACTAATAAACAAAATAAAATTTGATATGTATGAACAAGTAGTCACACTTGGTCAAATTCCCGATTGTCTACGTCTTCTTATGGAGAGAATAACAAATCTATAAAAATTAAATTATATTTATAAAAATGTCAACTATTTTGTAACAATCCGGTCAAATCTTGATCACAGCTCATATGAGAATAGCAAATGTTTTATGACTGTTCCACCCACCCACCCACCCACACACACACACACACATACACACACTCCATTGTATCCTGCATATACTGCATACACACATATATTTTAACAAAAGTAGACAAATTTTGAAAGTCTGAGGTCAAAAAGTTTTTGATCATAGTTCATACAATTTTTGTTTTGTTTTGTTTTGTATACCTATTGATTCATATTTAAAAATAAGAGATGTACTTTTTTTATTTATTTATTTATTATACATATTGATAACTGTTGCATGACTCATGATTGGACAAAATTTTAAAAAACAAGATGTGTCCCTTTATATATAAACCTCTTTTGTTATGTTAATTTCGATTAATTTCCCTGAAGAAGTTCGGACCAGATTGCCGAACGAAACGTTGGAATTAATCATTTCAATTTCGCTGAGATTTTACAAATATAACTTTATAAATGTCTAATAATAGAATGCATATTCATTAAGGTCACACCGGGTACATGTAACAAGGGTGACACAGTAGCACAACCGTCAAAACCTGGCATATAATTCTGAATACACAAAACGAATGAACGATACGTGAGTACAAATCATATATGGGTGAATTAAAAAACAACAGTTGGTGTGAACATGGGCAGTAATTTTGCTTGAAATATTACCAATAACAGAACTTATCATTGTGTGTAAACTATTAAAATATAATTATACTTTATTTGATCTATTCCACAATGCACAAACTTTTTGTCGACCTTAAGTATTGCCCAATGTTCATTTTACTGGATTTAAACAAAACAGAGCATACACTTTAAAGATTGGAAGGTTACAATCGAATGGTCACTGGTTATACAGATAATTTTGAAAGTGGCTTATGAACTTCGGTATTTGAGTTTCAACCAATGTACAACAGTTCTGATTCGATTCCACATATCAAGTGAAGCTTGTTGTAGACTGCATGACTCTACATATAGCTACCACCGTTTCTGGGGAGGCCTGAATTTGTACGGTTTATAAATGTATTAATGCTGTCAGAAGTTGTACAAAGAGGTAGCAGAACCTCTGAGTGATGTTACCGTTGGAGTCCCATTGGTTTGTATGTGTTATACTGTAAAAGATGGGTGATAATGTGCACTAAAAGGTTTTCAAACCCATGTGCTGTCATTTAAAGTGAATGATATTACCCGTCCGATTGTGAAAAGTTTTAAATATATGTAGGAAGAAACGACGCTTAGTCAAGAGGGAAAATAAAGATGGGAAAAAGACATCATTGCTAATTAACAACGATCCGTTATTTCAGCTCAGTAAAGAGACAGATCCGATAAAGATAATGTCAAGTGGTTAGATCTCTACGACGAATGGATATCCTGAGATATTGCAGCTAGATAATGGAGCAGGAAGTTTACAAGAGAAGTTCAAGTGAAATTTAGTTGTACTACAGCCGCTGATATTTATATTTCAATTGAGTTTTGAATGGTATCCCCATTCTTAACCGGGATAACTAGACGGAACTTATGCTTTTTCTTCAGAGTTGTTCCGACATAATTATTTTATTATTAATACTCATTTTATTCCTTTATGTCCCCATTGGAACCTAGGGCTTCAAGCTAGAGGCCTGAAGTTTCGGTAACAGTGGTGTTTATGTTTACGCGATGGGGTTGCTAGCGTCATACCCCACCTTCCCTCTTTACCAGTCATTTTACTGCTCTAGCGAGGTAAGGGAGTGCGTGATTGAGCTTTGAACTACTTGCGTGGTTAGTGAGCATCCTAACTCTGTGTCACTGACTGACACATGCTGATATAGTGGCATAATGGTAAGGAATTATAAAGTAGGATTATTAAAGTTAAATGTAGAATAGTATGGAGAGATTCCAGTTAGTTTCAACACATTAGCGTAGGTGACTAAACATTCCACTCTATATGAAAGGGGAAAACTTTCCATGAGATGATAGTAGGCAAATCAATTGAGTTACTTTATTGCTGAATACCCCATTGTCCATCCAAAATTATATCTTCACCATTCAAAATGTTCTTGGACACAAGTATACATTTTAGGTTTCGATGATTTGTATATATTTCGACTGTTAATAGCGCTAAGCTGTACAGACAGAAAGGTATTGCAGTCTTTGGAACACTGTGAGATAAAATCTTCATTTCTTTGGAGTGATTTTCGTCCCTTTCAAATATGAACTTATGCTACTGGAGTGATTTGGGCTGATTATCAATTGGAGCATTGACAGCTGAGTACTTCAACTGATTTCCTTGATGAAGTAATGACTAATTTTCGTAATAACATCACTATTTTTCTTCCTAAATGAAGACAGAAACCACTTCTTTTACTAATGTTTATTTAGAATCACTTAAAGAAACTTATTAAAAGGAGAATGAATTTTTTCCTAAAGATCTTTTCTTGTCTAATATTTTTGCATTCCTTGAATTCTAAATAGGACAGGTCTTATGCCCGAACTTACCACTTTCCTGAGTTTATAACTGGTCAGAAAACTGGGCAAGGTTTAGAAGTACGTTGGTCAGAACCATGAGTGTGGCAGTACAGTAATCTTAATCAATAGAGACTAATGCCATGTGGCATGCACATACTAATTGACTAGTTCATTATTAAGTACACAATATTCAACGAAAAGACTTTTATCAACGAATTTATTATCAAGCTGTACAATCGTATATATATATATATATATATATATGGTTTTATAAAGAAATTGTATCTGGTGAGAGAATTAGATCAAAAGTGTGAACACATGATATAATAATACTATGAAATGAAATGAAAATATTTGTGGTTATAATCATAGTAAAATGTCAAGTAGCAAAACAAATCAATGTCATATATAGAATAATTCATAAGGTGTATAGATTTTGGAAAGGGGCATATAACTGTAGGATTAGTAGGCGAATATAAAATGTTACATAACATGGTGTGAAATTTGATACACTGGAATTCAATGTTGTAAAAATTAAAATAATTGTAATTTTGGACTTAGAATGACAAGTGGGACAAGCAGAAACAATTCAGAGTGAGAATAGTAATGATAATAATAATAATCGTATTAATAGGGAAAAGGTACATAAAAAAAACAAAATAAACAAAATAAGCAAATAAATGTCTTCTTTCCCTCTACGGCTAAGCCAGAAGTAGGGATTGTACATACTACTTTTGTACACAAAAGTTTGGCTTAAAATCATGAATTGCCAAGGCCTCAGCTATCTTAAGAAGTCTGTAACGAAGAAAACGCGGGAAGTTAGCATGGATTCTATATATGATCTTGAAATCAATGGTAAGGGTTGGCAGAGTGACAGGAGCCGATCAGGAGCTTCGTACGCACACTTCCTTTCTCCCTTGTAAAACCATGCTGAGATATGTTCTCGTATCCGTGTGGAAAGCGTTCTCTGGCTACGGCTAATGTACCATGCTCCACAAGAGCAGGTGAACTTATAGATGCACATGGAGGAGGCCAGACGGGGGAGCTTATCTTTTATAAAGGTATAAAACAATTTGCCGCCGGTGAACGTTATTTATAATTTTGCTGCAAAGAACGTCTTACTGATTGCTTAAGAGTGACAGTTTTTGAGCATTTCTGAAGCTTGATCTCCTTTGAATTTCAGATTCATGAATAAGAATTTCTTCGGAACTGAGACGGTGACCAGCTTAGACTGCTTATCTTTCGTGTTACTGGATGAAAAGGAAGTATGATTTAATTCAGGAATTGTCACATTTAAACTTGTCTTTCTAATAATGTCAGCAATTAGAATATAGAAGACGCTGACTTAAACCATCTCTGGCGTAGGCGTGACATCCGGTTATCAACCAAGGGACGTGTGTACTGCTCAGCAGTTCACTCCATCCTTCTCTATGGCTCTGAAACATGGCCAATACGAGTTGAAGACATGAAAAGGTTGACTGCTTTCGATCATAGATGTCTGCGATCCCTGTCTCACGTTAGGTGGTTTCACAAGGTAAGTAATGTTGACGTTAGGCGTAGAGTGTTGGGCAAAGAGGGAAAATCAATCGACGAGGCTAGAAAGTTACACAGACTCAGATGGCTAGGTCACGTGCTGCGCATGCCTAACCATCGCCTTCCCCGACGGGCATTGCTAGCTGATATAGGTGCAGGTTGGAAAAGAGCCAGTGGTGGCCAAACAAAAACATGGCATCAATCCATGAAATGCTTGACAGTTAAACTGAGTCAGGTAGGGAGATGCAGACTCCCGGGTTGGGGCCCTCGGGACTCTAAGAATCAATGGTTGGAGACTATAGGTAACATGGCTCAAAATCGTTGTCAATGGCCAGCGCAGATGTATTCAGTCTCTGTAATCTTTCATATTCCTTTATACTATTACCCATTCTGTTTCACTGTTATACTTGTCGAACTCTATTGATTCTCTTCACTCATATTCTTGTCTACCTCTGCGTGCTATTTTGGAACGTGGCAACTCGAACTGCTGCACTTGGGTGCCAAGTTCTATGTTGAATCCAGACAGACAGACAGATAGAAGACACTGTGATCTTTACATAATCATACATTTTTAAACTGTATTTAATAAGAATGCTTAGTATTTGTATCGGAAAACTATAGACATATATAGATTGAATGTTTACTTAACTAGCTAATGGCTTTTTTTATTTTACTTTGCTCTGAACACGTCTACTGAAATAACAACAACGACAACAGGTCTTCTCCTCCAGTGAGGCCAACAACACTTAATTTGAAAAGCAAAACTGAAAGTAGTAATGTGAATAATGAAGAAACAGAGTACACCTTGAAGAAGGAGGACGCTTCAAAAGAAGATTCAATGAAAACCTCAACTGAACAACAGAATACTCCATCTAGAAATGAAGTTATCATAAAACGCTGTTTAAATGCTTTAACTTCTCATATGTCTGTTAGCAAATGCTTAACAAGGCAGACTGGTATTATAGTAAGTCATTTTTCTATGTTAAATTTTTATTTCTTCTTGATTGCTTTTTATTGGATGGGAATGCTCCATTATTGTCATCAGATGGTGGAGGGCAGCAGGCGGAAAGTCTTGGACCTAGATTTCAGACTTCCTAGTACTAGTCAAAGGACTAGACATATGACACCAGTTACTGCCCAGTGTCTTATCAAAGGAAGCACTCACATTCTGATGATATGTAAGGTACTAGTATGGAAGCCACGATGATGTTTGAGGGATATATGGGAACACCATCACTCACTTGCAGTGCAGGTGCGTTTAGCTGAAAAGTTCTGAATGGGAAAAAACTCAAGTGCTTGATTCCAACGCCAACTAGGTGATAAGGTAAATAAAATGATTCATAAGGAAGTTGAGCTCAATCCATAGTGAACAAATTAATATTTGGATATGATTACCGGCTGAATCACGTAGATCAATTCATTTTCAAAGCCATTAATGCCGATGAATTTAATTTACTTAACGAACTCATAACAATTATAAAAATACCGTAAACGTCGGTGTACGGGATAGGTGTTTCGTCCAAGTTTGCGACTCCTTAACCACTAAATTCTAGAAGGATGAAGCGCAGACTAGTGGAAGGTCGAAAGCATGGGATACTAAATTCAGTCGCAGTGACTAAATGACCAATGGACTCAAGACTTTACTAAAGGTCTTTGATGAAGTCATACCCGCGTACTAGTGGAAAGTCAAAAACCAGGATGAAACAGATATCTGGGGCTTCCTTGTCTTCAATAATTCTCTAATTGACGTCATTTCGTGATATAAATTTAAATTGCTCCAATTCCTGCATGTTAACTTTTGTATTCGTCGACAAATTATTTTGTTGTATTGGTGGAGAGACTAATAGTCCTGACGCAAAAAGGGGGGAAAAAGAAAACCCCTGGGTTTTTGAGGATATTTTTATTTTTCCAAAACAAAGGGAAAAAAAAAATGGGATCACACCCAAAAAAGTAAGTAAAAACAGTCACACAAAATTTGAGAAAGAAAAATATATATAGCAAAAAATAGCAGACATGTCAAAAACCCCCCTATATGGGTATATGTCACTAAACTCCGGGCTGTCAAAAAAAACTCTTATTTTATATAAAATAAAGGGGCTATACATTTTTTAAAGGGACAGGGTTATACAAATGAAAAGGGCACAGACTAAACGAGCAAAAAGAAAAAGAGACCCGCATACACACACACATATATATATATGTGGATACATATCATTAACACTTGAAGAAAAAGTCAGACAAATGACAAGAAACCGGATTGTTGTTTTCAAAATCCAAATACTGTCGTATTCTTGCCTTCTGCTTATTTTCTTTCTTCTGATTCTTTTTTGTGTATCATTTAGACTAAACAGCCTTGTTTAGTCGACTCAGTGTTTAGTGATATCTCCTCACCGAGTGTATCAAACACCTATTCAAAATCAGATAGTGATTTCCATTCTGATGATGTGAAAATTTATCCTCAGACAGAAATGACAGCAAGTGTGTATTCTGATCAAGCTGCTGAACTGAATTTAAGATCATTCAGTAAGTAGTTGTTTAATATCGTCTTTCTGTTCTGCAGAGTTGATTATTTATTCAAAATTATTGATTTCTAACGTAAATTATAATGGGCTGAAAAGGTGGGATAAGATTTTGTCATATCGACTTTTCTTTGATGATTCTTAGATGTATTACAGTAAATAGTAGTAAGATTGTTCGCAAAAATCACTACCAGTTCAATCAATTTGAAAGAGGTCACTCTCTTTCCGAGGGTAGATACTATCGTTTTGACTACATGTGGCATACATGAAGTTGTCAAAGGCAGGATCAGGAAGATAGGGTAGTCCTTCAGTTGACAAATCTTTTGATTTCAGCATAAATTTTAAAATTTGGATTACCAACACCAGTGTGAAGTCAGTTCCTGTTTGTGGGTCAGAAACTTAGCCTGCAAGTCGATATAAGCATTTCAAACAGGCTTCCAACTTCCGTCAACAGTTACCTTCACTTTAAACTGAAGATTAGATGACGAGATAGAATTAGCAGAAGTAAAACAAGGAGAACGAACCAATGAAGGACCTATTGCTCAGGAAAAAACGTCGAATAAAATGGAGATAAGTTGGAAACACGCTGAACAGATGATTGGGTGAAGTCGCGCGCCTAGTCCATGAGCGGAGCCTGAATGATGAACGACAAGTTGGGCGTCCCAATATGACATGGAGGAAATCGTTCGAGGAGGAGATGCGAGTTTATAAGGAACCATGGAGTCAGCTTAAGTGGACTACAGAGAACAGGAGAAAGTGGAGTTGTACTGGTGAGGCTCTATGTTCCACTTCTAATACAAGGAAATAATACTAATGTTGTTCAGCATCATTTTATTATTTTATTTAAAATATTGAGGGAATAAAATAGGAACTTATATAACAGTGAATGTTTTACTAATGAGGGTGTGGAACCCGAAGATTGAATTCTGATTCAATTTCATTAATCTTTCGTCTTCACAATACGTCGATGATTTCTTCAGATATGTGAACTCCAGTTTCGAAATAATAGAACAGATATGTGGCTCAAGTGAATAGTTTTGATTTGCTTACCGAAGTTATTGTCAAGAAAGACAATAAAGGCTTCATAATTAAATCGTACATCGTGGAGAATACAACCTGTAAAACACTCACCTGAACTGTAAATCATCGTTATTTCAAAATTCTACTAGGAAAATACGCGCAGTTCATTTTTGGAGAAACTGAACAATCTCTCTCCCAGAATCCAGTTTACTTCAGGAGCAGAATCAAACGTCGGTGAACTACCATATCTAGACTGCCTAGTTGAGAGGAGGGAAAACGGACATTTTAGTATATCCATATTCAGGAAGAATACCCACTTCAACAAATATTTAGACTTCAAATCATCACACCTCATCAGCGCAAAGGTATCAGTTGTTTCAACTCTTCTAAGACGAGGAAACTCTTTAATAATGGATGAGAAAGAAAAAGAAGAAATATCAAACAATAACATTAAATATGGTAAAAGCGTATTCCGAAGACATAGACTGCAACAGTTGTCATTCCATATACAGCGGATATGTCAGACGATATCCGAAGAGTACTCAATAAACACGACACCAGAGGTTTCTTCAAAATACCAGGCACACGCAGCAAAGCAAAGTCTTCCATGTAAAAGATCAAAGCCCTAGGGATTCTCAATCTAACTGTGTCTGAAAAGAAACATTCTCGTGATGTGGTAAGATATACATCGGAAAGACGTTACCAGAGAGAAATCAAAATCAGAAGAAATGAACACCGAGGAGCCAAATTTATTCCGCCACAGAGAACTCCAGTTGAACCAGAAAAGCCTGAAAACTCATCAGCCACAGGTTGTCTACACGCTACGCTGTCAAGTCACAAAATTGATTTTGATAATCTTGAAATAATCATCCGGAAAAACTTCAGAAATCACAGAGAACGTCGAATAGCAGAAGGAATTCATACTGAGTGGAATTTAAGTTGTTCGAATAGGAGAGATGGACTCAAACAGAGTTCAGTTTGGTTGCAACACTCCCCACCAGACATGAAATGACAAAATCATCATCTATATGATAAGTGATTTCATTATGTAAATACATGCTGCTTTTTATACAATCGTATAGGCTTATCAAACCCAACAATCTACACCTGGTTTTGTTATCATTAAAAATTGGCCAGTTTGACAATGCAAAAGTGAACCCACGCCAATGACCGGTAATTAAGTCGTGATGTATAAGCTGAGATTTTGTAAATTCTGGTTTAATATAACTACTTTGATAAGGCTAATAACAACATTAATTAGCGAAACGTCAACAGAAACAGCAATATCGTTTTGTTTTTCATTCACTCAATAGGAAATACAAAAAACCTCTATTATAATGAATATCATATACCCAACACCCAAAATTTTTCAAACTATTAAAAGTGAATTTGATTTGGACGTTTATACGCATATACATGTTCGAAAATAGAGAGAATTCGTCGAACGTCCTTCACATTACAGCTATTTTCTCTGTCTCCAATTTCAAATCCTACCATTTTGAATTAGATATAAGCCACTGACTTACTAAATCTTGAGACAGTAAAGATGAAGGAATAAATAATCACTGAACCACACTGTCGGATTCAAAAATGGAAAGTTGAAACTTTCGGCCCACAAACCTTATTCATCCACATTGAATGTCTCCTTGACAATGTCACATAGACGACATGAGAAACGAAGATAAGCTTTTCTAGAAGAAATGTTAGCCGAAATTTCATAATAACCATGTGGAGAAACCCTAAATGAATTGTTTCAAATCAGTTACCTTTAAACATAGAAAAGCAACTCCATCAAGGATTGAAATACAATACAAGGTAATGCCTCAAAGATGGATCTCTCTGCTTCTCCAGAATCAGCAAGTAAATCTCTTTAAAATTAAATAAGTAAACCACAAAAGATAAAATTATTCACAATGAAAGAAGTTGTAAGGATGCTGTTTGGAAGGGCAGTCAGAGATTTGCAGTCAAACCATACAGTTCATGGAACACAACCATTTGAAAGGAACATCAATGTCCTCCAGTCAGAGGACCAGAGCAGGCATTTCGTTGATCCTTAAAGACTGACTATGGCATAAATTTATTGCTGCATTAGTGATGCATAAAATCCCCAAAAGGATTATCATCTTGGCACAGTGTGCCAGTTGTCTTTCATCACTTCATTGAAGTGAACAAAAATCACAGAGAACTAATCTTAGATTGGGATGCTTCACACTTAATTTACATACCAAACGACTATTGTTTACATAAGTGCGAGTATCTTACCTTGTTTTCTGTTGTGAGTTACGCGCAGCACAGAAATATCCTGACAATAGTAAAAATACAGTCGTTTCCGATGAAATCTGGAGTCCTTTCCAGCAATAATATTATATCAAATAGTCAAAATAACTTCAACAGTGCCATTAGGCAGCTGCTATGCAAATTCGATTCTTTTTCGGTTACAAAATAAGTAATTCCATTATGGGTAAATTTTGGAATTACACTCTACCACAGTGCACAAGTTTTATTCTTATAACAAAATAAGTACTGTACAACAAAATTATTTAACGAAATCGACCAATACGATGGTATTGAAATTCTGTCATCAAGAATCAAACGCCAATGAGTTCTCGCAGACAGTCCAAATTCAAAATGACTTCAGCTCACTGAAACCAAATAGCAGTCGCAAGACGACACAATCATCAATATCATTACACAACAGAGAAGAGAAGCTTTTGTTAAACAGGAGATAGGAGTAAGTTAACGACTGATATGCGAATGGTATGACTAGAGCTAGGAGAGACGAGCAAAATGATTAGAAAATTAGCTGGAACATCCGAATAAGCATCAATATTATAATGTGGGTATTCGGGAGGGATTTTCCGAACAGTTATTCCCTCAAACCTCTAAATGATCACATTTTAAAATCCCCTGTCAACTTTTATCCTTCCCATATTTATCTACAGGTTCTGGTATACCAAGATCATCTACAACTGAATCAATCCAAAATTTACTTTCTGGTGAAAAGTATCTTTCATCATCTTATCTAGTAGGTGAATGTGATGAGGTGAGTTAGCCGAAGTAAAATTTCTATATTTCTTATAGCGTATTATATTTTCATCAAAAGTTAACGATGTTTGGTTGGTAGTTTAATACTCAGCAGCTGCAGTGAAGCCGAACTGTCTCACAGGTAGTCGAATCCGTGGAAATATAATCGCAATTCTCTCTGATACCTACGATGGTGATGAATAAAACAGATGGTTTATCTCAGTTTAGGGCGAATTTAGTTCAATGGTACCTATAATTTCAATAAAGTGAGAATAATAGCACTGCAGAATAATATGGTACCATCACTGTTTATTCCGTTGACTTCGCATCAACACTGATGCTCAGAGTCTAAATAAATTATTAAGTTTATTTACAGAAATTTTTTAACGTACTTTCAAATTTCACATGATGTTAGTTGATAGGAATTTTCTACCCTAGGGAATAGTGCTCAGAAAATTGCGCTTGTATAGTTTTACACAGGCAGTTCAGTGTTCTTTGGCGTCAGTAATTAAGAAAATGCAATAAAACTGACCTTCTCGAATAACAGAGTTTTGTAGTGACACACTCTAGTGAAAAATGACTTTGTCATTCAATCACCAAGGTTGTCTGTGCTAAGTGCTTCGGTAAATCTTTATAAATGACCGCAATTTCCAAAAACAAACTTTACTCTTCCGTCACTGATATCTCTGGATAGAATTAATCGACTTCTTTTTGCCATTTAAGCTCCTTGATCGGATACTTAGAAGCTATCACTGATTACTGTTTCGAAGTTCTTTGTCTTCGGTGACTAGCAGTGCAATACAGGAGGCGATTTTTGTCTTATTTAGGATCTGATTTGTCTCAGATTTGATCAAAGATTGATGCCACTTGAAGAACTATTAGAAATTCAGGAAGCACCGGACGTCTTTTACGTCCTAGTTTGGGACTCTTTATCAGTACGCCCTCATGAGTTCACAGGAGATCTAATTCAGGACCCTGAGATTATATCAATCTGTGACCAAAGTTGAAATATATCAACTCTTGAAAATTAATCTCGTGTTTATTGGTGACTGACTACAGAATGAATCTGTATAGAGTTCTAGCAAGAAGTAGGGATATGTGCGGTCCACCAGGAGAAATACTCGTCAATGACATATGGCTAGTGGTCACGCTACCATGGCGAGTGGTCAGAACTTGGGATTCATGGGTTATGAGATTCTGCCGCTGTGACTGAATCGTTAACAAGCCTGTCTTGTAACCAGAATATTCTTGACTAGTTTCCTGATGGAGCCATAGGTATTTACTGCCTAATGGTCAAAAACTAGGATGAAATAACTACTCATTACCCCGTAGTCTTCAATAATTCTCTAAACAATATCAAACCGTGGTCATACTTGAAAACATGTAGGTGTAGCTCTTTGGCATTTGAATCATAAGATTCTGGATTTGAGTTTTCGCGGGGGAGGGGGTTGGAAGCCATTAGTTACTGTGGCGGATGCAGACATTCTCAGATAACAATCATGATAAATAATGAAATGAAAATTCCACCAAAAATGTAACTTCTAATTGATGCAGAATATTTGCTACTTTAGTACAAGGGTGGTATTCGTTGAAGAAGTATTTATTCTAAGAGTGTTATTAATCATACAAAATTATGAATTCTTGACAAAAAATACCTATTTATCATTTCATCTATAAGAAATACACACCAATTTCTTGAGATTTATTCAAAGAAAGAGAGAAAGAAACCAAATTTCATGAGTCTGATATTTATTCCCACTGTGGATGATTTTATAGGCTGTAATTTGCCTATAACTGTCATCTACGCCTATGCACTTAGCGTACGTAAATGATGGGAAGCAAAAACTGTTCAGTTAGTCTGTGTCTAAGAATGATTTGTTGCCTCTTTCCTCTTTGCTTATTACGATCACAAGCTTTTTTTCTGCTTTGGTTGTGAAAAAGAAAAACCATAGGTAATTAAAGCAGCCGTCGTTTTGTCTCGTCAATTCTCCTGTGTGTGGCAGTGTTAAATTCTGTTTTCAAACGACTCTATGAATTTAGATAAGAAAGTAATTTTGCTTTCAATTGAATTTTTGACTTTCCCGTCGATTGATTGAACCGAAGTGCTCGGTCTCAGGTTGACATGTCGGCTTCTTGTGCAGATGATTCGACGATGTCTGGGCATTTAATTAGTATACAGTTGGTGGATGGTGGCTAGCAGTGGAATCCAGGATGCGCATTTCGTCCTATTTGGGACTCGTCCACTCGTCCAGCCGACGAGTCGCAAGTAGGACGAAATGCGCATCCTTGATTCCACTGCTAGCCACCATCCACCAACTGCATACTAATTTTGCTTTGTTTAAACAAACTTTGTAATTGGCCAACATTTAGTTCAGAGGATTTCAGGCATATAAAATTCTTAAAAAGTGGATGCACTTATATCTGTAGTCGTGCCTGCTAAAGGTCGAAGGCAATCTAACATAACAAGACATAAAGGTTTCTAGATGACATGTTCAGAGTATTCAAAACTCAAGGTTTCAAAAAGCGCTTTTTAGCAACTGAATCCATTTAATGGAAAGT
This sequence comes from Trichobilharzia regenti, assembly GCA_944472135.2. Lineage (NCBI taxonomy): Eukaryota > Metazoa > Platyhelminthes > Trematoda > Strigeidida > Schistosomatidae > Trichobilharzia > Trichobilharzia regenti. Next base: position 177,984,504 of record OX235262.1, on the reverse strand, counting down.
GATGCCATCATAATGAGGAAATAAAATACGAAGCTAAACACTATTGTTGGCTGAAAAATCTACGAATTCATACCGATTTTTGCGGTTCGATTCATTCCACCTTATATCACTGGAAATAGCAGTAAAGGAATGTTTAGAATATAGCTAAACAAAAGTTAATAAGTTGAAAAGAAAATCTACAGTTGTAATTAAGTCAAGTAAGGAAGCTTTGGCACTTAATGATTACCCTAATAAAGCAGTTAGCAAGCATGATTTTTTATTGTTCTGATTTCTTGTGGAAAATAGGACTTCAATCATGAACTTTTAAGTTATAATAGCAGTCAAATTTATTTCATACGAAGTGGGTTGTTAGTCTCACCCTCAACTTTCCATCTTTATACGGCTTATAATATACTCCAAGTGAAATGTAGTAGTGTTTCGGTTGTGGATCAAACTCCGGATCATGTAGGTGACTGGAAAGCTGTTTACTTCTGAAACACTGACGCATGTATTAGTAAGCATGTATATATATATATATATATATATATATATATATACCCGATGGACTATGAAACAATTTATAAAGGTTTACTTACCATTAACAAGCTGAGCGCTAATCCTGTCCATTTTATATTACTCTCCCAATTAGCTAGTTGGAGAAGTACGGGACACTTGCTTGTTATAGGTGAACACTGGAAGTTATATTAATATACATTGATTATAGTGCACATGTCTACTTCTTTTTATATTTTAGGTTCGTATCAGCCCGGTGATTAGTCGTAAAGGCTACCTACTTGTTTTGGAGGAAAGAACAGCTGGCTGGCTGCGTAGATGGGCTGTTGTTAGACGACCTTTCCTTTATCTATACAATCATGAAAGAGATTTAGTTGAAAGAGGTCTTATCAACTTGACTACTTCACAAATAGAATATGAGTAAGTTTTAAAGTGATAAAGTAGTCTAATTTAACTTTATTAGCTATTTATATTTTCTACGGTTGGTTTGTAAGGATTAGTTTTGTTTTTACGAGTTGATCACGGATTGATATCAGTTAGAGAACGATTGAAAACCAACCAGGTACTATTGGACAGCTGTTCCATCCTAGTTTGGTAGTCATCGGCAGTACGAACTCATCGCCAGGGCTCGAACTCAGGCCCTTCCGGTTAGAAGGCCAGTAAGCTCATATACCATTCAGCCACTGGGTCCCTATTCAATGGCCATCCTGTGAATTCTAACTTCCAGCATTTAGTGATTTAGCGCGACCCCAACCAACGTCCAGTGAGGTCCATCCAGTCCAGTGTGAAGATGGATGTCCCAAAGACGACATCGGTTGGTGGTCACGAATTGGTAGAAGTTAGAATTCCTGGATCATTGTGTCAGGTCCTAGTGGCTGAATGGTCTACGAGCTTGCCTTGTAACCGGAAGGTCCTGAGTCGGAACCCCTGTGGTGGCTGCGTACTACCGATGATTCCCAAACTAAGATGAGGTAGCTGTCCAGTACTCCCTGGTTTTCAATGATTCTCTTACTGATATCAATCCATGATCAACTCGTAAAAAGCTATTTATACGTCAGTTTTCACATGTGCGATTTTCTAATAACTAACTTTTACCAGTCAACAAGTATTACTACCCGACCTTCTGTCTACGCACGGAACCGCATTTTACTTCCGGTTGCGTACATTTAAGAATACCCACTACACCGCTATACTACTTAGTACATTATTTAAACATGGAGCTGAGCGTTCATCAGTTGATGTAGACTAGTGCACGCGTATTTCACTCTGCTCAGCACTCATCAGATGAATACACCTTTATCCAAAGTGAGTAATAATGATCGCACTCAAACTCGACCCCAGAGTTAGTCATTTCGAACTTCACATCGGTTTACATTCTCTACTGACAAAAACATCAGACCTTTATAACTATACTATATGTCATTTTTTCGAAGAGAAATGCCATTCCTCCTTTTATCAGCAAATTTATTGGTGTGTCGCAAAAATTTAGGTAACACCATAAGAGTAGTTCGTAAATGGATTGACCAGTCCAAAATATTTTTTTGGTTGTACTCGATGACACTCACCAATAGCATTTCTGCTTACTGATGAATAGGTCTTTTTGAGTTGGTTGATGGCATAATTTGTATTACAAAAAGTAATTAATCAATATAATTTAATAATTCCCATTGTAACATTAAGAACACAATTTCTTCAGCGAAGAGAATCTTTTCAGCAAATTTATTATCAAGTTTTACAATCATATATATATATTTATTTATGGTTTTTATAAAATTATATCTCGTTAGGAAATTTAAACGAAGGTACGAATATTAAGGGATGGATGATGATTAGCAGTGGAATCTAGGATGCGCATTTCGTCCTGTTTGGGTCTCCCTATCAGCTGAGTGCACCTGCATTTCGCAGTGAGTGATGATGTTCCCACCAAGGCTTGGACCCAATGCCCATAGTTTCAAACGCCAAAGTATCATCCACTAGAGCACTTGGGCCACGAAAGCCACCTCTTTCGCGTTTGAAACTATGGGCATTGGGTTCGAGCCTTGGTAGGAACATCATCCCTCACTATGGAATGCTGGTGCATCCAGTTGATAGCGAGACCCAAATAGGACGAAATACGCATCCTAGATTCCACTGATAGTCACCATCCACCAATTAAAACCTAATCACGTGCCCAGACATCATCGAAACATCTCCACAAAAAGCAAACATGCCGACCTGAGACCGTCCAATCAATCGATGGGAAAATCTAAAATTGAATTAAAGGTTTGAATACATAAAATAATAATACCATGAGATTCAATTAAAATATTCGTAATTATAAAAATAATTAAATATCAGGTGTCAAGCAGCTAAACAAATAATGTCATACATAGAATAATTCACAGGATGTATAGATGTTGGAAAAGGTTGTATAATTATGCGGTTGGTAGGCTAATGTAAAACATTACACAACATGGTGGGAAATTCGATAAGTTAGAATTCACGGAATATACACATTAAGCCATAAGATTTATTAAGAAGACAGTTGCGGAAAAGAAAATTTTCTTTTCGATGAAGTCATCATCTAGGCTGTACATTCGTGTATATATATCAAATGGATGGGAAAGTTCCAGAATAATATCCGGCTGAGGGGCAAATTAATAAAAATTACAATTAGGAATTAGAATGCCATAATAAACAGGGGGACGGATAAAACTCAAACAAAGTAGCATCGTAATTACTAAGAAGATTGACATATTGTGCGATTGGGGGTTAGAAATGTAGAAATAACAACAACAGACAGGATGTTTGGATAAAAAACTAATGTGATGGATAATTGTTTATGCAGTTAGGGATTAAATATGCAGAAATAGTAGAATTACAAAATAAACAGGAAGTTAGGATATGAAAATATGGTAGTGTAAACAGGGATTAAGAAAAACTTTAAAAAAAAATAACATGAATAAACAGGAAGTTTGGATAAGAAAGTCAGTGGTATAGTCACTATTAGAAGATTTACCCGTTTATGATGGCCATGGCAGGGACAGGGGTTGGACGTATTTCTTTTGGATACAAAGCGTGGGTTTGAGGTTTGGGATGCTAGTGCCTCTGCTATGCCCAGATATCTTAATTCCACTCCTTTGACAGGTTTGATTGAATCGTGCATATTACTTTGAAGGACTTTTTGAAAGGCGCTGAATGTCCTGAATTGACCAGATGTTCTGTTCCTGAACTGCATACATGTTTTTGGTCTCTTTTAACTAGCCAGGCTGGATAGTGTTCACAAGCGCGTTTTTCAACATCGCGAGCATAAATTTTGATTTAAAATGACATGTTGGACAAGTAGAAAAAGTCCAGATTGAGAATAATAATAATCATGGTACTCGCAGTAATGAGGAAAAGGTACAAAGATTAACTAAATAAACAAAATAAATCAATAACTCTCTACTCCTCTACGACCAAGGCAGAAGTAGAGCGTTTACATACTTCTTTTGTACACAACGGTTTAGCTTAAATTCATGAATGGACAAGTCCTCTGCTGTCGCTAGAAGTTTATAAGGAAGAAAACACTGTAAGTTACCGTGAATTCAGTAGGTGATCTTAGAAATGTATTTAGGGTTGGTAGAGCAACAGGAATCGATCAAGTGTTCTAGGATACGGCTTCGCACACCCTTCCTTTCTGCCTTGTAAAGTCATGCTGCGATATATATTCTCGTATCCGTGTGGAAAGTGCTCTTTGGCTACGGCCAATGTACCTTGCTCCATAAGAGCAGATGAAATGGTAGGTATATATGGAAGCAACCCAACAAGGGAAGTTATCTTTTACACAGACGGAGGACAGCTTACAGCCGATGAACTTCATGTTTCATTTGGTTAGTTGGAACTCACTAACGCTGCACCAAATTATCAGCCAAACGCAATTTTTGAAGACTGATGGTAGTAACTAGATAACCAACCTTAATTAGGTGAAACACAACTGTAGACCTCTAAATTCACTAACTCAAAGTCAGTTGTCTAAGCCAATGAACAACTGACGAGAATGTTAGTTTTTGAGGTAAATTTCTGATTTGAGTTTTATTCCATTTTAATGAATCACATATGATATAGTCAAACAATTCAAAAGTCATCGACTTTGTGAACTGATTTCATAACACTGCGTGTCAAACAGTGTAGTATATAATCATTGACATAAATTCCAAATTACTGATTTAGTTAGCATATGGAGATCGTTGAGATACATCACGTTCAGGGTAGGTCGTCGAGTGAAAATCGTATAGGAAATGACAAGCTGAACGTTCAAAGGGGCATACGTACAACCATGAACTCAGCTAAAGAAGACAGCAGAGAGCAGAGTAAATTAGAGATATGCTCTTGAAGCCCTTATATTCCAACCAGAACTCAAGACACTAAAGGCATTAGTAATTTAATTGGCTCAGTGTTTAATAGGAGAACTCTCACCCTTGGCTTTAAAGTAATATGAAAAAAGAGAAAAATTTAGGAAACACTTTTTAAAGTTGTCGATTTACATCAAACTTTTGATGAAAAAATGTCGAAGACTGAGGGCCGACACTGTTTTTAAAACATCGTCTTTGAGATTTTACATATAATGCTGGTATATGATAAGATATTGTGCCCGAAATGTCATCCACTTATAAATATTGTATGTTATATTGGAATAAAGATATCTAATATGAAATGACTCTCCCAGTTAGTTCTGAAATCACTTCAGGTTTTATTACTGATTAAACAGAAACCAGATGAAGGACTTAAAATATTGATGATATCAGAGAGTTGGAGGCAATCAGCAGGAAGCCTTGGAGTACTTAGGTCTCGTGTTAGTTGGCAATCACCAGTCAGCGAGGCGTATCTGCAACCTTGAAGGAACAGCGCATGTCCCTTCTGAGATTCCAGCGTTACCTAGTGCAGCTCTGCAGTGAGAGTTGTTATCGCTGGGCGATTCGGACTCGCGATTGACCTCCTGTAGGACTGTAGTGGGTACTTTAATTGGACACTAGTAAATAGTGTGACGTGTTTAGTCTTCTGTTTTGTGCAGATTGAATTCTGTCAGTCAGTCAAGTTTGCAATGTGGCCACCACTCTAGGTAGCTCGCCATCACGGTGCACACTGATTTGATGATATTAGATTGTTGGAGGAAATTGGCCGCAGGACGCCGTGGACGTAGGTTTCGGACTAGTTGGTACTCGTTTAGCAAGACTTAAAATATGTCCATAGTTGGAAAAAACAACTACAACCTGTGCCGATATGAAAGCTGAAATGTCTAATAACTTCAGTGTTCGATTAACCGCCAATCATTTAATAGTTTCAATACAAAAGCAAGCATTTATTAACAGTGAATTCCTGGTAATGTTTCTTTGAAGTTATCAATATGTATTTTGTCTAATTATTTTTAGCATGAATATGGCATATGAAGAAGAAGAAGAAGACTGCACAATGGATGATACGAAATCTGGTACTGGTCATTTGAATTCTGAAAATGACCATGTTATGTCACCGACATCTTTATTCCCAAGTAAACTGAATATGTTTACACTGATTACGGAAACACGAACCTTACTTATACAAACGATAGCTGAAGACGGTTCAGATATTCATGATTGGTTGTATGCGCTAAATCCTTTGAAAGCTGGAGAAATTCGGTAAGTCCGTTAAAATACGTATACAGAGCAAAGCTTGTTGATTCAGTAATAATAATATTAGCTGATTAAAAAGGCCTCCTAAAACTTCTGTTCAAAATAGTGGTTACTGAACAAAGAATATTCTTTTCGGTAACCTCCTCTTCATCGGGTTCCATAGTTATATATACACATAATAAGGAATCAATCAATTGGTGTTATTACCAACATTAATGTTGTTTCAATTACATCAAATCAATAATAATATCAGTGGATTACAGTTCGACAGCATCAACATGACAATACCCAGAACATCAGAGAAATTAGGGAAGATATTAATACAAATTCAGGAATTGGTTTTGTAGGGATTTGTTTAATTGCATGGAGGATGGTGAACGTTTTTGGGGCGGAGCAAGAGCGTACATGTTGAGACCCGAAAGATGGTGAACTTTTTTCGCCTTGTAACCAGAAGGTTCTGGGTTCAAATCCCGGTGGGTGCGTACTGATGGAGAGTCTCAAACTAGGGCGAAACAGCTGTCCAGTACTCCCAGGTTTTCCAGTGGTTCTCTAACTGATGTCAGCTCATGATTAAATCCCCCATGCAAACAAATTCAGGGATTTATTGTCTTCAGTGAATGCCAGCGAAATGGTAGTGGCTGAGCTTGCTTCTGCATCATACAGAACACGGGAAGTTTAAGGCGAATCGTGATAGCATCTGCTATTTGGAGTATGCAGTGTGTGGATGTTTTGGGCAATTTATTTAATACTCGTTGGATGATGCAGAAGTATTCTACAATGCTGTTTTAATGGCCGGTTTGGACCAGGTGTTCTATAATCGAGCTGTTGACATTTCTCACTACAGCTTTGTTTAATCGCATTGCTAGACGCTCTCAAGTGAGAATGACAAATAAAATTCCTATAGCAACGGCCAGTATAACTCGCTCCACCATAAGTCCGTTTGAATCGGTAGATACAATTAGAACTGGCTAGTCCAGGTACTTCAAGGGTGACTCACCCAGTGAAATAATTTCTAATCTGAGGCCCTACTTAGGATTCTCAGCAAAACAGGAATTATATTGGCATTCAAACCTACAAATCCACTCAGAGACAAGCTGTGTAGTTCAGAGGGTCCGGTGGTCTCAATTAAACAAAATTATATAATTTACACAGTACCTTGCAATGAGTGTGAGATCAACAATATAGGTCAAACTAATAGATGAGGAGTAGTGAGATTGTCAGAACATAAGAATTTGGTGAAGGTTAGAATGATAGACCTCACTCCCGAAGATAAGTGATTTAGAAAAAATCTCAGTCATAGCACTGCGTTCATTAACACACAACCGTGCAATAAAGCTGGTGGGACAGAGTCAAGATTCTATAAAGTATTCTAGGTAGGTGGAGATAGAGGGAGAGTGATTACTGACTCCAGTCCAGTTCATTGAGTCTACACCTAATACATGCAGTAGAAGTGACTCAACGCAAGTACCAGATATATGGAAGATATTATCACCAGTCAAATCGGAGATTAATAAATAAGGCTAAAATGTATTCAATTCACATTATAACTTTCTAACAAGTTACTTATTATTTTTATTATATGAACATCTTATTTCCTATCTGATTGTATTTGATTGATAACATTAATATTATTTCCGAATGTACTTTATCTTACATTGATTTTATTCAAATGTCTAATGAATTTTTACCCATGTATATAAAGGAAGTTGAAAAGTTTTGTTAGTGACTTGATATGATTATGAGCGGCAATAGTTTGTGCTCGAAATGTGGTCATCAGTTATTATTACTGTGTGATTTATCAAAATAAAAATCTTATCCATAATGGAGTTATACTTCACTAAAAAAGTGCCCAAGCTTTATACTTATATCAATAATTTCTGACAAGTTGAGAAAATCTATCCAAAGAACCTTAATTTCTGGTAAACTACAAGTCATATTTTCTACACAATCGGTGAGAATTCCCCAAAATGGGAAAGATGAGAAGTTAGGGAAACATTGTGACCTCAAAATTAACAGAGGTTTTATACTACTGCAACAACAGAAGACAAGGGCCAGGCAACAGATCGTTTTATTATGGAAATCAACACGTATTTATATAAACTTCACATACTTCATTATAGCCTAGTCAATCAGACAAACGCAGTCTTCTGATTGGTTGTTTTCAAGTTCCTCGGAAAGTGGAGCCATCTATCTGGGAATCATATTTGCCTACGTTTAAGTTTGCTGTGATTGGTTGTTGAAACAGCCTTGTATATATTTTCTCACGGCCCATATTAGTGACCTTGACGTAGATTATTGTCAACCAATTGGCTAGCAGGCTGCTCTCACAACACTACTAGCGCAAAATACTGCATACATTAACAAACGTTATATCAGCAATATTAAATAATAACTACAAAATACCAAAGACCAAGTATAACGGTCTGATGACCTGGAAACATTTGGCGAAATTAAAAAGTAAACACAACCCAGACAATCTGTGTTGTTATTGTTCTTCTGCATAATTTACGATGGTTTCTTGATTGGCATATACAATTTGCGATTTTAATTTGATGATTTGAAAACACAATTCAGTGTGATGAATCTGTAGGAGGACTATTAGACAAAAACAAGTTGTTTCAAGGGAAAACAAAGTAAACCTCAACAGTTCAAAAAGATTTCTTTGATAGAGAATACGTAATAGGATCAAAATTACAGGTTTTATGGTTAGATTTATAATCATTAGTGTTATTATTACAGCTGAGTACTCAGTATGTAGTGTGATGTTTAAATGAATGGAGAATAGTCTCTCCGATGCCTCCGTATACACAGCCATGAGAACCACCTGATAGATAAATGCAGAGTTGTAAAGAAATGCAAAAAGTTTGAGTAAAGCAAGAATAACAGTTTGTGCAGACTTATACATAACCAGCATTTATATAGTCGGCTCTTCATTAGCCGCGTATAGCCTAAAGAAATCATTCGGTTTAAACAAACTCGTAAATGTCACGTAAGGTCAGTTAACCGAAGACTTCAAACATAATAAACAGTGTTCAGAAAATACACTTACACACCTCATACTCAGAAAGCTCAAGTTTAAACAAAAAATAAATCCTTGGATAAAATCGTAGGGGAGTTGAATAGGAAAGAAAAGAGATTAGTAGGATGATGTGTAATTAATAAATTAAGTAATAGCATGATCAGTTCAACTCAGATTGTAGAGAAGAGAGGCAGGCTAAAGACGAAGGTGTTACGTAATTGAATGAAAGGAGGGGTAAAAGAAATCCGGTTAACGGGACAAAGAAAGACTGATAACTGCCTTTTTTCAGATGGCATAAGCCTGATTTTCAGTGTTTGATAGCGTTTGCTTTGAAAAAGATAAAAAAGTGATAATTTTAAAGACTTCATAACACATCCACCTTATGATACGTAATGACGAGATGCCTGGCAATGAAAATATTGCAAATGTTTGTTCCCTTGGGATATACGCATTTTGATATGTGCCCTTAAAATCAAAGGTATACCATTCTCTCTGTTCTATCAGTGTAAATGCTCCTGCAGATACATGTGAATCTGAATACATATTTAGCATTAATATGCGAGGAACATCTGTCGATTTTTGACCGCGATGAAGAACACGTTGTCAGATAACCTGAAGCCGACTTAGGCACAGGATAGATTCTGGCTAGTGAGGTGTACATTCTGCTGATAACTACTCCTTTAAGGTCAAGCTGAATGAAAAATAGGTTTCTTATCTACCGCCTGATATTTGGATGTTCACATTTTCCGTCCTTGTTAGTAGATTTCTAGGGTAACCATTGTTTTTCAATACTTTTTCCATAATTAGAAATTCTCCTTCTAGAGTGTATTTTCCTGACTCGATTAAAACAAATTTTTGACCGATGCTGATTTATAGCCGTTTGAACGAAAACTATCAAAATATAAGTATTGTCCATTCCATTTAGGCTTTCAGCTAACTGATCTCTTGAGACTACCATCTTCTAGCTATTGAATAGCAGTGTCAAGGAAAACGAGACTTAGTGTCACACCCATGCTCCACAGGGTATTCGTATTTTCGTCGTTGAATAATCTCAGTAGATAGAATACACGACTGTTATTGTTGAATACTACAAATGTATCATCGACGTATGGACAATATGTGTGTAAAAACACCTTAATATATGTGCGTCGGTGGCACAGTGGTTAGGACTCTCGCCGACCATGCACATGGTGCGGGGTTCGAGCTCACGCCGACGCACACCTGATATCTATGGTCAGCCTGCAAAATTTGGGCTACCGATATCCACGCTGAAAATTCCATGCTTGTACCAAAAATACGGTGTAGAATCAAGCTGTAATCAGAAATAAACAAATAAATATAATAAGACTTCGGCACTGTGGTAGTATGTAAATCCACATTAGTTAGTTTATTAAATGTGTGACACACGATATGAAACAGTATTATTAACTGGATGAGGTTTCGAACGAAATTCACTGTTCATAATCATATGAATTGTAATCACATGACTTTGAAACTTGAGTTTTATAGTCTCCTTTGTACTCTCCTATTTGTCGTCGTTGGGGTAGTAGAATTTTACAGATATCTGAATGGACAGGTATTAAGTCATTCCTATTACATGTATTTGTAGTTGATTTGATAAACAACTTGAAGGTAGAGGCAATTCATTTCACTTATGAACTAGAAAGTCAGGATGGGCAGCTTCCAATGTTAGATTCCAATGTAAAAAGGAAAGAAGATTGGAAGTTACACACTAATGTTTACAGGAAACCCATACATTTAAAGAGATAGTTGAACTTCCGATCAGGACTGGTGAAATGTTTAAGTAATAGAGCGCAAAAACTACGTAGTACCAATGAAAATCTAAGAAAAGAAGTGGTACACATAAAAGAAACGTTGAAACTTAATAATCATCCGGATACATGAGTCAGGAAATATGTAAGGTATCCTATAAATAAAATAAATAATGATAGTAACGATAGTGATAATAATAATAATGACAACAGTAATAATGATAATAATAATATTAGTGATAATAATAGTAATGTCAACAGTAATAATGATAATAATAATAATAGTGATATTTATTTATTTTATTTTTGGTTACAGCTTGATTCCACACCGTTTTTTGGTACAAGTATGGAATTTTTAGCGTGGATATCGGTAGCCCAAAATTCGCAGGCCGACCATAAATATCAGGTGTGCGTCGGCGTGGGCTCGAACCTCGGACCATGTGCATGGTCGGCTACAGTCCTAACCACTGTGCCGCCGGCGCACTTTTAACTAATTAATATTAATAACGACACCAACAATAAGGAATCTAAGTCATCAACAGTATCTCCATGCAAGGAAGGAACCTCGGAAGCCTTACTCAGAATTCCTAACAAGGCAGGAATAAAAGTAGCTGGCATTCAAACCAACCACAAACTGAATTAGAAACAAGCTTTCCTGGTTAAAGGATCAATTCTGTGGAGCCTCTAAAACTAAATAATTTAGTTCATCTAATACTCTGCCTGCTATCATTGTTAGCTCAAATACATAAGTGAAACTAGTAGAACAGGTGCAGTCAGACTAGCTGAACATAAAAACCTAGCAAAATCTAGATTGGTTGACCCAAATAAAATAAGAAATCTAGAGAACAGTTCTGCTATAGCACTCACTACATGCAATTACACATAACCATACAATAGGCTGGGATAGGATAACAGTTTTGGAATCTAATGTCCCTATGTGTAGGCAGAGATTTATAACAGAAGCTTTGTTTATCAAATCAACTGCGAATACATGTAATAGGAATGACTTAATACCTGTCCATTCAGATATCTGTAAAATTCTACTACCCCAACGACGACAAATAGGAGAGTACAAAGGAGACTATAAAACTCAAGTTTCAAAGTCATGTGATTACAATTCATATGATTATGAACAGTGAATTTCGTTCGAAACCTCATCCAGTTAATAATACTGTTTCATATCGTGTGTCACACATTTAATAAACAAACTAACATGGATTTAAAAACACTTTCCCTTACAATCTTCCGAATCAGTGAATCATGCAAGTTTTATTAAATCAAGAGAAATCAATTGGTATTATTATATATCTGGAAAATCCACCTCTACAATAAATCACCTATGATGTAATTAAAAAAAAGACCACTCACCGAATATACTAATATTTAGTTCAAAAATCGACCTTTCGAGAAAAGTTCCTAGGAAAATCTCACCGACATACATATGTTTACTGTCTACATTGTGGCTTTATTGGTCCATTAAATCAAATAGATAAGATTTATATTTTTTCAAATCCACCACAACTAGACACTACCGAAGAGATTAATCACGTTAAAAAATAAAGGGCACCGGCGTCATTTGCCTAAATGAAATTGTCCACAAAATTTATAGCCTATAAATAAGTAAAACAAAATGGCTTGGCTTCTTTGTTCCTTCCTTTGTCTAACTTCTGGAGACTTTTTCTACCTTACAGAAAAGACAAATTATTATTATTATTATTCCTAGAGTCAATTCATTTTAATTTCTTCCTCTGGTTTAAATTGTTAACCAACCAGCCAGCAATTGAAACGACCATCTGTATGATTTCAGACTTGGTCGAAATTTCAACTCGATTTTTCTGTGTGTCTATATATATATATATATTTGATTGATGTCTACGATGCATTCATAAATAAATATTCTGATGCATTTTCAAATTCTGTGGGTTTTTATTTTCAACTATTGTTTTCTTTTCTTACTTTTTTTCATTGTGTAGCTCACGGTTAGGCAGAAGTCGAAAAATACGCAAATCTGAAAAAAGCTGAACTGTTCAACTGGATAACATGGCTTTGTTGTGTCTTCGTGTGTGTGTGTGTGTATCTGTTGTCTACTTAAATGATTTCAGTAGGCTTAATTATAATACCTGAAAAAAAACAACAACAACAGCAACAACAGAATCTGTTTATATTACAAATGCAAAAAAACCATTCAACATGTTTGACAAATTCAAATCAGTTTTATTTGTTTGTTTAGTCAAATTAATTAACTGAACAAGCATTAAAAGCTAAGCAACCTTTTGCCTCGAATTTGTGTTTGTTTGATGTTTTCTTCAGTCTATTACTACCACTACCACTACTACTACAACTACTACTACTACTACTTATCTTATGTACACATATCTGTGTTTTCTGTGAAAAAAGTTACATTATTGTGTGAAATTCGAGGTGAGTAAATTTTCTCAGAGTAATGTATATATATATATTGTGCGTCGGTGGCACAGTGGTTAGGATTCTCGCCGACCATGCACATGGTCCGGGGTTCGAGCCCGCACCGACGCACATCTGATATCTATGGTCGGCCTGCAAAATTTGGGCTACCGATATCCATGCTGAAAATTCCATACTTGTACCAAAAATACAGTGTGGAATCAAGCTGTAAATCAAAAAAAAAAATAAAAAAAATAAATATATATGTTTCGCCTGTGTAACGTTAGACAAAAGTAAACTCAAGTGCCGGGTAATGAAGGGAAATCAATCGATGCGGTAGTGAGGCTGAATCGTTTGAGATCATTGCGAAGCATGAGTAGAGATTAAGGAAAGATTCAAAAGAGAGATAATAATTAGCGATATAAGGCAAAAGAAATGGTAGTAATATGGAAGAACAATATAATTTTTATTGAATATGATAAATTAAAAGGAGTGGACGCATCTGTATCAGCCGTTGAGAACGAGGATTTTGTGCACTATTACTAATTTTCCTCAGTTTTCATTGGTTTTTATCATCCCAAGAACCCAACCTGCCAGAAAGTCTACACCTGCCTACGTGACTGGCTGGCTGGCTGGCTTACACTAACTGTTGTAGATTTCATTGACTGACGAAGCTGTGTTTTGGTTTGATCAACACTAATTCATTTCCAACCTGATCCTATGTCGGATAACATTGCATGTCGGTCGAGGAAGGCAATGCTTGAGCATACGTGAAATATGACCTAACCATCTCAATCGGTGTAACTTCACAGTCTCGTAGATTGATTTCCCCTCCTCATCTAGCACTCGAAGGCTAACCTCAATACTGCTCACCTTGTTGTCCAACTTGACAGGGAAGATAAAACGCAGACACCTATGATCACTGGCAGCTAGCCTTTTTATGTTTTTTTCTGGTAATGTCTCACGGCCATAAAGGAGGACACAGAGAACTGCTGTTGTGCAGTGCATATGTCCCTTGGTCGATAGCTAGCTGGATATCACGTATACTAAGCCAGAGATGCAGTAAGCTGTCGTATGCTAATCAAACCTTCTGCATCAGTGCTGAGATTTCGTCAGCGATCAACCCGCTGGGGTTGATGCATGACATGAGAACCATCCATGAAGTCTCTGCCAGCTGGTTTTAGCCAGCTACATTTGGAGGTGCAGGTCGCCTGACTTAGAGTCCTCGAGGTTCCAAGAACGAGACCTGTTCGCCCAGTTTACTAGTTCATTAGTTTTCTAGTTGATATTAAACCCGGGTAAAGAGGGAAGATTGGAAGTGGAGATAGCCAGCCTATCCCTGGAAAATCAATTCAATCGCTAGAGAAACTTCACAGCACGAAAAAGAACTGATTCTCTTCTGGAATAGGAGGGAAGGAATGAAGGGATAGACTAATGAAAGCCTTAGGGAAGCCAGTCACACAATGTGTATTCCTATGATGGAAGAAAGAATAACCATGCGGATGTGGAATGTACACAGAATGGACGAAAGGTAAAAAGGCTATCAGGTTGCCAAAGGAATGAGATGTGGCACAGAAGTGCCAGGAATCTGGGAGAGTAAGTACAGTGGACGTGGGCTCTGCACGTTCATATAACTGATAAAGGTAATTAACATTAGCAGAATCTTGTCATAAGTGCCACACAATACGTTGAATATTCCCTTAACAAACCACTGACCCTAATAGCATTAAAGTAGATTCGAATGTAGTCAAATTTTGAGAAAAAATATTTAAGCCAAGAAATCGGAAGGAAGTTTTAAGGGTTAAAAATTTGAATTTGTGTACAGGAATAATTAATATATCCACACTACCGCACTCACACCGTATTATGTATCCACATTGATTCTTCATTAGGAGTATCATTCGAATGTGTAACTTTATTTGTTCTGAAGGTAAAAAGATTCTAAATTGGGATATACAGTCCACTGTTTATTACTTATATATGTTATGCGAAATGCATCAGTTGGTTCCAACCCGGGTTGTACCACCACCTTTTACCGACTGTTATAAGACACATAGATATCAAATCAGTCTGGCAAATTTTGTGAAGTGCCTAGGAAGAAATATAACATAATTTCTTCAATACTGAACAGTCAGGGGGCTTATCTCGTAACCTGGAAGTCTTGGTTTTTATTCTCATCGGAGTCATGGATGCGTGCTGTTGAAGAGGATCCAACTAGGAGAGAGTTGTTGTCCATTGCTCCCTGGTTTTCAGTGGTTCTTCAGTTGACATCAGTCAATACGCCGAATCCTGACGAATTAACTCTTGAAAATTGATATGATGCCGACTGGTGGCTAGCTGCTACAGGACTCTGTTACCTGGATTTCGAAATGGGAAGTCATGGATAGTGGTGTCTATCCGGTTGGGAGTGAAAACAAATACTCGCCAATGAAATTAGCTAGCAGTTGCTTTAAAATTTGCAGAAGTTGGAATTCATGCATGGGTTAATGAATCGGGTGTCAGTGGCTGAATGGTCTATGTGTCTGCCTTTTAACCAGGAGGTCGTAGGTTCGAACTCCGGCAGGTGGATGCGTACTGCCAGTGAATCCCAGACCATTGCGAAATAGTTGTCCACCCTCAAGTGCTGGTTTTCATTGGTTCTCTGACGGACATCATTCCACGGTCAAATCTGAAGAATTTAGTGGGAAGTTTAGTAAAGAAAGCTGAGTGTTCAATAATTCTATACTTAACTAGATTACTTTTTAACAAATATATAATAAATATTTCAGTAACGCCATCATTTAAATATTTCTCATTCCGACAGTTGATCCATTCTGCTAGTTAAAGAATATTTATTAAACATAACAGTTTGTCCATTTAATAAATTTGGATGGTGATATATTAGAGGGAAGAATTTTTATGAGATGTGTGATGTTTTTGTACAGAAACACTTCGAACAAACTGATCTCACATCTAAATAACAACTGAATTTATTGATGCGATTGATGAATGCTGAAATGAAGATCTTGGTTCTCTGTCTATTTTTGTATGTGACTCGTGAAGTCTGTATTGACGTCAGCATTATGATTCTAGTTATTAAATAGTTGGAGGCAGTCAGCAGAAAGCCTTCGATCTGGATTTCATGCTTGTTGGTACAGATGAGTCAGTATGGCGTATCTACAACCTTATTGAAGGAACTCAGATCTTTTCTGAGATGAAAACCAGTGTTACTCAGTGCTGAAGTCAAAGACATCACCACTGAGCTTTTCGAATTCATGATTAATCTCTTGTATTGAACTGTATTGAAAACTTTTATGGGACTGAGTCTGCATCAAACAGAGGACTAGACGCATGTAAATAGTCACTGTGTAGTGTTCATTCGTGATAATTAAATATTTTGTTGAGTCACGTGTTGAAATGAAGACTATTCAAGGGGGAGGAACTTTTGAATTATCTCATATATTTTTTTAAAAAGTGATCTATTTAATTTCAATAACCAGGTTTCTTAATTCACTTTTATAAGAAATATTTAAACACCTTTCCAGTAACTGTTAGAATGAATAAAAATTAAGTTAGACACTTCAAATTGACCTCTTATAATCCCTCGGTATTTTAGTAGTAAAAGAAACCAAAGATCTCAATTGTCTTTAAAATTTCACGGTTTCATCAAATAATGACATTTACCAACTTGATTCACTTATCTCCTGTGTGCGTATTAACCTGAAAGTGATTTCTCCAAAAAATCTGGTTTCTTTACTCAGAATATTTAATTTTTGTTTAAAGATTTCGATAGCATAGATAGGTTGTCAAGTGATGTTGGAATTTTCTGGGCAGCTGAATAGCACCTATGGTTAAGAGTC
Organism: Trichobilharzia regenti; assembly: GCA_944472135.2. Lineage (NCBI taxonomy): Eukaryota > Metazoa > Platyhelminthes > Trematoda > Strigeidida > Schistosomatidae > Trichobilharzia > Trichobilharzia regenti. Next base: position 177,967,349 of record OX235262.1, on the reverse strand, counting down.
CCTAACTAGGATAAAACAGATGCCATGCACTCCCTGGTTTTTCACCGGTTCTATAAAATTTATATTAGCAAGATAACCATTGGAAACCGGGACATACTGGCCAGCTGTCTAGCCCTAGTTTGTGATTTTTCTGTAGAACTCCCCTTTAACTTCATCAAACATTGAATGCAGAATCCTCACACCATGAATCCAGCCCCCGCAAGATACTCTGTTCCAGTATTATCTTTTTTGAATTTTCATACAATCTGTTATATATATACACTTTGTTTTTGTCTTTATTTCACAGATCCTTCAACTATAACACTGATCATTTCTATATGTGTCTCCAGTGAATATATATCCATTCCTATATTACTAACTATCCCTATGCAATAACCATGACAATTGTGCTGCCTCAAATCAACTGATTAAAGAAACACACAAATCCTCATTACCTCTAATATATGGTTGTCTCTTCTTGCCTTCTATTCAGCTTCTCCGTACTTATTATATATTTTTTTGACTAATTTTTTGTTTTATTTTTATTATTGATGTGTTAGAATTGTTGTTGGCGTCATTTTTTGTTGTGCTAATTTCTTTTAAAAGCTACACCATTATACAGACATAGAAGAAGATTCCCCTTTTTATCAATGAATGTGCACGCTGTTTAGATTTTCGGTTTATTGACTGGGTGAGTATTCAATGCTTCAATGAACAAAACCGTATGAATCTATACATCTGGAATAGAAGGGAGTAGATTCCTTGAATCGCTGATATGTTATATGTGCGTTCGTGTGTGTGTGTGTGTGTGTGTGTGGATTTCACTTGACTTTTCAATTCGGGTCCCCCTTCATTTACCTTTTGATTTATCAAAGACAATATAACCTTCTTGAATTGTCAAATTATTGACAAAAGTATTTATTATTAACATGAACGCTGTCTTTCTTCTGCTTATGTATACATATAATCAGAAAGTAAGCGAAGAAAATCCACATGTTGTGTTCATCATTTGCGTCCTTCTCTTCTGGTTTTCCTGTTTCGTATTTACAATCAGAGTTGACTTATGTTTTATTTATTTCTTGAAATGTAAATGTTCACCATTATTATTATTATGATTATTGTTCCTTTGGCGTTGAGTGAAGAAATATATATATATATATATATATATATATATATATATATATATATAGACCTCGTGAAAGAAATGCATTCCTTTTCATTCTATGCAGTTAATGACCTTTGGAAGTAGTTGTCGTAAATAGTCGAAGGCTTAACCACAAGCGAAGTCTAGGTTGAAAATCTAGCTGACGCACTCTTATTCTTCAGAGGGACAAAATGATCCAGACTGATGGAAGCTTTCGAGAAACTAGTCAGCCGATATGTCCGTCTTCGATGAAACAATGAATAAGCATAGGGACAGGGGATTTGCTCATAACTTTCGACGGTGGGAAACTCCGTCAGATTGTCAGAGACATGAGGAGATGAGGTACAGAAGTGCTCGGTGTCTGTAAAAGTAGATGGAGTGGGAGAGGACTTTTCAATGTGCCAGATGGAGCGTCAATAACCTACTTTTCATTTCTGATTATAGCCTGACTCCACACTATAGTTTTGGTACAAGTATGGAATAGTCAGCATGTGACATCAGTAGCCGATTCCACAAACCGACTATTGATATTGAGTGCGCGTCGGCCGGGGATCGAACCTCGGTCAATGTGAATGGTCAGCGAGCGTCCTAACCGCTGTGCCACCGACGATCATTCAGATAATAACTATGGGTATACTGAGGGAATGGCTATCAGAATATCATCAAAAGCATAGAAGGCTATAACATAAAACAACAGTGCGTACTGTTTGAATGAACTTATGTTGCGTGCAATTTAAAGAATAAATTGGAGAAGTCATCTATACTGACAGATACATGCACCTTTCGGGCAAAAGTTCGACACAGATTAAGCCAATAAAGGACGACAATGGAAAGTCAATCACCAAAGAGGTGGAACAGAGAAAGCACTGGGCTGAACACTTCAAAAGACTTCTAAATCGTCCGCCACCTACAACGCGCCCAACAATACCAACAACGGAAGCAGAACTACCAGTGAACACTGAACCCCCGACGAAATCAGAAGTCCTGAATGCAATCAAGATGCTAAAAGCTGGGAAAGCACCAGGACCAGATGGAATCCCAGAAGAAGCTTTGAAAATAGACCCAGAGACAACAGCGGACTTGATGACGCCACTGCTGGAGAAGGTGTGGAAAGAGGGCAAAGTACCCGAGGATTGGAAGAACGGATACTTATTCAAACTACCAAAAAAAGGGGCTTAAGTCAATGAAAGAACTGGCGCGACATTATACTTCTGTCCATCCCAAGCAAAATGCTAAGCCACATCATCCTGGAGAGAATCAAACAAGCCCTAGATGAAAAACTTCGTCCGGAACAGGCCGGATTCAGGAGAAACAAATCATGTATTGATCATATCGCCACTCTACGGATCATCATTGAACAGAGCTTGGAAGGGCAGTCACCTCTCTACCTCAACTTCATCGACTTTGGAAAGGCCTTCGACAGCGTCGATCGAGAGGTGATTTGGCAACTACTACGGGGTCCCATCGACAATTATACATCTCATCCAACAGTTATACGACAATGCTGCATGCCAAGTAGTCCACAACGGGAAACTTACGGAAGCCTTCGAAGTGAGGACGGGAGTAAGACAAGGCTGTCTATTATCGCCAATGATCTTCCTGATTGCAGTAGATTGGACAATGAGACAGACAATGGGCAATGAGGAAACAGCCATAAAATGGACTCACACAAAAAAACTTGGAGGATCTGGACTTCGCCGATGATATATGTCTGATTTTCCATAAACTGGAAGATATGCAAGTGAAAAGTAACAAGTTGGCCAAAGAAGAAGCATCAAAGATAGGACTTCAAGTGGACATAGATAAAACAGAAGCAGGTGATGAAGATTCCTAGCCAACATCAACAACACCAACAGACCACAATAAGCATAAATGGGAAGAACCTGAAAGAAACAACCTCCTTCACCTACCTGGGAAGCATCGTCTCAACTACAGGCGGAACTGACGAGGACATCAAAGCCAGAATCGGAAAAGCAAGACAAGCTTTCATTACTCTCAAATCTGTGTGGAGGTCAACAGCAATCAGAATCAAAAATAAGATCCGGATTTTCAACTCCAATGTGAAGTCAGTGCTACTATACGGATCAGAGACTTGGCTAGTCATAAAGAGCATCTCAAACAAGCTTCAGACCTTCATTAACGGCTGTCTTCGCTCAATACTCAAGATCAGATGGCCAGAAAAGATCAACAGGGATCTCTGGGAGCGAACCAATCAGGAACCGATTGTGAAACAAATAGGCAGAAAGAAATGGAGATGGATTGGCCATACGCTGAGGAAACCATCAAGTGACATCACTAGACAAGCCATTGCTCGATTGGAACCCGAAAGGGAGGCGGCTAGTTAGTCGTCCAAGGGCGACTTGGAGGAGGTCATGTGAGGAGGAGATGAAAGCATGTGGACAGACCTGGAGCGGTGTGAAAAATTTGTCAGAAAACCGAAGGCAATGGAGGTACGCAGCTGAAGCCCTATGTTCCTCTAGGAACTAAAGGATACAATAATAATAATAAATGACATCGAATCACTAATAACATCAATGGACCACAGTTCAACAGCATCAGTACAACAATACACCGAATGTCAGAGGAATTAGAAAAGATAATAATACAAATTCATTAGTTTATTGGTTCCACAGAATGCTTAGACAGTGGTAGTGGCTGGCTGGACTTGTTTCTTCTGCACACAGAACACTGGTTGTTTAAGGTGAATTTCAGTAGCCTCAGCTGTTTGAAGTTTATGGAACCTGGATGTTGTTGTCAACTTATTTGGTACCCGATAGATGATAGAGAATGATTCTTCAATGCTAACTAGCTTTGTGACCAGTCTGGACCAGGTGGTCTATAAGTGAACAGTTGACGTTTCTCATTGCACCATCATTTAATCACATTGGTAGATGTTCCCGAGTAAGCACAAAAAACCATTTTCGTATAGCAACGGCCAATATAACTCGCTCCACCACAAGCGCATTAGTATGGGCAGATACAGTTAGAGGTAGCTAGTCTAAGTACTTCATATGTCATTCGGGTAATCAGCAGCGGTCGTCTAAAACAAAGACTTGTAGTTTGTCAGTCACTACAACTGCCCTGGCTGGCCTTCAATGGAGACTATAAATTCGTGAGTTCTGTGTTCTTATTATTTTTCTTAATTTCTTTGATATTCAGTGTATTGTTATGCTATGCTGATGCTATCGAACTGTAATCCATTGATATTACTATTTTTGATTCGACTTTATTTAAACAACATTAATGTTGTTAACAACACTAATTCATTCATTCAACACTATGGATGCATATAACTGTAGAACTTGATGATTAAGAAGAGATTATCGGAAAGAATATTCTTTGTTTGTTCAGTAACCATTCTTTTGAAAAAAAAAAATTTTAATAGGCATTTTTAATCAATTAAAATTAATCCAAAATTCTTACAAATTCTATCACTTGAATAAATTTATAGTTGAAAAAAATTAAAATTTCGCGGCTTGAGGGGAAATTAAATTTGGCGGTATCCTAGAACTGTGAATGCCACAAAATACAAACAAATAGATGAGGCACATTGAATATAAGTCTGAGGGTTGGCAGCTAACAAATAGTATGATAAAATAAACAGGTTGAATAGTGAATAATAATCAAGTACAAGAGAGGTATAAATTGAACTAATGGAAAAGGGATCAGAAACGCACGATTAGACATGAGGTGATTACATCTCTTATGATACTATATTACTCCAAGGTAAACAAAAGATATGAATACGCTTCTTTGCAAATATAAATGTGGTTTATTCGTGTTCTTCTCAATAGCTTCAGCTTTGACTAGGAGATGTAGTTATGTACCCCTAGAAAAACTGTTCGGTGCAACCCTAAATGACTCATCTGTTTTGTTGTGGTATTCGCTGCCCACTAGACGACATAAAATGGAACTGTCTACTGACCTGGTTACTACCTTCTCAAACAAAACAGGAACATGCTTACATGAGTGTAAAGATAAATTCCTGTGAGTGCGATGTATATGACACAGAATCAGGAAAATTTGTATACACATTTGGATACTGCCATTATTGGTAATTTATCTTAACGCACTGTGTCAATATCGGCCTGGTTGAGCAAGCGACGTTTAGTACTGAAGTAGTGAAAGTTCTTTCACCTGATCTAATCAACACACGACTTAGTATATCACTGTATATATCACCTGTAAATTGTATTCTTAAATAAATCTTTTTGTTACCCACTGTATTAGATCCGTTTGAGATCCGTTGAGAGTTTCATAGGGAAGGATTTGTTTGATTTTGCTGAAGTTGTTTTTATAAACGTAGACAAGGGCAGGAGACTGACTGAAAAGCAATTCAGATGCTTTATATATTAGTCAACAATACAACCCTATGAGGAATTATGTTACTAGCATTATAATAAGGACACATTGTTGGTAGGCCACAATTCGAATACTGATGGCTCTTGAATTCTAGCCTATACTAATCTCCATTGTAGCTCCATCAATGCATCTTGATTTGACACTAGTAACTAGTGTGATGTGTCTTTTCTTTGGTGCAGACTGAATTCTATGAATTCGGTTGTAATGTGGTTATCATTCTAGGTAGCTCGCCATCACGGAGCAAATTGATCTGATGATATTAGATAGTTGAAGTCAATCAGCAGGAAGCCATGCACCTAGGTTTCGCGTTAGTTGGCACTCACCAGTCATTTAGGCGTATCCGTAACCTAGAAGGAACTCATGTCCCTTCTGAGATTCGAACCCGCATCACCCAGTGCAGCAGTTGAAGACGTTACCACTGGGCTATTCGGGCTACCTAGAATGATGGTGAGCTACCTAGAATGGTGGCCACATTACAACCTGACTGATAGAATTCAGTTTGCACCAAACAGAGGACTAGACACATCACACTAATTACTTGTGTCAAGTCAAAATATCCACTACAGTCTTACAGGAGGTCAATCACGAGCCCGAATATCTCAGTGGTAACGTCTCTGACTGCAGCACTGGGTGATGCGGGTTCGAAACTCAGAAGGGATGTGAGTTCCTTTTAGGTTGCAGATCTGCTCCGCTGACACTGGTGAGTGCCAACTAGCACGAAACCTGGGTGCAAGGCTTCCTGCTGATTGCCTCCAACCATCTAATATCATCGGATCCATCAATGGATATTAGTGCTCAGGCTTTTCTCGTATTCACTGGATCTACAAAAAATATTCACCTTAAATCTAATAACTAGTGAAAAGTTGATTTATATTCACTCAAAACGCTTCAGTATATCCACCACTTGTACATTCTAATTCATGATGAAACAGGAATCCAAATTTTCGGAGGTGTTTTGAATTATTCCACTCAATGAAGAAGAGATTTATTCTGCCAGGGCGAAAAACAGGAAAAGAATCTAGACTTATTGTGATGAAAGCCTACAGGAACTTTAAGTGTGCCTAATCTTAAAGGAGCATGTCAGTCCTACATAAGCGAGAACTAATCGACTAGCCAAACAATTTCCAAAATAACTCAACATGAAATCTCGTAAATAGGAATCACAAATCAATGTTTAAATGTGTTTCTTCACTAAAACTCGAATACGACAGATGGTATGTTGTCGCTGTGTGAAAATTGCATTCCTAAGAATTCTACAAAAGACTGAAATATGAATTTTATAAGATGGCTAAAAATCCCGGCATTGAATAGACTGACTGCCATTTCATTTTTCCACACACTGATGAATGAATGCCAGTGATTTGCTTTTAAAGTGAGATGAAGGGTTGTTTTTGCTACTCATGTAGAAAATTAGCTACTTTTTGTGAAGGTAGTGTAACTGGACTAGACGACTTAGAAGACTGTAAGTAGTATGATTTTATTGTTGTAAAGAAACCTCGTGTAGCAACCCGAATCACAGCATCATACATCACAAGAACAATACTGAAGACAAGAGGAGAAGATAGACGACTTATAAGCAGTTGTTTCAGGTTACAAATAACAGTTAAAACAGATGATGATACTGTACACTTTAAATGAGTTCTGCAATTAGTAGATGAAATAATAAGTAGGAAATGTCAAAATTCATTAATAGTCCAATGTACAGAAAGGGTGATAAAGATATTTTGACAGTAATTTCGAGTAACATAGCTAAAACCAGCCAAAAAGTAAGCGAAATTAGTGAAATACGGCAAAAATTCACTTTTACAGTTGATTAGAAAGATACGGTAGACTAAAGTTGCAATTAGAAGCAAGTCACTTCTGAGCTTTAGTAGTTTGGTGTTAACGTTCCCTAAATGTGACGATCAGCGAAGCGCGTCTGAATCTCCAAGAAGAGGTCACTTCTTTCGAGACTGTGAATACGTCATTGCTGAGGTGTGTCCGTCTGGATGAAATGTATGTTCATGTGCTGCAGCTGATCGCCTGCAACAGTGAAGCATCAAATGAAAACGCTTTTTTTTGTTCAGCTGATAGATTCCACTTCTTATCACCCTAATATATGCTTTAGTCTTCTAGACACACAAAAAGGTAGCTAGCGTAAAACAGTAACAATAATAATAGCCCCATTCTCTTGTGATTCAAGTGTAACATAGGGCTTCAACAGAAAACCGCTGCTTCGTCCCGATCCCTGCAGTCCTCTTCATCTGGCTATATGACTGCCAATAAGGCTTCATCTCTTGCTCACATGACCTACTCTATATCATCCTCGGACACTTCCCTATCGCATCGTTTCCCATTCGGGTGCCACTCGGCCGAGGGCTTGACTCATGGTCACCCCACCTTATCTTCAGCACGCGTTTGGTCCATCTTCATTTGGCATGCTTGTTGAGCGATAGCTAGCTTCATGATTGATTTATTCCCAGAGTTAATGCTTTCTGGCCACCAATCCGAACAATACGGTGAAAAACTTTCAGCATGTTTTTATTTATGCCTCATACAGAATACTCACGTAAATAGTAATCGACAGGGTATGATTTCACGGAATATTGTTCAGCTTGAATGATGTCTTAACCTCTGTCAGTTTCGCGACTTCAAAACACACTGAAAGCCATTCAAAAATATGTGTGAGCATAGACTGTTTCTGAAAAAATTAATCAAATGAATAAAACAAAGTGAAATCGAATAAAGTTGATATCTTATACTCTATGAAAAGTTCAAATTTTGTTCTTCGTGTTGAGTACAGCAGATTTTCAAATCTACTTCCGATGCTGACATCCTCATCAATGCTGTCGCTTAAAGTTGAAACAATGTTGCCTAGAGAAGTGAAGATTTATGTGCAGTGACTTTTGACTGTTGTTGTTTGGTTAAGTCAGTTTTTCTATATGGATCAAGAACCTTAGGTGTCAGACTTTTATCTATAGCTGTTCTCGCTGGCTCCACACTGTAAATCAAATGGTCGGCTAGAAACTATTGTCAACAAGAAACTATGGGTGAGACTAAGCAAGGAAACAATTGCTCAATAGATATGCCTAAGAAAATGGATGTAGGTTGGATGCAGGCTTATAAAAGTGTTAGGAGATGTCAAGCACACCGCAGGTCATTGAGTGAAACCTGGGTTGAAACGACAAGTTGGATAAGTGTCCTAGAGTGAAGGTCGTGTGAGAGAAGTGAAAGTTTATGAGCGATTGTTAGGTGAACTGAAGAGGACTGCAGATAACGCGACAAAGTAAAGATGTTCTAGTGCAAGATTTCATTATGAGATGATATAGGTTACAGAATCAGTGGAAAACTTGTGGGCACTGAACAGCTGTCTTGCCTTAGTTTGGGAGTCTTCATCAGTTACTGGGGATCAAACCCAGGACCTTCTGGTTACAAGGCGAGCTTGTAGACCGCTAAGCCACTGGGACCCTTTCAAATGGTCCATGAAATCCAGCTTCTGCAGACTGACGACATAGAGTGACTACTAGCCACTATCTTGAATGAATATTTTCCCTCATACCCGACCAACCTAGAAGAAAACAGTTGTCTAGTACTCCCTACAGGTTTTTCAGTGGTTCTCTAACCGATGTCAGCTCATGATGAAATCCTGTAGCCAGTCAATCAAATCACTAGAAATCAATACGTGAAGGTGTTATGTTGAATTCGTATTTTCTACTCAGAACCAAAGGGTATAGTTTGATAATCATAATAATAAAACCTGGATCATATTAAGGTATGAACTAACATTCTTCGGGATCATAATCCTTGTTTTCATTTCATTCTGGATTATCTACTGCATACTACATAAACATCTGTCAGGAAACATAAGCTCAATTTCAAATTGTCTAATCAAAACAAGCAACAACAAATGCAAATTTGTTTATTTTCTTTTGTATTTGTTCGGATCATAATTTTTTCCTATTCCGCTTCAATTTGCATGATTTATTATTCCAGTAGAACGATTAGTGGTTTGTTGTTAACTGCGTTTTTATAAGAATCAAAGTTACAACATATGGAGATTTTTGCTGTCACAGTCTTTTGAAGCAATTATTTACCTGATTATTTGTCAATTTCGAGTTTTATTCACAATTTGTTGGGTTTTTTTCAGGCATCATACTGCATCTGGTAAAATTAAATTATTCTTTGAATATTTAAAAATTCGTGGAAAATACCCATCGGAACATTGTATTAAAAAGAACAAGAAGTTCAGCAAAGATATCTGTCTTTTCGGCGATTTCATTCTCAAAGGCAGCTGTACAATCACATTCATATAGATTAGTTTACATGGATACAATTATTATTTGCTTAATTCAACATAGTAACGAAGGTGATAATAATTTTCGACTTGGTATGAAAGTTTGAGGGTACGAATATAGATTACAAGAGGCTTAGAGACAAATAATTGCAAAGGATTAAAAAATAATTGTAAAATGTTTATTCTAAATGGATTACAAGTGTGATCAGGAGGAGCATGGAAACAAACTTAAAATAACTGATTTTATAACTGAAAAAATATGGAATGAATTGAATGAAGACAAGGAGAGAAAATTACACACACAGAGAACAAAACAAAAAAATTGAGGGATAAGGGAACATAATGAACTAGGTGCATGTTAGTTGTAAAGGCTGACCTAGTTTCTTTCGAACATGTAGCTCCGGCTTTTCGATGCATGTAGTGAGAGCTTCCGTAGTACAAAGAGGTCGGAGGCACACTGCTTTTGGTAGATTTTTGTTTACTTTTTAAATGACTCTGAATGATGGAGGAGTCAGTTGGGATTCTGTGACAGGTATTGGCGAGGTGTTTAGTTGCAGCGCTTCTGATTGAACCAGTGCCTCCTCTTTGCACCCATGCTGGATGATGTTCCCTAACACGTTTTGATAAGACGCTCATAGAACGACCTATGTACCTAGCTCCGCAAGAGCAGGTGCACTGATGTATGCACAGTGAAGTAGTCATATGCGAAGTCTGTCCTTCCCGTTTAGAATAACCACTTTACAATTGTATTGTAATCCTGTGTAATTTTTTTGTTTCTATGCCTCTTGTAATCTATATTCACACCTCCTAACTTACATTTCAAGTTGAAAATTTTAATTGTCACTTTGTTTCCATGCTCATTCTGTTCACACCTGTAATTCGTTCTATCCCTGCGTAACTTTTGTCTCTAAGCTTCTTGTAATTCTAATCAAGTTGAAAATAATTATCACCTTTTATTCGCCTTTAAAATTATTTCTCTAGTTATCAAATATTAATTTTGCATACCTTGTAACTGTTTTTTAATCCTTTGCAATTGTCTGTCTGTCTGTCTATTTTCAACATAGAACTTTGCACAAATGTGCGGAAGTTCAAGTCGCCACATTCCGTGTAGCACGCGAAGCAAGAGAAGAAAGTACAAGAAAAGCATAATAGAAACAGTGAGCAGAGGCGTGAGACGAAGAAGTAATAAAGAAAAACAAAACAGTTTCATTGAAGATCATAAGTCACAGAGAGTGGATGCATCTGCGCCACTGAGAACGGTTTTGAGTCATGTCACCAATTGTTTCCAACCATAGATTTTTACCGTCCCGAGGACCCCAACCAGTCAGCCAGTCTACACCTTCCTACGTGGCTTAGACCAACTGTTGTGGATTTCATTGACTGATGCCAAGTTTTTGTTTGACCGCCGCTAGCTTTTTTCCAGTCTGACCCTATATCCGCTAACATAGCTCGTCGAGGGAGGCGATGGCTTGGCATACGTAACACATGTCCTAACCATCTCAGTCTTTGTAGCTTCACGACTTCGTCGATTGATTTCCCCTGTTTACCTAGAACTCTACGCCTAACCTCCATGTTGCTCACCTTATTATGCCACTTTACACGGGAAATAGAACGCAGGCACCTATGATCAAAGACAGCTAGTCTTTTCATGTCTTCTACTCTCAGTGACCAGGTCTCACAACCATAAAGGAGGACGGAGCGGACTGATGAGCAGTACACCCGCCCTTTGGTCGATAGTCGAACATCTCGTCTACGCCAGAGTCGGCGTAAACTAACAAATGCGAAACGAGCCCCTTGTATTCGTGCAATTATTTGTCTCTAAGCCTCTTGTAATCTATATTCGTACCCTCAAACTTTCATATCAAGTCGAAAATTATTATCACCTTCGTTACTATGTTGAATTAAGCAAATAATAATTGTATCCATGTAAACTAATCTATATGAATGTGATTGTACAGCTGCCTTTGAGAGTGAAATCGCCGAAAAGACGTCATATCTTCGCTGAACTTCTTGTTCTTTTCAATCTAATATTTATTAATTACCGTCTATTCCAGTTTTGATCCTGATACCGCATCTGAAGAAGGATTTTAATCGGAGGAAAGCTGTAGGACCGATTATCTTAAGTATTCCTACTTACTTAGAACACAATTACTCATCTAGATATTGAGTTCCAAATAGGATGAATCACCGTTAGCCACCAACAACTAAATAAAACGAATAGCTTTACTGTAATTTGTCTTGATAAATCTTGAAGTTACCAATCGATTTCAAATCAAGAATTTAACTAAATAACCATAACGTGATTAAGCTCAGTGTATATGGAACTTAACCCTACCTACTTTGCAAGTTGGTCCTCAGCAGGGGGAAAAGAGGAAAGATTAGGCATCAGGCTAGTCACCCTAACGCTGAAAATCTATCCAGTTAGTTCATAAACTTCCTAAGCACAGAAAACAAATGCAAATACAAAGCCAATATTGAGGAGTCCTTCTTCATTATCTATCGGGAACCAAAGAAAGTCCCAAAAACATCCAGGTGCCGCATAATACATATAGCAGGAGCTATTGTAATTCGCCTAAAACAACCGATGCTTTGTATACAGAAGAAGGAAGTCCAGCCAGCTACTAATACTGCCCTGGCCAACCTTCAGTGGAGACTATAAATTCATGAGTTTTGTGTTGTTATTATTTTTCCTAATTTCTTTGATATTTTTATTTTTTTATTGTATTTTTATTACACCTTGATTCCACACCATAGCTTTGGTACAGTTATGAAATTTTCAGCATGTGATATCGGTAGCCTAAATTTTGCAGGCTGACCATAGATATCAGGTGTGCGTTGGCAGGGGATCGAACGTCGGACCATGTCCAGGGTCGGCGAGAATCCTAATCACTGTGCAAAAGACACACAGTATATTGTTATTTTATGTTAATGCTATCGAACTGTGATCCATCGATGTTATTATTATTGATTCGATGTGATTTAAACAACATTATTGTTGTTAATAACCCTAATTCATTGACTATTATGCAAACATTTAAATGTAGAACCTGACGAGGAAGAAGAGGTTATCGAAAGGAATATTCGTTTTTCAATAACCATTCTTTTAAAATTACAAAAAAACCATTCTTATCAAAAATCAGAAAGAAGCTATGACACAGGCTGATGAAAGCATTCAGGAAGCAAGTCAGATGATGTGTCTTCATTTGATGAAAGCAGATATTAGCTTTTGAAAAACTGATTACTCACAAGATGTGTGCAACTGAATTGTGCTCACAATTCTGAAGATGTGGAAAGATCGTGAAATAGTGCAGAGATGAACAATGAAAGGAGAAGCTGAAAAGTGTTAGCAATGATATAACACACTTCTCTTCTGGCGTGTGTTACTGATAATATTTATCAGTAGCATATATATATTTATAAAAGATTTTCAAAGGTATAAAACCAGCAAATATCATGGCGATAGATTTGAGGTCAAAGAAAGCAAATGATGCAACGTTTCGAAAATACATTAGAGACTTTAAAATAAGACAGAGAAACACATTATGGAGGCAAGAAGTAGCACAACACGGAAGATCTGTGCAAATGGTGCGTTGAAGATAAGGTGTACACAAGTTGCATATCTAAAGATGATAAATCTTCATCCAGTCACCACCCGCACCACGTGCAGAAGTAACATAGAAATGTTAGCGGACCCCAATCCTTCAACATAAATAAAAGTCTTGAACTCCATTTATTGTTGCTAAAGCCAGTCGTAAAGATAGCAGGACCCGATTGCATTCCTAATGAAACAATGAAAACGAATCCAGAGACTTCAGTGGATATCCTCACGCCACTGTTGCAGATAGTTTGAAGAGAAAACTATCCACTGTCAAAGAAAGACAGTATAAACTTTTGACGAATTTGGTGTAGCATGCAAAAGTTAATTCATAATATCCTAAAGAGACTAAATGATGTTCCAGACGGAAAATGCAACACTGAACAAACTCGTAACAGAAGAAGCAAGTCATATGTTCATCAAATCATAAAGTTAGGCATTATAACCGATCAAAGCATAGAATAATAGTCAGATTTGTGTCTCATAATGAACTAGATACGAACTTTTAACATCAATATCAAATCAGCTGTTCTACAAGATTCGTTGGTTTGGTACGTCACCAAAAGTTAATGCAACCCACAGAAAACTTCCACCAACGGTTAATGTCGCCCAGTACTGTGGATTATATGTCCAAAAAGGATTAACACCGGGAAATTCATGGAAAGAATCAAACAAGCATCTGTTTTCTAACAAATGTGGTGACGAAAATTAAGGTGCACCGTGTACACACTGAGAAGGCCGCTGAGTGACATGAAGTGCCAAGACTTCAGATGGCACCCGAATGAGCTAGGTGTAGGAGGGTAATTTGAAGGCAATAGTCTGAGGAGGCGATGAAAGCCTCCAGGCGATCGGGGAGCCAGCTAAATAGAACTACAGAAAACAGCATGAAATGAAGATATTCTGCTGATGCTCTATGTTGCACTAGAAACCACTGCAATCTAAAGATTTCGACCCAACCTATGCATACAGAAAGACAGTGTGACTAATCTATCACTACTCTCGGAACCGTGAATTTTTTGTTCTTCTGTATAATATTCTACTCAATCTTGATTTCTATTGTTACTCACTGAGTGGTACTCACTATTACGGTTTCAGATCTAGTAAATTATTTTATCTACTTTATAATTTTATTTCACTATTCATCTAACCTCCTAACCCCCTCCTTAACTCTCCATTATAATTTGTATAAATTAACTCTATCGTTCTATCTTGTATTTTGTCACCAGTCCATCCCTGTTTCCAAGAGAAATCTGAATTCCATCCCTTTGTTTAATTACCATATAAATAGTTATACTTTTAACACTAAATAATTGTCTACTTACATCATCTTTGAAATTATGTTGCCTATACTTTCTATGTGTAACTTTAAATACTTTTAAAAAGTATGTTCAGACACTATTTTGTAATATATAATTGATTCATTTAGGATATAATCAGCTGAAGAGAATCCACGAAGTAACATGAGCTCATATTATCCTGCATCGCTTAACTCCAAGAGAAACGAATGAACGGATGTCAAAGCTGGTCAGAATCGAAAAGGCAAGATACGCCTTCATCAACTTGAAACCAGTTTGGAAATCTTCTGTTCTCCGCAGCGTCGACAACAAGATCCGGATTTTCAACACAAATGTCAAGTAAATCCCTCTATACGGATGAGAAACTTGGCATATAACGAAAAAGATTTCCATCAGCATGTTACAGACTTTTACCAACATCTGCCAGCTTTGTTGGCTCCTCAGTGAATATCGAATGGCCAGCAGCCGAGAAAAAATTAGCAACAAGAAGCTCTTCAGTGAAACAAACCAACCAAGAGCAGATCGCTTAACAAATATGTGAGAGAAAATGGAGATTGATCGAGCATACATTTAGGAGGCTGTCGAATATCATCGTGCACAATGCAGGCCGTCGCTCGATTCTAATCCAAATGGGAAGCGAAAAGTGGGTCGTCACATTAAGGGTGACGTGGAAGAGGTCGTGCGGTGAGGAGATGAGAGATTATGGGCATTCGTGGACCCAGCTGAAGAAAATGGAGAAGTGGTACTGAAATCCTATGTTGCACTTGGAACTCTTTCTCTGTTCAAAATAATAATAGGAATCGGCTGTGTGGTATAATAATCGCAGTGTTAAATTCAACATACCATGATATATCAGGATATGGTTTTTATGCTTCAGCATGTTCTGGGCATTTGGTTACGCAAGTTCATATGATCGTCTGATTGTTAATGGTGTCTATTATTTTAGAAATGTGTCGAATTCTATGTGAAAATTCGTCAGGTAATTTCAGCGATGCATATCTTTAAAACCTTCAAATTTGACTTGTTGTTATATATCGACGAGGTTTTATATTTTGTTGTCCAGATCACCAAGAGTTTATGGATTTCAGTCAGTACAGAATCAGAAAGCTTCGTAGGACGGGTAGTTAATTTGGTCTGATGCTATTATTGTTAACCAACTCATGGTGAATTACAGCTTAATGTGTCTTAGCTGAGGACTACAATAGAACGAAAAATAACAAACTAAATGGTTCGATTCCCCGCCGATGCACTCCTTCCTTTACCTCACTAAGCCAGAGATAGTGCAGGTGAAGAGGAAAGGTTGGGGGTGAGGCTAGCAAACCCATTCTGTAAAAATTAAACACTGCTACAGAAACTTCAAGTCGCTAGCTTGAGGCTCTATGTTGCACTGGGAATGTGAAAGAAAAAAAATAGTCGACAATGAATGTTACTATTCATCCAATTATAGCGTGCCGGTGGCACAGCGGTAGAATGCTCGGCAAACACGCCTAAGGTTATTCGGGGTTCGATTCCTGGCCGCCAACGCATTCTTTTATCTCACTGAGCCAGTGATAAGAGTAGTGAAGAGGGAAGTTTGGGTATGAGTTTAGCAACTCTTCAAGCGTCTATCTTAAAGCCCTATATTCCCCTGGTAACTTAAAGTAACAAAGCAAATTCATCCACTTTTTTACGTGTGCCAGTCACTGTTAAATGTTGTAAGATGTCGGCAATCCTGTAGTCGATATCTGATTTAAGTGATAATTAGACTTGATTTGTGCATTGACAAATGAGTGTAATAAATTCTAATTATACATATACATATATATTACCGGCTGAAGATAACGGTAACGTTTTATAAAAAAAACCCTAGTCTCGTTTATAAAGAATTAAAGGCAAATTGACGACAAAAAATTACAATATTACAGACAAGTTGAAGGTATTTCCGTCACAATATTAGAATTGGTTTTCCATAAGCCACGAAAGAGAAGGATATCAATTTAGTCTAAAATGAAACAGTTTTACAAACGCAAAGCCTAATTAAATAATGCGTCCTACATGCCTGACTGACATTTTTATTTAGTTTCCTTTTATTTCTGTATTACTGGTTTTTGTTTCTTGAAGCAGTAGACAGGAAATGAAAGATATTTCTTG
Organism: Trichobilharzia regenti; assembly: GCA_944472135.2. NCBI lineage: Eukaryota > Metazoa > Platyhelminthes > Trematoda > Strigeidida > Schistosomatidae > Trichobilharzia > Trichobilharzia regenti. The sequence continues at coordinate 177,950,571 of OX235262.1, read as the reverse complement.
GAATTGGCGCTGATTTATGTGGCTTCTGCACGTGAACACTTTTTTATCGGATGCTTGTTTTCTTCTGATAGCCCACGTATTCTGTAATACAAACACACAAATGTCTAGAAGCTAAGTTACCACAGTTGTAAAGGCTTTTGAACATAACTGTTAGTATTTCGGTGGATAACGGCTAGCAGTGCAATACAGGATGCATATTTTGCCCAATTCGGACTCATCACTGAATGCACCTACATTCTCTAGTGAGTAAAACTGTTCCAACTGAGTCTAGAACTCAGTACTCATCGTTTCAAGCGCTAAAGCACTATTCACCAGACCAATATGGCTATGGCAGACGATTCTTTTGCAACGGGTGCCAGTTATTACTTAATTCATTTTGGAATTTTCTGTTGATTTGTCGGACGGTAGTGCTCGGTGTCTGCTAACATGTAGGCTTTTTATGCGGATGCTTCGACGATGTTTGAAGGTTTCACCTGAAGTCTATTGGATAACGTTTTGGCGTTTGAAACGATGGGTACGATGTGCCTCCGTGAGGATGGTTTCACTCATTGGGAGAAATGTGCATCCTAGACTCCACTGCTAGTCATCATTATCGACTAAGTGTCTTCAGGTTAAATCCTCAGACATCTCCAAAACATCTGAACAAGGAGCTGAAATATCAACAGAGGTTTAGGACTACGGTTCAATGAATTAACAGGAAAGTCCAAACTGAATTAAATAATAAAGTGAGCTTTTATTGTTGTATACAGATAAAAAAAGGAATAAGATTTGAATTTTAAATAACTTTTCTTAAAATGATGGCAGTTTGTAGCTCAGGTGAATGCGTTTATATTCTATGAGGTGGGTGGTCTATTTGTGAATCCTGAACTGTCTCTCTGAATGATGTCTTCACGCTTAAGTAAGCCATAGAGATGCTGTCTAGAAGGAAAATGGAAACCCGGCAATCAAAGTGCATTACTCAGAGAGTCTTTTCACCCGATGTATTTAGTCTAATTGAGGTTAGGGTTAATGTCTATTTATACCACTATATGTCTAACAGGGGGAATCAATAAGTCTCATAGTACATCTCTATCACAGAGCAGATTTACTTGACAAAATCCCACAGTGATACAGTATTCCTTACTGATTATGTTTCGAAAAATATTTATTGGTCATAATCATAAGATTGTACTCATATTAGTTTAGTCTAAATTTAGTCTAAATAATTTCATTGCTTGTTATCCTATGATTTTAATATTAATAATACTTTCTGTGTCTTTTGTATCAGCATTATGTTATCCTTATTGGACATCATAAGTATGTATTCCATGAACAAAGATTCTGTGACCAACTTCTCCCTCAACCTACTTGTATTACTTTCGAAAACTATAACTACTCTATTGTGTGAGCGTGTTAATGCATGAGTTACAATTGATAAGTTCCTCTCCAAATTATTCATTTTCCAAAAATCAATCAGTCTGCGATTAACTCATTTATGTTCCTGTAATTGGGCTATTCCCGATTTATTGGTCTAATCTAGGTAGTTAACATCCCCGCCATCTTAAAAGTAATTTTTGGATTACATTATTGTGTCTATTTAAATCACTGCTGTCTGTTAGCTCAAACAACTTGTTCCTGACTGGGTTTACAGATTTAAATGCCACAATAAATACTAGTTTGTTAAGAATTCCACTTAGTGTTTTAGATGTCCCTCTCTTATATGGTTAAATTTCAGACGCTTTGAATTCTCGGTTATTTATATTCTAGTTAATAGTTCCACTAGTGTTTTTCTTATTGTTGTAAATGTTTGAAATCTTCCAAATGACTTTTATGGGATAACTTTCTAGCATCAATGATTTTTCAATCTGTTTCATCTCATCAATTAAGTTTTCTAAACTAATACTTGTATATCATTTCACATTATGCTAAATATTGCGTTGAAGATGTTGTCCAGAAGGATGACGAAAGCTCCGCAACTAAACCAACCAGGTGCTCAAAGAACACTATTTAATTGCAAGTATTTCGTTTGATTCATTAACCAAGGCTGCCCTTCAGATCAACAGACGAGATAAATTAAAGACTTAATATTTTTTTCTATAGTTTGGTTTGTAAGGGTTAATTATGTTTTTACGAGTTGATCACGTATTGATGTCAGTTAGAGAACCATTGAAAACCAGCCAAAGGGAGTACTGGACACCTGCTGTTTCATCCTAGTTAGGGAATCATCAGCAGTACGCACCCACTACCAGGATTCGAATTCAGGTCCTTCTGGTTGCAATGCCAGCGAGCTCGTTTACCATTCAGCCACTGAGACCAGATTCAATGACCATCCTGTGAATTCTAACTTCCACCAATTCGTGATTTAGCGCGACCCCAACCATTGTTGTTGGTGGACATCCATCCACACACGTGACATCTAATTGGACCTCACTGGTCGCATTAAATGACGAATTGGTAGAAGTTAGAGCTCATGAGCCATTGAATCGGGTCCCAGTGGCTGAATGGTATACAAGCTCGCCTTGTAGCCGGAAGGTCCTGGGTTCGAATCCCTTGTAGTGGGTGTGTACTGCCGATGATTCCCAAACTAGGATAAAACAGCAGCTATCCAGTACTCCCTGGTTTTCAATGGTTCTCTAACTAATATCAATACGTGATCAACTCGTAAAAACGTAATATCTATTGGAATATAGTGGGTTTCTATGAGTGCCAAGCATAGTTTACATTCTTGTGCTGACTGTTAGACTAAATATGTGGGTCAAACGTCCAGATCACTCAAAATAAGTGTGAATGAACATAAACGCCTGGCTAACTAAAGGTCAACCAACAGGAACAAAACCTTACAAAAATCTTGAAAAAAATTCATTGATAGCTGCACATACAGCATGGGACAAAAACCGCAATATCGATTCGAACAATGTTTGTATTCTAAAAACTAATACGAACAAATGGGAAGAGAGACTACTAATAACAGAATCTATATTCATTAAGGTCACACTGGATACATGTAACAAGAGTGACTCAGCACAACTGTCAAAAACCTGGGATATAATTCTGAATACAAGAACATGAATGAGCAAAAAAAATAATAATGAACTATATATATATGAGTACAAATCATAAACATGTGAACAAAACAATTCCAACAGTTGGTGTGAAGAAGGGCAGTAACTTTTGCTCGAAATATTACCAATAACAAACGTTATCATTTTCTGTAAAGTATTGAAATATAATTATACTTTATTTGATTTAACCCACAATGCTCAAACTGTTTACTGACATTATTTAATTCTGTTTGTTTAATATCACATTAGTGACTCAGTTGCCGTAGAATTTGAAGACAGTAGATGTGAAACATGGTCAGATTCTTTGATTGGATGTGTCTAGTGCTCTCTTTGTTGCAGACTGAATTCTATCAGTCAGTCAAGTTTGCATTGTGGCCACCATTCTAGGTAGCTCATCATCACAATGCACATTGATTTGGTGATATTAGGTTTCAGATAAACCTCGCTGATGAGTACCAACTAGCACGAAACCTTGGTCAAACAAGGGCACCTGTGGCTGATTGCCTTGATATGTATCCACATGATGTGTGTGTTTGTTTTTGACAGTCTATTAAATTTTGCTATGTGTATATGGATCAATATTCCATTATAACTGACAATATGCTTTTGTCTGTCCACTAACTAAATAAACATGTATGACCTTGTTGTCACATGACATTACAACCAATCATGTTAAGACTGGCTATTTATTGGTTCATGTGTATTAGCCATTTTCATATATACTCTTGCTTCGTACACTTTATATTCTACACACACATTTCGTACATCTAAGTACCCTTCCACTCACACACTTGTGTGACATTTATTTTCCTTGTCTGGAAAATACAAGTATCATCGTAAACATGGTGGTCTTCTGATTTCCTTCTTTCCGCGTCAGGACTATTAACTACTCGACGAGTACATAACATAATTGGCGACTGGGGAAAACTATGAATTTTTCTAAATTGGAATTACTATTTGAACAACAAATGAAATTAATGGAAATTTTCATTAACAAACAGACTGGTTCAGTTTCACCTTCAAGCAATCCGAATCATACCATGCTACCATCTGTCGACGGAATTGTAAGTATTATTACACAATTCAGTTATGATCCAGATGCTTATGTCACTTTTCACACATGGTATCAACTCAGCAGCAGTACACAACATGCCTCCAACCATCTAATATTGTTAAATCAATGTACATCGTGATGGCGGGCTACCTAGAGTGGTGGCCACATTGTAAACCTGACCGACCGATAGAATTCAGTCTGCACCAAAAAAAGGAGTAGACACATCACACTAGTTACTAGTGTCCAATCATAGTATCCAATACAGTCCTACAGGAGGTCGATCGCGATCCCAAATAGCTCACTGGTAACACCTCTGATTGCAGCACTGAACTGGTTGACGCTGATTTGAATATCAGAAAGGACATGAGCTCCTTCAAGGTTGCAGATAAGCCCGGCTGACTGGCGACCACCACCCAGCATGAAACCTAGGGTCGAAGGCTTCCTGTGACCAATTGCGTGCAACCATCTAACATGGCTAGATTACCAGAATAATTTCTGCGGTGGGTAGCTTTCTACCTTGAATGAGTTAGGGATCAGCAGTGGTTTGTTTTCTAACTCTACACACAGCCATATTGATTGATATATTAGTATAAAGACCAGTTATGTCAGAACCAACCATCTTTTCCTTATTTTGTTTTTGAATGTCAGTTAGTTTTTTTTTCATTTCATACGAATCAATTAACCTAGAGTTTGCACGATTCCTGATGGAACGTTAAATTAATGCGTTGTTTCGGATAACTCATAAATCTATCAGTGGAAACTTAAATAGATTGGCAAGGAGTTGCTTGGGACATGGATTTGTGATAAGCATGTACAAGACACAGTTAATATTCAGTTGAGTGGAAAGTAACCGGATGAGTTATGAAATTCAACTTCTTTGCGAAGGGGAACAAAAATACCAGTGGTTTTGATAATGAGTAATAAAAATTGTACTCAAGAAGGTATCAGACTGGAAGAAAGCCTTAGTGAAACACTGACTATCCTGAACACAGAGAAAATTAGGATAAAGCAAGAACAACAGCGAGTTTTGCAGAATAAAATGGTACCATCATTTACTGCGTAGGTTTTACATCAGCTGCTTACAGGCCAAAGTCATTATTAAGTATATCTATAGAAACCATTTTAACATACTTGCAGAGATTTACATGTATCTGGGAGAGCAGTTACCTTGGGAGAACAGAAAGAAGGGCATATCTACGATGTTCTGAACATGTACAAAAATGCCTATGTCTAAAGGGTACAAATGCTTTCAACACTGCCATCGCCAGCCGTCTCCTTGACAAAGGTCATGAGGTAAATGTCGCAAGATCCTTGAAAATTATCCATAGGCAAAAGAGTTCAATTTTCCTCAAGTTTCCCGAAGCGATCTCCATCAAGTGCCTGAAACTTGATTTAAGCGCTCAGAAAGAAGCAGTTATCAGTCTTTCTTTGTCCATCCTGGTAACTGAATATTTTCACCATCTATTTTATCTGATTAGGCAATGTCGAGAGTTTCCATTGTGTATGATCATTATTGTCCGCAGTGTTTAGCATATATATATATATTACTGTATGGGTATATTGATCGATTTTTGTTTAAAATGAACTCTGTTTTTGTAGATACACATATTAATGACTTTGGCCTGTTGGCAGCTGATAAGGAGCTAACAAAATAAACGATGGTACCATTTTATTCTGCGAAAATTGCTGTTGTTCTTGTTTTATTCAAATTCACTTAAGGGGAATAAATGTATGAAAAGTAAGGTAGTTCATTCATAAAATATTGCTTGGGTGGTTCAGACGTAGGACGTTTGCCAACCATGCAAGTGGTCCGAAGTTTGATCATCAGCTGACGTCCTAGTTTGTAAGAATAAAGGCCAGTGCTAACGAAACCTCAAAGTTCTGGCTTGAAGGCCAGTGTTCCACGCGGAAAGTTAGGAAATAAAGCAAACGTTTAAGGCAATTTGTTCCCTTTATGAATTTCGACAACACAATAAGAAGAGGTAGTTTATCTGAAACGTGTAATGTATTGGTGCAACACATTTGTGAGCTTTAATGAATCGAATGTCTCTCTGCTGATCGCATTCATATTTAAGAGTCTTACTAGATGATTTGTCATCGTATTTTGTACATTCTTCACATCCTCCAGACTGGAGTCTCTCACGAATTTATCACTGTTTTCAAGAATGCATAACATTTTAATTTTATATTTAATTTTGTGAATTATAACGACACCAGACACTTTATCTGGTCTGAGGATAACGATGTCAGTATTATGCTTGAGTTCTTTTGGCGCTTCAAAGTGCTCGAAAGTTAGGATACTTTTCTGAAATGTACGACTCTTGCAAAATTGGTGAACAATGTCAACTGACTTTGCTTTGTACCACCTGTAATGATCCTCAGAAACGGAAGTAAGCGGTTTCAATTTGTCATATAGATCTTCAAATTGTGCGTGTACTTCGAGTTCTGTGAAGTACTTTTGAGGAATGCAAAACTTAAATCCAAGTGATAAGGCTTGTTCCTGTAGTGATGAAAGTGTTGTGGAAGATAGGTTGACAACGTATTTCTCTAGATTGACAGGGAAAGGAGTTACAATTTTTTTTGCTATTCAGTCATTTGTCTAGCTTCATACGCATGTTTGCTGTTGTTTGACCAGCGAGGGATGAACAGAATGCAATGAATATCATGTGATGTATTAAAGATAATTTCGACAAAACAGATAAAGCAGATGTATGAATCAGCAATAATTGTTGAAGGTTTTCTTCAGCTTTTTTAATATGCGATTTGGCAAGGCAAAGAAAGTTGGAGTTATTCGGTTGCGGATTACTTTATTTCAAAATTTTACCAAAAGGTCTTGATAAAGTTTGGTTAGAAATGCATGATTCACAAAATTCCAGTCTTTCACGTTACGAAATAATTTTGCACTTAAAGTTTACAAGATCATCCAGCTTCTTGATAGTGCAAAGACGGTGTCTTCTCTTCAGAAATTTAAAGCAATTAATTCCCCTTATGAATTTCGACAACACAGTAAGAAGACGTAGTTTGTCTGAAACGTGTAATGTATTGACGGGAGACATTTCGGACCTTGTTGCGTCAATATATTACACGTCTCAGACAAACTACGTCTTCTTATTGTTTCTATAGTTTGGTTTGTAACTAACTGATATCAATCCGTGATCAACTCGTAAAACACAACTAATTCTTACAAACCAAACTATAGAAAGTTAATCTGATGCTCGCTAGTGACTTGCTACAGGTTGGAGTTTCCTGAGTTCTAGTGAGAAGTCGTGACCAGTGAGGTCCAATTAGATGTCACGTGTGTGGATGGATGTCCACCAACAACAATGGTTGGGGTCGCACTAAATCACGAATTGGTGGAAGTTAGAATTCACAGGATGGACATTGAATCGGGTCTCAGTGGCTGAATGGTATACGAGCTCGCCTTGTAACAGGAAGGTCCTGGGTTCGAATCCTGGCGGTGGGTGCGTACTGTCGATGATTCTCAAACTAGGATGAAACAGCAGGTGTCCAGTACTCCCTTTGGCTGGTTTTCAATGGTTCTCTAACTGATATCAATCCGCGATCTTCTTATTGTGTTGTCGAGATAAAGCAAAAAGAATCAAAAAGTGATTTGAATAATTAGACCAACCTCGAAGTTTCACAGCCAGACACATAACACCTGAACAGGTAAAGACAGCAAATAAACCAAGCCAAACTAGTAGTTTCTATAAATAGGTAATTCTAACATAGCGATAACAATACGCATGTAATATAGGTTAAAACAAATCCATTATGCTGTTTTTTCATTATCTTAACAACAGTATACAGCGTGAATAATGAAAGTGAATGGTTTTATTATCATTAGAATATCAATCAACGAGAATGCTTATGCTACATATAAATGATTCGAAATGTTAATTTGGTAATACACTATGCCATTACTGTGCTTCTATTGAGTAATACAATTGGAGTTTGTCGAAGATAAGGGTGAGTGGTGTGGATGAGAGTAACAACAGTAACGAGATATTTAGGTGCATAAATCATAAAATCACAGCGAATTCCTTAGGGAATTGTTTATAGACAAATGAAATCCAAAAATCATATTGTTTATTGAACTCCCTTAGTTAGTTAGATAGGTATCGTACATATAAAGAGCATGGAGTTTAAACAATGACACTGCAATGGAATAAGAATGAAAATCAATTGATATTTACATTTATCAAAAGATTGTTCAGATTGTTTCGAAAACGAATAACTTTTTAATAGAAATCGGTCACTGGTCCTTTTCAGCTGGTCTTAAACTAAGTCAGGTTGATCATTTCATTTTCAGATGAAAGCGTAACTTATATGAATCGGTTTGGTTCGCATGATTCTATTATCTTAGATGGCAAAGAAATTAAAATTGGATCGAATGTTAGATACCTTGGACTGTGTACTTATTCTGATCACCTTTCCTAGTCTTCATACCTCATGTTAGTTTCTAGAAAGTGAATTCGTTTCTACTTAAGGAACTTAAGATTATAAAAAATCACTCAGACGCTTTTTCCAAATCTGTTAGTTCTTGTATTCTACTTTTTCTTCTTTACTGCTTCCGTGCCCCCGTCACCTTAACCTTTTCTGGGTTACTTACAAAAGACTTTATCATGCTAGATCTTTTCATTGATCCATTAAGCCATCGACTAAGCAACATGACGTCACATCCCACTATATTTACCAATTTGAATGTATGTGTGGACACATATATAGGGAGGACTCATCTATCTCTGCAAGTAAAGGCTTCAGAGCATATTCGTAAATGGCTCCAGGAACAAATGGAATCTTCAGAACCCATTGATGATGAGAACAGGAGATTTAGCTCCTCTGTTGACAAACATATTATAGAGACAGGACATAAAACTGACGTTAACACATCTTCTAAACCTATCTATAAAACATGTTTGGGGCATATCCTAAAGTATGTAGAGGCCCTAGCTGGCAATTAGAAAGTTTAAACTACCTTTATGCTTTCAAAGCAACAATTCGTCATCACATTAAACCTTCCTTGGCAAATTTTGTTTTGATACCATAGCAGATGTACTGTTCCCTATGCTATTTGGTTTAGTGGTCGTCATTGTTATTTTGACCTTGAGTATGTCCTTTCAACTTAGCCTAAGTCTATTTTCTCACCTCTTACCATTTTATTAATTTCATATGTATTCCTATGACAAGTCCGTGTGTGATCAGATTGTTCAAAATGTGTTGCGTATATACATTACGTGTTCTTATTGCTTTGTCTAAATTCATTAATGGAACAAACCACCACTTGAATACCAATGAGATGCTCACTGGCGACTGGCCCTATTCAGGTAGGTAGTTACCTGGGTTCCAGTGGGAAGTCGTGACCAGTAGTGTACAGCCGGTCGAGTGTGAGGACAAATAGTCGCCGAAGACATTGGCTAGCGGTTGCGCTATGTCGTGAATTGGCAGAAGTTAGAATCCAAGGACCATTGCATCGGGTCCCGGTGGCTTAATGGTATACGAGCTCCCCTTGTAACCAGAAGGTCCTGGGTTAGAATCCCGGCGGGTGCGAACTGCTGAAGAGTCCCAGACTAGGACGAAACAGCTGTCCAGTACTCCCAGGTTTTCCAATGGTTCTCTAACTAATGTCAGCTCATGATGAAATCCTGAAGTCTCATTTTTTTCACTGTAAATCTATATTGAGGAAGAAAACTCACTTCAACGACAAATTTTTAGACTTCGGATAATCACACCCCATCAGCGCAAAGGTATCAGTTGTCTCAGGTCTTCTTAGACTAGCACACTATTTGATAACGGATGAGAGAGAAAAAAAAGAAGAAATATCAAACATTACTGAAATTCCCAAGAAAAACAACCAAATCACGGAAAATACCCATTGAGTCATGAAGAAAATAAAAGACGGATTCAGCGAAGAAAATTTTCTTTATCGACGAAATCATCTTCAGAGGCTGTACAGTCGTATTTATACTTAGAAGAATGTATGGTGGTCTATTATTGAATAATAGGGGGTGACATAATTGCTGTAATTAATCATAAGTGGCTTTAGAGGTGAAAATTAAAAGTTGTAAATTACATGGTACTTGACGGAACAAAGATAGAAGTTAGAAAAGGTTAAAATTGCTCTTGAGTGAGAATAAAGTTATTAGGGTGTCAATTTAACAAGTGTGAAGAAGGTGTGAAAATATATGAAATTGATAATAGTGAATTAATTATTAAAGCAAAAGCAAACTAAAAGTAAAATTAAAGATTAAGAACAAAATCAAAAATATTTTTTAACAGGGAAGGATAAGTGAAGAGGTTAAGACCAAGGTAGAATAAGAGACTGGACAAACCTTTTCTGTATACAGAGATCAGGGTTGTATTGCTGTATTGCCAGCGCCTCCGCCATACACAAAAGCCGGAACCTGACGCCTTTTGTACAATTTGGCTTCACTTTGTAGATGATGTTGAAAGACGACTCTGGTGGAGCTACGTGGCCTGAGTTCACCAAATGCTCGAGAATTGAGCTAGTAATTGTCTTGCATTGTCCCTTTGCTAACCATGCCGGATAATGTTCAGAGATGCGTTTGGAAAGCGTGCGCTTTGTGCGGCCAATATAACAACCAATCAAAGAACTTGATCGACAAAATCAACACAGACATTAAGTATGTTCGGAAAATGTATTTCGAAAACATAGGCCTCAACATTTGTCATTCCCTATGTAGCAGAGATGTCAGACGATATCAGAAGTGTACTCAATAGGCACGACATCAGAGTTATCTTCAAAACATCAGACACACTACGAAACAACCTTGTCCATATAAAAGACCAAATCGCTGTAGATTCTCAATTTAATTGCGTCTCCAAAATAAAATGCTTGGAATGTGATGTGATATATATATAGGACAAACCTCGACAGAAAAATCAAAATCAGAAGTAATGAACATCGAGAAATCCAAATGAACTAGAAAAGCTTGAAAAATTACTAGCCAATGGTCTACACGCCATACAATCAGGCTATAAAATCGATTTTAGAAAATATTGAAATCATCATCCAGAAATCTTTCAGAAATCACAAAGAACGCCTAATATCAGAAGCACTTCGTATCAAATGGAATCCAAATTGGTCTGAATAGGAATAATGGACAAAAACAGATTTTGACCTGGTGGCAACACCCCATCCTACCCCATGAAGTGACAAAATCAACACGAATATGATAAGCAATTTCATTATGTAAATACATGCTGCTTTTATAATTACACACGCTTATCAAATCCAACAATCGACACCTGGTTTTGTTATCTTTACCAGTAGACCAATTTGACAACTCAAAAATGACCCCATGCTGAGGAACGAGGATTAAGTTGTTATGTAATATAAGCTGAGATTTTGTAAATTCTGGTTTAATATCAATACTCTGATAAAGCTTTTAGCGGTATTAAATAGCGAAACGTCAGTAAAAAAAAAACAGTAATATATTTTTGATTTTCATTCATTCATTGGGAAATACAAGAAAACCTTTATTTTAATGAATATCATATACCCAATGCTCGAATTTTCTCAAACTGTTAAAAGTTAACTTGTTTTATCACATTGCTGTTTAAATACTTTTGCTTAATTTGATTTTATATTCATGTTCATATTAAACAATACTATCAGTATCGATGCCGTGTTTCAATTATTGCCTCTGTAATGAGAAAGTTATATAGAATACTGCACTACTACATGCTGAAAATTCTATATTTGTAGGAAAATACTGTTCAGAATAAAGAGACTATTTTATCATGACATAATCTACCAAGGCGAAAAATTAAGTTATCAAAGTAGGGGAAGGCTTCTTACCACTTTTGTTTTGAATAGATAAATCAGAGACATTAACTGTTTCACAGCTATGACCTCTGAGGAATTCAAGTTATCTGTCTGATGTTCTGAATCATTAAGATGTAACATGACTGTTCCACTTACAGATTTACCTCTTAATCTAATACTTTTTCGATACATGTTCAGAAAATCAAAGATCGGCTGTTCCTTCTGTTCATCCAACATATCTGCCTCGGTTACCACATGTATATTGATATACACAGTTGTAGCTAACAAAAGAAGTGTATCTGTCGACTTTTGACTGAGCTAATAGTCATGCTGTTTGTTATACAGCAATAATTAATAAAAAAAATGAACAATTAGTTCAGCAAAAAGGCACTTTACAGCCAAGTGATTTTCTTTTTTAGCTGTACAGTCGCATTTATGTATAATTTATCATGAAAGAGGCAAGTAACAAAAGTGATGAGTTGTCATAGGCATAGCCGTTAATATTAATTAATACATAAGAGGAGATGAATACGTTTATTACAGTTACATTGGTTATTTGACGTGTACTGTGTCTGAAAGGGTCCACAAATACCATCTATTATGGTTGCTGAAACTCATTAGTCGCTCTATAAGGATTGAGACAGTCGAACGCCTTATCAACACCTCCGTGAAATTAATCTATAAAGTGAAGAATAACCTACCGAATGCGACAGGCTTTCGTCTCTTCAATTTTTCCGAAGCTCTAGTTACTCGGCTAGAGAAATCAGAGCTATGCATGCAAACGAAAATTACTCAACTACTTCTAACATCATGCTGACAATCTTGTTGATTTCTACTCACCTGATTCTTGTTTGTTGGTTTATCTAACTCCTCATAACTCTTGGCTTTCTTTAGAACTCTAACATAATTGCATATTTTTCTCCTTTTCTATGTGCATCCTGTTTACAATCCGTTCATTAAATTATTCATCTTATTACATAACTATTAGTGTTATTCCCTTGCGTTCTGAATGGAACATAGGGGGCTTCAACAACACATCTCCACTTTGTTCTGTTATCTTCCGTCCTCTTCAGCTAGGTCAACGATTGACCAAACTCTCTCATCTCTTCCTCACACGATCTACTCCATGTCACCCTAGGACGACTCAGACGTCATTTCCCATTTATATTCCACTCAAGCACTGGCCTGCCGCGTGATGTCATTCGGTGGCTTCCTCAATGTGTACCCGATCCATCTTCACTTTCTCTTACATACTTGTAAAGCGATCGGCTCTTGGTTTGTGTGTTCCCACAGTTTTTTGTTGTTTATTCCTTCTGGCCATTTGATCTTTAGTATGAAGTCAGCCAGTGAAGGTAGCAGCTGTTGATGAAAGTCTGCAGTGACTTGTTGGAAATCATTCCCGTGACACGCTGGTCAGGGTTTCTCACCCGTATAGAAGGACTGATTTGACAATGGTGTTGAAAATTCGAATCTTTTTCCTTATGCTGGCTGAGTGCAAAGGTTGGTTATCTTCTCTATGTTCGCCTGCAGTCCGGTTTTCGCTGGATCTTCACCCAGTTTGTTGGTTTCTGCTTGCAAGTCTTCAAGTCTGTGTGACTTACATAACTAGAATACACTTTTCAACTCCTTTTACTCAGTAAATACAGGTATGTTATTAACTGTGCTATATTTTATTCAGGATGAAACACGCATCTTAGATTCCATTGGTAAACGCCATCAAGAAATTATTTTTGCCAGTAGCCTAGATGCTAACAGAGAATAACTGGTTTTGTGTTCAGCTTATGATAATAATTTGCTTTATTCCAAAACAGTACTTGTGATACATAATGGAATTCTCAGGATTTTTACTACAGTATTGCATCCAGTTAGTAAATTATCAATAAATAAAATTCTACATAGATTAAGGGTAATCTCAGTTAGTTTTGACAACAACATATTAGCATATCTGTAACAAAGCCAAAATTGAACAGTATGTTTGAAGGTGTTAGAAACGTAGATACTACTAGCAGATTTACTGGTGTAGCGGTAACATAAGGTCGAGATCTACAGAGTGTGAGAGAACGAAGAAGAATGTTTTAAGTAGATTTTGTAAAGAAGAGAGAAACAAAGCAGCACATAACAGAAAAAGAAGAGAGAGACAAAGAAAAGAAAGGAAGAAAACGTTGTGACTATAAATGATATGAGTTGGAAAGACGAGATCCAGTTGTTCTACTGACTATTCAGTAAGCTATAGGTTTCACGTCCAATGCTTTCTCTATCACACAGAACACGAGCTAAGTAGGGTATGGTTGAGTTTTTGTACTTACTAGTGCGAGCGCATAGTTTTCTATACAATCTTCTGGTTTTGCCTGATTTATTTTTTTTAATTTTTATTTTTGATTTACAGCTTGATTCCACATTGTATTTTTGGTACAAGTATAGAATTTTCAGCGTGGATATCGGTAGCCCAAATTTCACAGGCCGACCATAGATATCAGGTGTGCGTCGGCGTAGGCTCGAACCCCGGACCATGCGCATGGTCGGCGAGAGTCCTAACCACTGTGCCACCGATGAGATACAGGGGAAGAGTTGTGAATGAAGGGAGTGTTGTTAGTTAGGTAGAATGCGTTTAGCTCATTTTTCATATCAGTCCATGTGCCTGTCGAGCAGAATATTAACAAGGTGATTATGTGCCACATTGCTTACCCTGCTCTCAGCCTTTAACACCCTACTTAGTAAGATATAGTCTTTTTTCAGTAGTCCTGGAGAAAACTAAGGGAGAGAAATGGAGAATAATAGGCAGAATGTGAGAGTTAACGAATTGTAGGAGTAAGAGTTGGGTTATTCCTGAATGTCTTAACTTCTTGATGTAGAAGGTAAGACGGAATATTTTCTAAGAAATCATCAAGATATGAGATGACCAGGAAAGATCAGCATATAGAATGACGCTAAGGTATTTAATTTCAGACTTGGTTTCTATTTCAGTGCCATCTATGTTGCACACCTTGTGAGTACTAACCGCTTTGTTTAGGTCAGATTTGTGCCTATAGGTGAAATTGACTTTTTGACATTTGGAGGGGTTTAAGGTAAGACCGTTTTCCTTGGACCACTGGCTGATTTCTGATAAAAAGCCATTTAGTTTGGAGCAGTCACTTTGACATTTGACAGGCAAAGATACAGTCAGGTTTTCCGAATATTTCATATACCAACGGAAGTTTAACAAAAGTAGAATCCAAGAAGTGGTAGTCACAAATCAACACGTCACCCCAAGATTTTAAATTCACCAATAGATTAATCAAGGATAAAATATTCAAATGCCCATGAATATGCCTTTTATTTGGACAAAAATTTCAAATGAAAACTGATTGTGATTTTTGGAGCAGTTTATCTGATCATACAACTTCTAGATATCTTGGATTATTTCATTTCCTAACCATATTACGTAACACAAAATGTCAAAACAAGCATTTCTGTATTATCAACAGCTTATCTTCAGGTGACATATTGGCAAAAAGTTGACTTATCTTACAGATTATTATTAGTGTAAGAAGACTTGCTTGTCCAAAGCATTCTTGAAATGGTCTTAATTATTATACGTGAACCGAATGACACTAATTAAATGATTGTTAAAAGAAAGGGAGGGAAAGTGAACAACTGCTTGTTTCTGTCACGGGTTTGTAGGTAAATTAGGTCAAGAATTGACAGGTAAATTTGAATTTAGGAGTTGAAAACCAGTGTCAAAGTTAAACCACTTCAAGTTATTTTTGTTTTACCTACAGCGGAGTTGAACTTCTTGTTTTCTGAAAGTTTAATATATTCGTTCAACATAAATTTTCTAACACCTAATCCAACAAAGGACGTGTATGCTGCACAGCTATGTATGTGCTGTCTTCCTTCATGTCTGTGGGACATAAAGAAATCGGGATATTTGAAAAGGCTAGTTGTCTTTGACCACAAATGTTTGAGTTCCGTCTCTCGGGCTATGGGGTTTATTATGGTGAAGAGTATTGCTGTTAAGAATAGAATGTCAGGAAAAAAGGGTAAATGAATCGATCAGGTTGTCAAGGTGCGTCGGTGGCACAGTGGTTAGGACTGTCGCTGACCATGCACATGGTCCGGAGTTCGAGCCCTCGCCGACGCACATTTGATATCTACGGTCGGCTTGCGAAATTTGGGCTACCGATAACCACGCTGAAAACTCCATACCTCTACCAAAAGTACGGTGTGGGGGTCAAGCTGTAATCAAAAATAAAAAAAATAAATCGAGTGACATGGCTCGGATATGTGTTGCGCAAACCATGATATCGCCTTCCTCGACGGAAGTGTTAGATGGCATAGGATTAAGTTGAAGATGAGTTAGAGGTATTCAAACCAAAACTGGTCATCATTCCATGAAGTCCTTTGACAGTCACTCTAAGCCACATAGGGAAGTGTAGACTGCCTGCTTAGGGTCTTTGGGGTGCTAAAAACCAGTGGCTGAAGACTTTTGCAGATATGAATCAAAATCATTCTTAAGGGTACAGATGCATTTACTCTTTGCGACCTCATATTTTGCGGTAGACCCCCATGTTTTCAACGTTACTAATATTTCTTTCTCCCTTACATTTCTGCTCCTTTTAAAATCCTTTCTGTATCTTATGTACTTTTGTGTGCAACATGGAGTGTGGTAACTTCAAATGCTGCGCTTCTGTGCAAAGTTTATGTTGAAATTCATCAAGTCAGTGAGCCCATACAGATCTAAATCATTCCAAACTGGTATGGTATATCGCCTGCTATTCCTGTAAGACAGTGTGTCTTTTGTTCAAATAATCCACTCAAATCAAACGTTGTGAATGAACAAACAAAATCTTTAAAAGTTGTTATAAAAATGGAAGTAGCAAAATTGATTTCTCCAAGAGACAGTTATTCCATGAATGCATTAAGCAGAGGATAGCGCTTCTAGGCACCTGATTTCTTATTTATCAGTTGACTTTTTCCTGGAGAGAGAAGTAAATCGGCCGTACATGCTGATAGGTTGGCATATTTTTGAATGCTGTCAAGCTTAGCTCGTTAAAGGAGAAGAGTTCTGTCAACCTTAGCCATCCAACACCTTTTCATGAATGCTTCACAGTGGTAAGCAAAGTTTCTAAATATTACACATGAGGATTACGAACATCCCATTTATACATGATCAAATCACTGGCCATTTTGAACCTCAAACAAGACCCCTGTGTGCCAAAGCAATACACACACTCACTTGAACTACTACGATCAGTGTAATACTCGGTAGAATTTAAAGTCAATCTGAACCAAGAATATTCTTTTCATTAAATTCTCCTCTTCAGGTTCTTACAATTATAAAATGTAATATATTTATTGTCGTTACAATAATGATAGCCAGTTATGTGGTGGATACATTTTTTACGTAGAATAACAGATTAGCAGTTATGGGGTGTCAAAATATATAGTCGTATTTGTGTGACAAACGTGCTTGGCTAATGTAGATTACAAAATATTGTTAAATGGGAGACAATGGTGGTGATTAGTCATAATAGATTCGTTCAGTGTGGGGTACGAAAACTGACAAGTCAGTTGAAGGTTATAAAAGGTGTCAGGTGAGTGAGTGACTGGTACAAAGTGGTCTGTGTTAAACAGGAAATAGTAAGACTGCAATGAGAGGTTCATTATGAAATAACGAGTATGTGAAATGAAACAGGTGGAGGCATATATAATGGGAAAAGAGATAATATCACAAATAATAAGTCCGGATAGTATAAATAGAAAACTCGATAGTATTGAGAGATTGTTTATATGAAAAGTATACATTATGACGAAAATTAATAATAATTTTATTAATAAGCAAAGAAAGATAAAAACTAAGAGGGTTAAGGGGAAGAAGCACGCTCGGTTAGAAAAAAAATCATCAATCCAAGTTTGACCACGGTAGGAACAGCGTCTGGACGTGTTCTTTTTGAATAAAAAGAAGTTCCGGTTTAGTCAATCCTATTGCAACAGCTTCAGCTATGTGTAGTAGACGTTAAGCGAACTGTACGTGATAACGACAACGGAATTCGGTATGTAACCCTGAAAGCTGTGTTGATGTCAATGCTATGTCCAGTATCGATCAAGTGTGACAGGATCGAGTTTTCTATGCACTTATTTCCCCCCTGCTAAACCAAGCTGGTAAATGTTCTCAAACCCGTAGAAGAACCAGCCTAATATTGCACCCTATGTAACCTGAGCTACAGGAACAGTTCAAATGGTATATGAATGGAGAAGAGCTAAGGTTAGGTAAGACATCTTTGAGTTGCTGGATTAGCATTGGACGGCTACTGTAGAATAGACACAGAGGTGCAGACTAGAAAGTTTTCTTTATCGCTCTAGTTAAACGTTGCGATACAATCTCCGCAGGGGTATCTTCTTTGAATTGTAAACGTAAAAGCAGAGGCTTTTTCTCCACCGTTGTCAGTTCATATTTACGCCTATTGTAACCTATGTTGGCTTCAATGAACTTCTCTGGATATCCGTTCTCGCTTAGAATGTCTCGGATGACCTGGAGTTCTTTCTCTAAACAGTCTTCGGAACAAATGGACCTCAATCTAAATGCTAATCAACTGATCAGATTACGTTTTTATTTCACCGGTGAAGACAGTAGTATACGAAAGGCGTGGTAAATGAAATGTTTATTTGCAATCTGGTATCTCTATATAGTCCAATAATGCACCCTTCATCTTCAAGGCACCATTTGCACAGATCTTTCATGTTGTATTACTTTGGCCCTTCCTTCGTGTTGTGTTTCTTTTATATTCCTTTCACATCTTCCATATATCTCAGTAACACTGTATCATTTGCTTTCTCTGACATCAAATCTATGCCTCTGCTATTCAATATTTTTTATGCCGATGAACATCTTATCAGTAGCACACACTACACAACTACCTCGAGAGTTGAAAATAAAAGTATGTAACACGTGGCAAGATCCTTACAAGCATTTGTTTAAATAAATTTCTAATAACACTAACGGGGCTAGACCTTAATGAATGAACATCAACTAAAGTTACTTTAACTAAAAAAAAATTACTGAATAATAAGTTTTATCCATCTTCAAATCGTACTTCTTATCTCAAAAACAAATGGTATCAAAGTAAACAAATGAATATTTGATGATTAGCAGTCAGATGTATATATATATATATATATATATATATATATGTACAATGACTGAACAAATAGGCATATATATATATATATCTTAAGGAACTTCTATCACAAATACCATTTGGTGCATTATTTATCTTAGATTATTCAATTATGAGACAAAATATGAAAGAGAAAAGAGATAAGAATGTCTGATGTACATTAAAACTTTTATCGTCATCGCTATCATCACCGTTATCATGCTTAATAGACTAATTCAACAAAGACTATAAATAGATTCATAGAAGATGGATACTGTACACTAGTGAGCTGTACTAGTAAGTTGCTCATTAAGTTGATATAAGCACAAAGACACTATCGGGAGATTCTTACCAAAGCAAAAGTGAATATTATGAATAAGGCAGGCAAATCTTCATGACTATTATTCCCTTTAACATGTGTGATAATCAAAGAAGTATAAACCTGAAGAACACTCATGAAATTTTGTATAGAATAGTGAAATAAGAATATTAGTATCACGTCTAGCTAGATGTCTTTATCAAATTACTTGTTCATCACCATCATATATATATATATCGCGATAAATGTCTGTCATTCACATGCAAGGGGGAACTTGATGGACATTCTAGTGTTCGGATTCATCAGTTATTGTTATTATTATTTTCTTTAATTCCTAGAGGAACATAGGGCTTCAGTAGCACGTCTACATTATGTTCAGTTCTTTAATAAAGTTTTCACCTGGCTCAACGTCTGCCCATATACTTTCATCTCCTCTTTACATGACCTTACCCATATCACTCTCGGATTGACGACCATCTAGCTGTTTCCCTTTAGGGTTCCACTCGAGCGATGGCTTGTGCAGTGGTGTCACTTGATGGTTTCCTCAGAGTATGGGCAGCCAATCCACCTCCATTTCTTCCTGCTTATTTGTTTCACAATCGGTTCCTGGTTGTTTAGTTAGCTCCCAGAGATCCCTGTTGCTGATCTTTTCTGGCCATCTGATCTTGAGTATTGAGCGAAGACAACTGTTAATGAAGGCCTGAAGTTTGTTTGAGATGCTCTTTATGACTCGCCAAGTCTCTGATCCGTATAGTAGCACTGATTTTACATTGGAGTTGAAAATCCGGATCTTATTTTTGATGCTGAGTACTGTTGACCTCCACACAGACTTGAGAGTAACGAAAGCTTGTCTTGCTTTTCCGACTCTGGCTTTGATATCGTCGTCAGCTCCGTCTGCCTGTATTGGAACGATGCTTTCCAGGTAGATAAAGGAGGTTGTTTCTTTCGGGTTCCTCCCATTTATGCTGATTGTTGTCTGTTGTTATTGTTCCTGTTGGTGTTGGTCAGGAATCTTCATCACCTGCCTCTGTTTTATCTATGTCCACTTGAAGTCCTATCTTTGATGCTTCTTCTGCAAGCTTGTTGCTTTTCACTTGCATATCTTCCAGTTTGTGGGAAATCAGACATATATCATCGGCGAAGTCCAGATCCTCCAAGTCTCTTTTTGTGTGAGTCCATTTTATGGCTGTTTCCTCATTGCCCATTGTCTGTTTCATTGTCCAATCTACTGCAATCAGGAAGATCATTGGCGATAGTAGACAGCCTTGCCTCACTCCCGTCCTCACTTCGAAGGCTTCCGTAAGTTTCCTGTTGTGGATTACTTGGCATGCTGCATTGTCGTACAACTGTTGGATGATATGTATAATTGTCGATGGCACCCCGTAGTAGTAGTGAAGTAGTTGCCAAATGATCACTCAATCGATGCTGTCGAAAGCCTTTTCAAAGTCGATGAAGTTGATATAGAGAGGTGACTGCCATTCCAGGCCTAGTTCAATGATGATCCATAGAGTGGCGATTTGATCAATGCATGACTTGTTTCTCCTGAATCCAGCCTGTTCCGATCGAATTTTTCATCCAAATTGGCGTGTTTGATTCTCTCCAGGATGATGTGGCTTAGCATTTTGCTTGGGATGGACAAAAGTATAATGTCGCGCCAGTTCTTTCATTGACTTAAGTCTCCTTTCTTCCAACCCTCGGGTACCTTGTCCTCTTTCCACACCTTCTCCAGTATGTGAATAATATAGTAAAGGAGTGCGAAACAAGAGATTTTGTAGAGGTACACTATCGAAAGAAATTTGTGCAGCTGCTTGTAACGAAATGAAGTTGAGAAACATGCTTCCAGGTGAAACAGCAATTATTATTATTATTGTTATTTTTACAATTAACCCTTAAGTTCCGAGTAGAACAAAGGGCTTTATCAACACATTTCCACTTCGTTCTGTGTTCTGTTATCCTCTTTGGCTGGCTAGCCACACGATTGCTCATAATCTCTCATCCCTTGCTCCCAATCTCTTGCTCTCATCCATCTCACCCTCCCGCCTACAACCCACTCGTCTCTTTTCATTCACATACTACTCGATCCATGGCCTGCATTGAGCGAAATGTTATTCGACGGCTTCTTCAATTTGCAATAAAGTTTGGAATAAAGCTATTATTATTAATAATGTATTCCCAACCAGTCCATCTCTATTTTCTGCTGCATATTTGTTAAGCAATCAACTCTCATCTTTTGGTTTGTTCCCAGCCAGAGTTTCTTCTTGCTAATTCTTTCTACAGAGACGACAATTCGATTCTCAATATGGAGCTAGCAAATTTAGCTGTTGATAAAATTCTGCAACCTGTTGGAAATGCTTTCCGTTCAGCGCAGTGCATGTTTCTCATTCGTATAGAAGAACTGACTGACTGAATTCACAATTATTTTGGACAGAATCCGAATTTTGTTCTTAATGCTGGCTGTCTGGCTGAGTGCAGTGCAGAAGATTTCCAAACTTGTTTCAGCTTGATGAAAGCGTATATTACCTTTCCCATTCTGGTCAACTTTGACATCTTACTCCGTTCTGGCTGTCTGTGGTTGAGATGATGTCGCCTAGACAACTAAAGGAAGTAATGTCTGTTAAATCTCTTCCGTTGGTGGTGACTGGTGCTGGTTGTTGTTGCTGTTGGTTGGTTATCTTCACTACTTTCGTCTTCTATTTGTGTTACCTGGAGTCCTGTTTTCGCTGCCAGGCTTTTCAACGAGTTTTTGCTTTCCATGTGCAAGTCCTCGAGTTTGTGTGACAGTAAATATTAATCATCTGCTTTGATGTCTCCACGACGATTACAACTGTGTATAATGCCTCTCGTCGTTTTTGACACTGTCGTCCGTGCTGTCGCCTGCAATTGAAACGATGATGATGCCTAGATAAGTGGAGGAAGTAACCTCTCGAAAATTTCTCCCGCTGATATTGATTGGTGCCTATTCCTGTTGGTTGGTCGTCTTTATCAACTCAGTATTCTCCACGTTCGCTTGGAATCCTCTCTTTTTGATGTGGTTTTGTTCTCTGAGCTGGATGGTTAGTTTGCGAAGCTTTCATCGCCCTACTGGGTGACATCTTCAGTGCATACTTCAATTTGAAGTGAGCTTTTAGGTTTCTCCACGAGTTTATCAATCATCCCTCCTGATGACCTTGGACGTGATTGGTTGTTTATGTGTGTTTTCACACCTTCTAGGTTACTTGTGTTGGAACTGATTGTTTCTGTGACTTGAACTTTGACCCTTTGTGTGTGAAGTTTCTTTCTTATTGGTTGATAAATTTTGTCTATCTCGATGTGTACATTGGCCAAAGTGGACGTTCCCTTCGTCTTCGTATCCACGAACATAAGCTAGCCGTCAAAAGACAAGATATACACTCCCTCATTTCACTACACACAGACAACCACGGACATCAACTCGACTGGGACAACCAGCGTTCAAATATTAGACAAAGGTAATAACAAGAATGCTAGAGAACTTTTAGAAGGTTGGCATTCCAGTGAATCATCAATCAATGTACACATCGAGATAGACAAAATTTATCAACCAATAAGAAAGAAACTTCACACACAAAGGGTCAAAGTTCAAGTCAAAGAAACAACCAGTCCCAATACAAGTAACCTAGAAGGTGTGAAAACACACATAAACAACCAATCACGTCCAAGGTCACCAGGAGGAATGATTGATAAACTCGTGGAGAAACCTAAAAGCTCACTTCAAATTGAAGTATGCACTGAAGATGTCACCCAGTAGGGCGATGAAAGCTTTGCAAACTAACAATCCAGCTCAGAGAACAAAACTACATCAAAATTATCCACCTGAGCTACAAATCTTCTCTATCATATCTAAATCCTCTCTTTGCTGCCTATTGTGAAAACGTGTTGGTTTTCTCCACTAAGCCTTCGTGTTTGTGTGACACTATAAGAAAAATCGTCCTCGAAATCCAGATCATCTAGTGTCTTCTTGTTGGCCCAACGTACTCCTGTCTTCTCACTCACCAAGGCCGGTCATATGATTCACTTCACCATAGTCAGTCACCATTAACGTGAGAGACAGAGGGCAGTCTTGTCTAACTCCGGCCTTCTCTTCAAACGCTTCACTGAATATCCCGGATCTATAAAGTTGGCTTCTTTTTTATTTTCCAACGAGAAGTTGTAGATAGCAGTGATTACTGTAACATCTACCAAGGCTTAAGGCACATATTGTATTATTTAGAACAAAAAAACAAGATTCTCAACCTAAATGGATTAAATTAGACATGTTCTTTGAGCTGTGTGGGTTTATTTTTTTATCGCAAAGCCTGTAATGCATTTATAAACACCGTTTTCTTTATGAAGTCCTACTGAAGATATATATACACCATTTCAAACATCACAGTATTATCAAACTGATTAGTTAAGATACTGTGACATTACATTCATCTTACTGTCTAAGAGGTCCCCAACTATGAGGTAACACGACTAAATCTATTAAACCTTTTTCAGCCCATTTTCATAGTTATTAATGTCAGGTCACAAAATCAATATTGATGACTGTTTCACAATTATTTCACATAACTCTAATTTTTACGAGTTGATCACGGATTGATATCAGTTAGAGATACATTGAAAACCACGGAGTACTGGACAGTTGCTGTTTTATTATGGGTAAATTTTATTTTGATAAAGTCGCACAGTGTTATACAGTAATGTTTACTGATGACGTTTCGAGCACAATTTATTGCTCATAATCATATCAAGGTAATCACACGACTTCCTAAATTCATTTATATAGTTCCATTGTTTTTCTCTTGATTTTCACTTGATTTGATTGGTAATAGTATTTTCCATATTTCAGGTATGAGTGACGAGTCATTCCTATTGCATGTGTTGGGTGTAGACTCGATGAACAAGGATTCAGTAATCAACCTCTCTCTCCACCTACCTAGATTACTTTTTAGAATTTTAACCCTCTCCCACCCTATTGTGTGGTTGTGTGTTAGCGCATGCATTGCAATTGCTGAGCTTTTTTCTAAATTATTTATCTTCTCGGGGTCAACCATTCTTACCTTAGCTAAATTCTTATGCTCTGACAATCTGACTACCCCTGACCTACTAGTTTGACCTATGTAGTTGACCTCACAGTCATTGCATGGTATTTTGTAAATAATATTATTTTGTCTAATTGGGTCAACTGGGTCCTTTAACCTACAGAGCTTGTCCCTGAGTGAGTTTGTAGGTTTAAATGCCACCCTAATTCCTATTTTATTCAGAATCCTACGTAGTGTCTCAGATGTCCCCTCTTTATATGGTATAACTGTGGATGACTTATATTCTTTCTTATTTATGTTATTATTACTAGTTTCACAATTATTTTTATTTTGTTTTTGGCCTTTAGTGATCTTCCTAATGAATTTTATAGGATAGTTATTCAACACCAACGCTTCTTCTATCTGTTTTAATTCATCATTTAGATCGTTTTTTGTGCTACTTAGTGCCACTGCTCGGTTTGTTAAACATTTAACTAAGCCTGCCTTAACAGTTAAAGGATGAGACGAATTAAAGTCTAAATATCTATTAGAATGCGTTGGTTTTCTATAAACACTAGTGTGTAGTTTGCCTTCTTCTATTCTTTTTATCTTACAATCTAACATAGCTAATTCTCCTTGTTCATTTTCTGATTCAAATGTGAATTTTATTCCCTCAACTTGTGAGTTTATGTGTGTCAAGAAGCTAGAGATGTGTTCTGTTTTTAACACTGTGAAAGTGTCATCCACATATCTCCACCATATTTTCGGAGTAGGGTTAAATGTATTGAGGGCACTATTTTCCCAGCTGTCCATAAATATGTCTGCTACGATAGGGGATATTGGTGATCCCATTGCTACACCTTCTGTTTGTCTATATATTTTGCCTTGGAACTTAAAGATAGTAGATGTGAGGCATAACTGAATCCCTAAAATAATTTCTTCAATGGACAGCTTTGTCCTATGACTGAGTTCCGGATCCGCAGTTAATTCTTTTTTAACTGCTTCTAAGGCCATATTAACTGGTATATTAGTATAAAGACCAGTTATATCAAAACTAACCATTGTTTCATCATTCGCTAGTTGAGTGTCATTTAGTTTATTTTTAGCTAAGTTAAGAATGGTTGACCCCGAGAAGATAAATAATTTAGAATAAAGCTCAGCAATTGCAATGCATGCGCTAACACACAACCACACAATAGGGTGGGAGAGGGTTAAAATTCTAAA
Source organism: Trichobilharzia regenti (assembly GCA_944472135.2). Classification (NCBI taxonomy): domain Eukaryota; kingdom Metazoa; phylum Platyhelminthes; class Trematoda; order Strigeidida; family Schistosomatidae; genus Trichobilharzia; species Trichobilharzia regenti. The sequence continues at coordinate 177,924,990 of OX235262.1, read as the reverse complement.
AAGTAATCTAGGTAGGTGGAGAGAGAGGTTGATTACTGAATCCTTGTTCATCGAGTCTACACCCAACACATGCAATAGGAATGACTCGTCACTCATACCTGAAATATGGAAAATACTATTACCAATCAAATCAAGTGAAAATCAAGAGAAAAACAATGAAACTATATAAATGAATTTAGGAAGTCGTGTGATTACCTTGATATGATTATGAGCAATAAATTGTGCTCGAAACGTCATCAGTAAACATTACTGTATAACACTGTGAGACTTTATCAAAACAAAATTTACCCATAATGGAATTACACTCTACCACAGTGCACAAGTTTTATTCTTATATCAATGCTGTTTTATCCTAGTTTGGGAATCATCATCAGCAGTATATATATAAACTGTGAATAATAATGTTAGTAGCTAAGATTGTCAATTAATTGCGATAGTGTCATCATAGATTACAAATAGGAGACAATAAAAATAGCAAATTTATTTTTCTATCAATATAGTAATTCATAAGTTTCACACTTAACATTGTCTCTACCTCATAGAATACGGCCTAGCCAAATATGGTATCGTTGAGTTCCTATACTTGGTAGTGGGTGTGTGTATAATCTTTTGTACTGACTTCTGGTTCTACCAGATGAGATACACCAAGGCGGGGAGAGTTCAGAAAAGAGGCAGTGTTGACAGTCAGATAATACAGATTTGGACCATTTCTCTCAGGAGTTCAGATGTCTGTCAACTAATGTGGTAACAGGCTGACTAAGTTGTACATCACTTGTCCTATTGACAACGTTTAGTCCCCTTTTCAAATTAGCACAGGTTTTTTCAGTAGCCCAGAAAAAACTAAGAGGTTGTAGTAAAGTAAAATAAGTAAGATACAGACGAGATAACTAATCGAAAAAGTGCAGGTTGAGTGGTTCCAGGCTGCTTAGCTTCTTCATGTAGTAGTTTGGAAAATTTTCTTGGAGATTGACAAAATATGGGACGACCAGATAAGGTCAGAGGACAAAGGTATTTTTTGTGTTACATCTAGTTTACATTACAGTCCCCTCTATGCTACAAGCATTGTGTGTATTAACCAGCAGTTGTAGATCACGTTTATGTTTAAAGGAGAATTCAGTATTCTGAAATTTTTTCAGGCGTTTAACATTAGACCGTTTAGCTTAGACCACTGACTGACGTCCGACAGAAAGTGACTAAGTTTGCAAATGTTTGACTGGGACTTCGCAGAAAGTTAAAGGTCAGATTACCAGAGTATTTGACGAATTTGATTTCATTTGAAAAAGGTAAGTCATGTAAGAAGAAAGAAAAAAGAAAAGGAGAGAGAACAGCACCCTGAGGAACACTAGCTTCAATAAGCAAAGCAGAGGATGATTCACCCTTACACACAGTAAACTGCATCCTATTAGAAAAATAAGAATGCAACCAGTTAACAGCCCAGGACTTAGTTTGTGTAAAGGTAGGCTTATCTAACAAGTGGCTTCTTGATACTGGGTCAAAAGCAAATGCGAACTGAAAGAAGGTACAACATACATATCTGGCCCCTTCGTCTGTGGAGGAGAAAATGTTATGATGTAATACAGTAGCAGGATCTAAAGAACCTCTGCCCTGCCTGTAATCAAACTCTTTGGGATCATTAAAGCTTTCTTATAGGAGATACAACGTTGAGTAAGAGTAATTTTTCCATTAATTTTGAAGCAACAAAAGTAATTGTAGTAGGTCTTAATTTAACAATAATACCAGAACCTGAATTGAGTGCAAGGATGACTTTAATGTCTCTCCAAGCAGCAGATCCAACATTACTGGAAAAGGAAAAGCTCCATATACACAAAGCTCATATAGACTGGACAGTTCATTAACTTTCAAAGCTTCATGCCCCTAAGCAGAAAGAGGAACCTGATATCCGCTCTTTCCTCGAGGACTCAGAAGATATGCACCGAGAAGGTGATAGATGAAGAACTGAGGATTCTTCGAAGAACCCCGATGGAAAACAGTTTTCCGTTTAGGTTCACAGACAAGAACCTCAAATCAAAGAAGATTTCCGAACAAGTTCAATCCGTCTCGAAGAAGATACTTCTGCTTAATCTAAAATTCAAAGGTGACATTGAAGCAGAAATCTTTCATAAACGCCTCTCCGAATCTCTGAGAAAAACATACTTCCCTGTAAACCTACAACTAACGTTTTCCTGCAATAAACGTTTCGGCCAGAACGCGAAAGACAACGTGTATATACCAGTTCACTTGCTCGTGCGGAGCTGAGTACGTAGGCCATACCATACGCCAACTTGGAAAACCCGCTCGTGAACACTATCCAGTCTGGCTAGTGAAAGGAGAACGAAAACGTGTATATGGTTCAGTGATAGGACAACTGGTCAATTCAGGACATTCAGCGCCATTTGAAAAATTCTTCAAAGTAATGTACAAGATTCAATAAAACCTATCAAATAAAGTAAAATGAAGATATCTGGGCATAACCGATGCACTAGCTATCGGAAAGCTTAGACCCACGCTATGTATTCATAAGAAATACGTTCAACCTATGTCACCGCCGTGGCTATCAGAAACAGGTGATTCTTCTAAAAGTGACTATCGCACTGACTTTCTTCTCCAAACTTCCTGTTTAATTCATGTAATTTTTAGGTTCTTAATCCTTATTTACACTGCCATATTTTCATATCCGAGCTTCCTGGCTGTTTTGTCATTTTACTATTTCTACATATTTAATCCCTGATTGCATAAACAATTGTTCATCACATTAGTTCTTATCCAAACATCCTGTCTATTTTGTTATTTCTACATTTCTAACCCCTAATTGCACAATATGTCAATCTTCTCAGTAATTATGATGCTACTTTGTTTGAGTTCTATCCGTACCCACCTTGTTTATTATGGCATTTTAATTCCTAATTGTAATTTTCTTAATTTGAACCTTGACCAGAAATTAATCTGGAACTTTCCTGCCTATTTATTATAAATACACGAATGTACAGGTAACTAGTTGATGATTTCGTCGGGAAGAAAATTTTCTACGCTGCAAATCTCCTTTTATTCCCTAGGAAAAGGAAGTATTGAATATATTTTCAATAGGTAACATAAAGGATCAGCACAGCTCATGAGGACAACAGCATGTATACCATCAGAACCTAGGCTCTGCAAAGATTTTAGTGGTATCAAACACTTAAGAACACCAAAAATGTTAGTGCCATGAAAGCCACTGACCTTGTTATTTGTTATCTTGGAGAAAAAGCATCTTTAGGAGAGCATATGAATAATTTATTGAGTATTTACATCAAATGAGGGGACATTAATACACTGCTTACCAGAACCTATAATTTCACTAGAAAGTTTTCAACATGTTTCAGGAAGTTTTATATGGCAAGAGTCTTTGGTTATAATCAGGATGTTTGATCGATTTTAGACCAGATTTGTCCTTAGACATGTACAGCCGTTCTTTTTCTCTTCGTAGGTTTTAAGGCGAGAAAAGAAAAGGTTAAGCCCTTTGAATATCATCTGTTTAAGGCCATATACGTCTTTAGAAAAATTATTTTTTCTTTGAAAAACAATATATGCCTGAAGACTAAGCATTCACATGTCAAAAGCAGATACGGTGAAAATAGTTAAAACATGGGAAAAAACCGGCTTATTTCACTCGGTTAAGTTATGCCTTGACTTTGCTCTGCACTAATCAATTTTGCATACAGGTATACCTCTGTTAATGATATTTAATCAATTGTTATAATTATAGTAACCCGAGATTTATTCAGGACATTAGCTTTACAGATAGTCCAGAATCATCAGCGTAATTTCCTCAAAATTATTTTGTCCTCTTATAGCATCTCTAATTAAATATTTATCAATAGGTTATAGTATGTATCGATGTTATTCTATCTGGAACAAGATGGAATCCTATTTAAGAACACAATATTCAGCGAAGAGACTCATTTCAACGAACTTATTATCCAGCTGTACAGTCGTATATATATGGTTTTATTTTAAGAAATTATATCCGGTGAGTGAATTAGGTTGGGTGCCTATTTCCAGGAAAAGGAACCTAATTCATTCGCTTTGCTTTAGGATCAGGAAATTATGTGGTTCTGATGGCATTGACTCAGAACTTGACTACTTAAAAGCCATCCTCGCGTAAAACGGTTACCCTAACCGATTTATTGACAGTGACATGAAAGATAGGCAGAGTAAACTGGTCAACGACTCAGTTCCAAAGAAAACCTTATTCATTAACTTGGAATTCAAAAGTGATCAAGCTTCAGATATGCTCAAAAGCCGTCCCTAAAGCAGTCAGTAAGAAGTTCTTTGCAGCAAAATTTACAGATGACGTTCTCTACCTCTGTAAAAGATAAGCTTCCCCGTCTAACCGCCTCCATATGCATCTGTCAGATCCCCTGCTCTTGTGGAGCAAGGTACATTGGCTGTAGTTAGAGGACGCTTTCCAAACGGATACGAGAACATATTCCAGCTTGGTTTTTTACAAGGGAGAAAGCAAGTGTGTGCGAAGCTCTATTCTGGAACACCTGATCGACTTCTGTCACTCGGTCAACCCTGACCATGATTTCAAGATCATATATAGAATCCATGCTAACTTCCCGCGTTTTCTTCGTTACTGACTTCTAAAGACATTTGGGGGCTTGACAATTCATGGCTTTAAGCCAGACCTTTGTGTACAAAAGAAGTATGTGCAATCCCTACTTCCTCCTTGGCCATAGAGGGATAGACACTTATTTATCTATGTATTTTGTTTATTTAGTTATTCTATGTACCTTTCCCTTATTACTACGATTATTATTTTTACTGTTCTCACATTGAATCTTTTCCACTTGACCCACTTGTCATTTTAAACCCAAAATTAATAATTTATATATTTTTTGTCTTCACAATACTGAATTCTATCGCATCTAATTTCACACCATATTGTGTAACATTTTATATTCGTCTACTAATCTTATTATTATGTACCCCTTTCCAAAATCTATACACCTTATGTATTATTCTATATATGACATTAATTATTTTGCTAATTGACATTTAACTAAGATTATAATCACAAAAATTTAATTGCATTTCATACCTTTATTATTTTATGTATTCACACCTTTGACCTAATTCCCTCACCGGATATAATTTCTTAAAATAAAACCATATATATATATATATATATATATATATACGATTGTACAGCTTGATATTAAATTCGCTGAAAAGAGTCTCTTCGCTGAATATTGTGTTCTTAATGCTACAATGGGAATCCTATTTAACTTTGCTGTCTCCCATTTTCTTCTAGACGTGCATAATGGTGGGTAGATAGCCAAGTAAAATTTCTCACAAGTTCATGTTGCAATCAAAATAAACAGAGAAAAGTGAAATTTGCAAGTATGTTAAAACTTTTCTGCACATGAACTGAATAATAATTTATTGAAGCTGTAAGCAGCTGATCTGATGAGAAGCCAACGAAATAAGCAATGATGGTACCGTATTATTTTGCATAAACCTTCACTATTGTTCTTGCTTTATTCAGATTCATAAATGCATGCGATAATCAGTTAACTTTTCTTAATGATTGACGACGAATGTTTATATTCTGCCACAGATGTAAATCGTGAATTTATTTGGGCAGTATATCAGTATATAGAGTGTTTCTATGAACGCCATTTAAATTATCAGGTCAATACTCTTTCACACTTGTATGTTTAGTAAATTTTTGGAATAGATGACGGTCGTGGATTAACAGAAGTTGGAATTTTTGCGCCATTGATTCAGGTACTCTTGTGGACTAGTGGTCTACGAGCTCACGTTATAACTGGAAGGTCTTGAGTTTGAAGCCGAATGGGTGCGTACCGCTAAAGAGTTCAAAACAAGCACGATAAATCTAGCGGAAATACTGGAACCAGTTAGAAGGCAAGTATTGAAGTCTTCCATTGATGAAACGTTTACATTTATTGATAGCATTAAAGATTTTAATGTATATACGATTCTACAGCTTGATAATAAATTCGTTGAAACGTGTTTCTTCGCTGAATATTGTGTTCTTAATGCTACAATGAGAATTATTATATCTTTTCTATTACTTTACATTCCCAGTGGAACATAGGGCTTCAAGCTAGAGGCCTGAAGTTTCGGTAGCAGTGGTGTTCATATTTTTACGGGATGGGGTTGCTAGTCTCATGATCATCCTTCCCTCTTTACCAGTCTTATTACTGGCTAAGAGAGGTAAAGTAGTACGTTGGCCGGGGATCAAACTTTGGTGAGTATTCTACCGCTGTGCTACAGATGAACAAGCTGTCCGCCACTCCCACGTTTTTCGATGGTTTTTTATCTGATCTCAACATGTGATCAAACGTGAAACCAACGGAATCCCTTCAAAGCAATAGTTGAAAATCAAAGTGATTTTCTCTATTACATCATTCGGCACAAAATGTATAGCAGACGTTACGTTCCAATGGAAGTAGCTGATAATTTCACACATTCACCTTACCTCCTACGCATAAATCTCTTTCCACTTATCTATGAAATAGTACTTATGCAATGTGTGTAGAAATATAATCCAGTTACCTGTCAAAGTTCTACAAATGTACAAAATAGAATCTAGTTCACAGCTTTCTGCACTGAAATTTGATCCATTAAACAGAACCATCAAAGTCTCGTCCGGAGTTGTTCAAGAATTTCATATCCTCTTTCTTGTTAACGTCAGAATATAAGGGCAAAAACTACTCAGTTTGATTTCTTGACTTTGTACCTTTTTAACTGCCTGAAATCATGTTGAAAACAAAAAGCTCCGCTCTCATCTATAAATTAACATAAAGAATACAGTTTTGTATATTTGTATTCATTGGGTGAATGAAGTGTCGGAATATTCACATTTGATCATAGCAGCTCCGCGTAAACTAATTCACTTGCTCTTGCGGAGTTGAGTACATAGACCGTACCATGCGCCGACTTGAAAAACACGCTCGTGAACACTATCCAGCCTGGCTGGTGAAAGGAGAACGAAAACGTGTATATGGTTCAGTGATAGAACATATGGTCAATTCAGGACATTCAGCACCTTTCGAAAAATCCTTCAAAGTAGTATACAACATTCAATCAAACCTATCCAAGGGAGTGAAATTCAGACATCTAGGCACAGCTAAGGCACTAGCTATCCAAAAGATGAAGCCTACGCTATGCATATAAAAGAAATACGTCCAGCCCTTGTCACTGCCATGGTCATCTTAAACAAGTTATATTTTTTAGTAATGACCACCCCATCGCCTTTCTTATAGAAACATCCTGTTTATTCATGTTATTTTTAATTTCTTCTTAATCCTTATTCGCAGTACCATATTTTTATATCCGAACGTCCTGTCTATTTCCTTATTTTATTATTTCTACATATTTGATCCTTGAATACATAAACAATTATTCGTCACATTAATTATGAACTCACTCGATTTTTCAACCGACCATCCTTTCTATTTTTGGTTGTTTCTGAATTTCCAACCACTAATTGCACAATATGTCAATCTTCTCAGTAATTATGATGCTACTTTGTCTGAGCTTTAATCATTCCCCTGTTTATTATGGCATTTTAATTCCTAATTGTAATTTTATTAATTTAACCGTTGACCGGAAATTATTCTGGAACTTTCCCACCCACGTATCATAAATACACGAATGTATAGCCTAGTTGATGATTTCGTCGAAAAGAAAATTTTCTTCGCTGAAACTGTCTTTTTATTCCCTTAATGAAATATGCTCTTAAATGCTACTTGTATAAACAAAAACAGATCTTAGCAAAGTAGCTTGATGCTATATACTACTGAGTGACTGATATTAGTAGTCAGAAGGCATTCATATCCGTTAGTAGTGCTTACTAACGAGATTGAATTTATGTGAACAACAGACTGTGGATCCATTCATCTGTAGTAGATCTCATTATTGGGTGTACGTGAACGGATTCAGTTTAGAATGTCAAATCAGTCTAAACTAGCCTGAGTTCTGTTGGACGAACCGAGAAGAACGAATGTTGTGGGAAAGTATAAGGTATATTGACCATCACCATGAACAAAACATGTGTCAACTTAACATCGTGAAGAAAATACCCGATTAGAAAACAAAAGGATTCGGAAAAGAACTATTTAATTTTGAATTAGACACTCATCTATGGCTCTGCTCTAATATATATATAAGTATAAATACAAATCAAGAAAATAAATAAATCTGTTCTCAAGATACGTTAGAAAAAAAGAAATAAAATCATCACATGAAACCCTGTTGGAAAACCAGTATCCACCCAGATCTATAAAGAAAAAACATGGAAGAAAAGCCATCGTCGGCAGAAATGACAACCGTTCCTAAGAAAACTGTTTTCATGTACCTAGAATTCAAAGTTGATATCAAAACTGAAATTCTTAGAAACCGCCTTTCTAAATGTCTGAAGAAGACATTTCAAGAGGCCGCCTTAAGTATCACTTCTTCCGGAAGACAGTTAATCCAGTCAAGCATTAAGGATAATAAAGTGTCTTTAACCATCTCAGTGTGTATTTATCAGTTTAATTGTTAGTTTGAAGCAAAGTATGTGGGCTATAATCAACGCCAAGTCCATAAACGCATTCTGGAGCATTGTCCAGGTTGGTTAGTCAGAGGAGAAAAGAAGAATAGTAGCATCTCCACCTTCTAACACCTTGTCAACTCCGGGCCTAGAACATTCCGGTATAACTGCCTCACAGTGGTACACAGAGTCCCTCGATATCGTTGAAAAGGACTTTTCATACACCACCGTTTAATAGCGGAATCATTAGGTGTCAGACATCTGAAACCTGACCTCTGCATTCAAAAGCGATACCTACATTTGCTTGCCCTACCGTGGCCAGAGTAACGTTTTCAGTATAATTCTGCTCCCTTTTATAATGTAAGTTTACGATCATTATTATCACTATTTCCATCATCCTTATTTTCTTATCATTCTACTACTATTTATTACTAATAACACTACCAGTAAAATTGATACTGGCTAGTAAGTGACTACAAGACGGATTTTCCCGGAGTTCTAGTGAGAAAACGTTACCGGTTAGGTCCATCCAATGAAGTATGAGGATGCATATCGCACCGATGACATTGATCGGTAGTTGGGCTAAATCATGAATTGGTAGAAGTTAGATATCATGGACTGGCCAATGAGTCGGGTCCCAGTGACTGAATGGTATACGAGCTTGCTTGTCTTGTAACCGGAAGCTCCTTGGTTCAAACCCTGGTAATGGATGTGTACTGTCCATGATTTCTAAACTAGGATGAAACAGCTGTCCAGTGCTAGTGAAGTGCGGGTTTTTAATGGTTCTCTAACTGATATCAATCCGTGGTCAAACTTGTCAATGCAGATTTCAGCAAAAAACAATCTATCGCCTTTCGACATATTTTTGTCCACTTTACACGCATTAATCGATTGTCCATTTTCACAAATTCTGTCATCCGGATTTCTACCTCCTATTTCTAAACTCCAACTAGTCATCCTATTCTAGATTATACCTTACATTATGTAAATCGAAACTTGAATGTGGAAGATGGTTTAATCTGTTGAATAACTAGTTCCCTGTTAAGCAGTTGTAAAATTTAAAGTTACAAAGTTCAGAGTAAAAACATTCACCCGGAAAATATGTTTCACATACCAAATACATGATTAACTTAATGTTATAAATGCCGGGTATAGTAGCAACTAGTAAATTATTAAACTGACTTTATGCATTAACAGTTTGCAGAAGTAGCAAGCCACAAAATCATTGTGATTTTGTAGAATGATGTCCTTTTCTGAGTTTAATCTCTCTCATTAGACAGTAGGGAGCTTGGTTGTCCAGCTGGAAAATAGTCGTTTGATGGTAACATTACACTGATTTAACCAGCAAACAATAAATCGCCGAAGTGTACTTGTATCCAACTACTTTCATCAATAGGTAGAGTATATAACATCATGAGGATTTAGCACTTTGAATGTTCACAAAATGCTTCCCACCAATAAACTTGAATAAACAAAAACAAAATATCAAATCCACTGAAATGATATCAGCTTGAAAGTTTTTTAATATCTCACGAGTTTTTTCAGCTGAGTACAGTCTGAATAATACCAAGAATGTATTTAATTCAAAATATTTGGAAACATTTCACACATTAGTCTCGTAGATAAGTTTCAATAGAGAAATGAAAACAAAGACCAGATTTGATGGATAAAATGATATCATCATTCTGTTTCGCAGGCACTCGTCAACTGCGCAGACTACCTGAAAATACATCAGTTGTAAACAATGACAATAAAATGCTTCAATATTTGAATGGAAGTAGAGAAAACGGTGAAGTCAAAGTGTCATGGACAAGGTGAAGATCTTCTGAAATTCGACCTTCAAGAACGAATCAGATTCGAGGAATTTTCACACATTATGTCATCCCAATTTCTACCTCCTATTTCTAAACTCCAACTAGTCATCCTCTTCTAGATTATACCTCACATTATGTAATACATTTTCTACAACAAGTTTACCAATATCTGATTGGTCTTATAGGTTCTTTGTTAAAAATAATTACGGTTTTACGGCTAATCAAAATGAATCGTAAAGAATAAAATTGTTATTTCTGTGTACGTCTTTTCCTTAGGATTCAACTAGAGGATATTCCGTTCATTCAAGAATTTCAAGGATCCTGTGGTAGTGAAGGAACTGGAAAAATCCCTGTGTTTCTTTGTCTTGCTTGCTGAAGTTAACATGGAACCTAGTTGTGGTTGGAATGCGATAAATAGCTTTAAAAGCTTTATTGACATCAGTCTTACTGCTCACTGCTCACGAGGTATGCCATAGCAGAGTTATGAATAGATCTTGTTCGTCCGTTGCTTAAACATACAAGAGGATATACGGAATTTCGATGATGAACCTGCCTAATTGTACTCCCAATGTAACTAGCCCCATAGGAGCAGCGAAAACTGGTAGGTAGATACGCACACAGCAGACAATATCAAGTGGTCAATGAAATGTAGCTATATATAGCCTTTGCAGTACGTCATCATGCCTTTGTCATCTTTGAAAATCTTGTTTTTTTTGTCTAAGTGGTGTTCATAATTTTCTCTATGACTTTGTAGGACTTGTGATATCGTCCACTTTTGTAATTTAAATGTTATTTCCGTCCATATTATGAGCTTCTATCCTTTATCAAGAATATTTATATTACAATCCCAGTACTATTCATTTCCGCCAACAGTTAATTATTTTTATCTACTATAATGAATTCAGCTAAACACTGACGTATGCCACTCATGATTTCCTATTTAAAATTCTTAGCCAACTTGATAAAAGTATTTTCAAGTCCTAATAAAGAAAGAAAGATCAGATTTATAGTACAAAATGATATCATTCTACCTCACAGGTTCACATCAGCTGCAAACCAGGTGAAATTACAATAGTCATAGAAGAATGACAATGACACAATTCAATGTCTCAATGCTGTTAGAGAGAACACAACAGTTTCTGTCCTATAACCTATAAGCGTAAGGACACTGTATGACAGAGCTAAGAAGTTATGTTCAACGAACAACCTGGAGGAAGAATCAGACTTTGTTGAGAAACGCCTAAGGGAAAATGGGTATCTAACAGGGCTTATCCAAATGCATAGCAAGGAAATGGGAGAGAAAACGAAACATCCAACTGTTGTAAAGAAGAAAATGTTCATTTTTCTCTGATTCGAAGAAGAAGTAGTATCATAAACCATCGGCAGTAGAGTGAAAGCAGCAATAGAAAGATGCTCCATGGCAGTACACAGTTCATAACACTGTATAGCCTCCCATGCTCTATAAGTCAATCCAGACTGGATAAATACCCTGCTGATGTCGTCCCCAACTGCGTTTATAAAGTTAACTACGCTTGCCAGAGCAGACACTTCGGAAGAAAATAAAGAATGGCTTCTATCCAGTTTTCAGGGCATATCCCAAGAAAATGATGCCTAGAAGAAAGCAGATATTCTCAAAGTGCAATCACAAGACTCCTTGTGGATATGATTCATTTCGTCTTAACTTATAAATCTTTCAAAAAAATTAAACACTCAAAGGACAGCAAATTGAACATGATTGGCTTAAGCAATTACAATCAAACTAAACTAATGCACACTTCAGGGGAGTGTAATCAATCTCTCACTCCCTTGGTAAATGCACTTTGATTACTTTGATTAGTCATCTGTATTAGTAGTTTCAGTTTACTAATTTTTTAAATTCATGAAGTGCCACCTCGTTGACTGGCCATGTAAACCTACAAGCTAACACATTTCCTGTTTTCTGTCTTCTCCTTCGCCTCATTCTTTGTCCATTTTGAATGCACATAAATTGATGATAACTTAAACTGAAAGTTTTGAAGCTTAGATTTTAAATGAGTTAATTTTGTGGTGTTTTCCTGGTGAAGTTGAACTATCATAACCAAAACCACAGTGATCTTGTTGCATAATCGTTGAAAAAT